>VWZX01009200.1:0-180609 GCA_013399015.1 Galbula dea | reverse complement strand
CCCCCCCCCAGTTTGGATATTGAGGCAGTGCTGAGCTGGAATCCTCATCTGGAAGAGTTTTTCAGTCACACATAGAAGCTGTCATCCAGTGTCCATCAAAGTCAATAAGGTTCTTTTTGACTGTTTCCAACAGGGCTTTGGGTGAAGTCTGTGAGGTTTGAGCTGAAGCTCAAGGAAATCACAGCAAAATCCTCTTGACCTTAAGAGAAAGTGGCTGAGACTCCTGCCTTCTGCCTCCTGGCAAAGGAGACAGAGCCAGTCTGTGGCAGATGCTTCACCTAAAACACAGCCTTTAACTTCATGCAGAAATGTGCAGAGTTTGAATGATAGAGGGGAAAAATAAAGATATTTTGGGGTGTAAAGTCCTGAAATTTTAAATCTGTATTAGCTTTTTAAACTTTTTTACCTTCTGATGGTTGGACTTGATGATCTTAGAGGTCTCTTCCAAGCTGGATAGTTCTGTGATAGCCACAGAGGGAAGAAATGAAAGAAAGCAGTGGGAAATGGTGTAACTTTTCTTTTAGTTCACTATCAACAGCAACCAAACCAAAATCAGTGAACCAAAGTACTGCATTCCACAGTTCCTTAGCTAAAAGCTGTGTAGAAGTGGTGCTGAGGAACCTGGTTTAGTGGTGACCTGGCAGTGTTGGGTTAAGGGTTGGACTGGATGATCTGAAAGGTCTTTTCCAACCTAACTGAGTCCATGATTCTGTGATTCTAAGTGGCCAGTAGAGACAAGTGGTGTCTAGGAAGCTATTTTCTGTTTCTCTGTGAGAAAAATGCAAGTGGAAACCAAATAAGAAGGCAACATAAAAAGTTTTCAGCTGAAATATAGGAGGATTTTATGTAATCTACAAAATATTCCCTTCAGGAAAGAAATGTTCAGTTTTATTGCAAGAAGCTCTTGTCTTGGACTGGAGGAGGAGTGGATGAAAAGCAACAAGAAATAAAATGTTGATGGAAACATATTGAAATAGCTGGAGTAACAAAAACATATGCCTCTATTGGCATATTGTTCTTTTACAGTGTATTTAATGGTCCTGCAAGAGATGGAGGAGACCTTGCTTTGCTGGAGCTCAGTCCCCTTGGTGTCAGGCAAAGAAATCCCACCCAGAAGCAGAGCATTTAGTAGTTGGAAGGAAGATGTCACTGAAAAATGGGCTCTGAAACATGGACTCATATTAAGCTATTAGGAAGCAGAAAGAGGGAACACTAGGGCACCCAGAGGAGTTGCCCACCCTGAATGATTCTGTCAGAAGAAATGCATCTCTTGAACCTCCTGCCCATGCAGGGATCATCAAGATAGTCTGGGAAGGCAATGTGAAGAAAAGAGAAGTGTTCTCCCTCTCTCTTCCTGCTGTAGTAGTTTGTCTGGGCTGGGTTTGCTCTGTTGTTATTTATGGCTCTTGGTAACCTAGGGAGAAGTGAGCAGAAGGGCAGGAAGGGCACTTCCCTACCTCTCCTTGTTCAGAGGTGCCACTCCCCCTGGTACTCAGCAGTGCAGGGCCATCAGAGCTTGGCTCTGCCTCCAACTGAAGCAAGATCCTGCTCTGTTGCCTAGAAAACATCTGCTGGGGTGGAAAGAAGGAACAACAAACACAGGAGGAAGAAGCAAGAGAGGGAGGACAAGCAGTTGGTGAAAAGCTACAGCCCTTTCAAGATGCAAAGCCCACACTGAGGCAGGGGCTCTCACAGCTGAGGTCCAAGAGCTTTGGCTCAACCTCAGGAAGGCAGTTTTAAGCTTCCCAAAGCTTGTATTTTCAACCTGTGGCTTGCAAAGCCTGTGATGGGTTATGATCTGGAAAAGTCAACTAACAAATGGTAAGAAAAGCCTCAAAAAGAGATTTAAGTTGACTAGCAGAGGGTGGGAGGTTAAATCCACATGAAAACCTTAAGGGATCTGTAGAATTGAGAAGGTAAACCACCACCACAGAGCATTTCACTGACTTCTTCCTGCATCTCCATTACCTCTACTCCATTACTGCTGGGAGTTCCTTTACAATCTCCCACCTCAGGCAGCCAGCAGAAGAAACTTGTGAATATAAAAAGAAATCATCTGCACATGTTTGGATACAATGAGTTTGCTGGAGCCCTAATTCAGCCAGAAACTAAACTAACACAACTGCTAATTTAACCCATGNCAAAAACCAGCACCAAAAAATCCAACCCCAAACAGTTAAGCCAATGCATAAAACCAGAAGAGATCCTAGAGTACAGATCAGCTCCACTGCATTGCTGGACCAGTTACCAAAGTTCCTCTGGAGCTTTGCATGCTGTGGCCAGTGTGGAAAATAATATTAATAATAATAATCTATTCTATTCTATTTAATTCCATATAACCAGGTCATGATCTAGGAGCCAATTCTTGTAACCAAACTGTTATTCAGGAGCCAATTCAAAGCTAGACTCCAAGCCAAACTTGCTGGACTCTCTGTCCCCATGAATGCTTTTGAGTCAGGCCTCAAGGTGACCAAACTCAGAGTGCCTCAGGGATCATCTCAAAGCACTGTCTAAGCTGTTGTGCATGCTCTGGATGCACCTGGGGAAATCTTCTGGGTGCAGCTTCATCTTGGTCCTCAGTGGCAACCTCCATGTGTGTCATCTGTACTGGCAACACTGCCTTAGGAGAGGTGTCAAGGAGGCCAGGAGCTTTGGTCCTTCCTAGAAGGACTAAGTCTTCTAGAGAGGACAGGGAGCTGGTTAGTCTGGGCTGTAAGGTAGCAGCTCCCAGAAGTTCTCTGAACTTCAAGCTGTTCTCCTGAAGTAGAGCCTCAGAAAGTCTCATCTTTCTTTTTACAACAGTTCCAAGATGAGGATAATAACTTTACACCCTTTCATCACTTAATGGCATGGTTATTGCAGCAGAAAGGCACAATAAAAACCTTACTAACATGCTAAAAGGCAGAGCAGAGTCACGCAGCAGTCACCAGCCATGAGACCTTGTGCTCTGGGAAACAAAACTCCATCTGTTTCACCACTCAGGACATGTTAGCTCTCTGGCTAGCAATAGTAATTCTGCTTTTTCCTTTCCTCCTTTCTCTTGACAAGGATTGTCTGGCTTGGGGTGTTTGTGTTTGATCTTCTCTCCCCTTTCCTGTTTCCAGAGGATCCATGAATACCAGGTCTTTGAACAGCACACCATGAAGCAGTTGCCCAGGTACTTTGGATTTTTCCTGTTCCAAATGGGCTGGAGCCAGCTTTCTATTAAATCAAGTACCTTTTAGGATTTCCCCCAACTGCTCTCCACTTCTGGAAAGTTATTCCTTGTCAGAAGCCCAGGGATTGTGATTGCTCCATGCTTCAAGCTTTCTTACATGGTTTTGGGAGGAATCATGCTGGCCGTGATCCAGAGCAGGTTACTCTGCTGGTGGACATTCAGTTGGAACCAATTCACTTGACCCTACCTTCATCCTTTGCTGAATTCAAGCACAAGCCCATCACTGACTCTCACAGGGCCAGGGCTACAACAGCCTCTTCATTTGTTTGGATTTCTGTAGAAAATGAAAAGCAAATGAATGGCTTTGGAGAAGACACTGGCAGGAAAACATTTCCACTTCTAACCAGAGGCAGTTTCTTTCTGTTCTTAACAACAGTTTCAGAAGCCAAAACTCTCTCAAAGATGAGATTTCTTTTTTCTCCTTGATCTTTAAGTCAATAAAAACACCTCCCAAAATGAGGACCAGCTTATATGGGATGATCCTAGAGGTGTAGCTCCATGTTCCTTGGAGTGCACACCCATTAAAGCATGCAGGTGGTGAGGTTTAGGGCAATCTACCTGCTGAGACTCCAGAGCAGAGCACTGCAAGTGGACTAAAGAGGATTGGAAAATGGGCTGTGAAGAACTGCATGCAGAAGTAGAGAAACTAGATGGGAGGTAGACCTCTTGTCCAGAGTTGCCACAGGGAGAGCTCTACCTGCTGCAGTTAATTTAAGCTGAAGCAACGAGCATCACGGGACTGAAATGCCTTTCCCTCAGCCTTCCCATTGGCATTAGCTTTGGAAAAGAGTCAGACCAACACTCAGGGAGGTAACATACCAGCAGTCATCCCTTCTGCTTAGAAGGGACTAAGATTTCTTTAACCAGTCCAACCCACCATCAGTAACAGAAGATAAATCTACTTTCCAGTCCCTTTTGGCTCTTCCCTCTGCAACCACAGTGGCTGGATCGATGGCTGAATGACTTACTCTTTATCCCTGAAAGCAGAAAATGAATCTTCTGTATGTGTGCATGGAGGAACTCTTCATTTTACAGCTCTGTCTGAAGGCTTCCTCTTTCAGGGTGGGAGTGTGTAAGAAAAGAATCTCTAGGATTTGAAGCTACCCAGTCCTGGTCACTTGGGTGTGCAGACAACAGCTCTAATCTCACTTTGACCAGACTGCATGTGGTATGAGCTCAGCAGGAAGAAGGACACAAGTTCAACAGCAAACTGGTTTGTGTGCCTGACATCAGGCTCTGGATTAGTTCTTGAGGCACTCTCTTTGTTGGGGGGAATTGTGATCTTAGTCCCCTCCTAATGATACTGGCTGATCTTCGCTGGATATAACAGCAAGTTGAGTGAGAGGATTCTGCTCTTCTGCTCTGCTCTGGGGAGACCTCAGCTGCAGTGCTGGGGCCAGCTATGGAGTCCTCAGCACTGCAGAGACATGGACCTGGGGGAGCAGGGCCAGAGGAGGCCACAGAAATGATTTGAGGGCTGGAAGCTCTCTGCTGTGGTGAGGACAGGCTGAGAGAGTTGGGGTTGTTCAGCCTGGAGAAGAGAAGGCTCCAGGGAGAACTTACTGCAGCCTTCCAGTGCTTAAAGGGGATGATGGGAAAGATGAGGACAGACTTTTTAACAGGAGCTGTTGGGACAAGACAGGTGGTGGTGGCTTTAAACTAAAACAAGAGAGATATAGGCTAGGGAGAAGGAAGCAACTACTAAGACAAACCTGCCTGCTTCTCCAAGTAACACACATGGACACTTACAACATCTCTTCTTGGAGCTCCTGATTTCCTAACCAGGCATAGGGTGTGGATTATCACCAGGTTCCCTCTATATCCCATTTTATTCTGATTCACAGGTGGCAGAAACCTCTGGATTTGATTTTTTCCCTCTTCCTTGCTCAGTCTTAACAGTAAAAGACAAATATATAGTGAGATCTGGAATGTAGGTGTAGAATAGCAACAGAGAGAAGGAAAACAAAAGTGAAACACAATTTGAAGACACACTTGACAGTTCTGTTTTCCAGGTGCTTTCAACATCTTTTTCTCCAATCTCTTCAGTATTTCCTAGTAGGAAGAGTGCTCCATCATGCCACCCCAAACTGCAGATGCCCCCATAGCACCACAGAGCTCCCTTTCTGCCTTACCTTACTTCTGTCCCTGTGGAGTTGGGTATAGTACACAGCTGAAAATGCCCTGGAGGACTCTAGCTGGAGCCAAGCATGTTGGACACTTAAAAGCAATTTCCCATCCCTATTTCACACCTAATCAGCCCAGGGGTGTGTGTGAACTATGTAAATGTTGTTGATGGCACTTTGCTTTTCCAGCTGCAAACAGCCTGGCTGCTACTGCCCGAGCTGACAGTGGTGCAGTGTGGCTGTTAGGCCATAGAATCAGAGAATGGTTTGGGTTGGAAGGGATTTTTCAAGGTCATCTAGTCCAACCCTCCCCCTAGTCCAACCATCAAGGTGGTTCCAGACACAGAATGCTCTGGCTTTGTGTACATGATGCTTATCAGCAGTCCCTCAAAACCTGGCTTGAAGAACTTTCCTACAGCTCTTTGATGGCAAAGCAAATGAGAAGGATGGTGCTAGCTTCATACACTGCCTTTCAACCTCTTCTGAACTGTCATTGCCTTCCATGTTCTCATTTTTTTGGCAGGTGCTGAGGGTCTGCACGAGGCAATTTACAAATACTGGCAAGAGAAATGGCACAAGATCCTCCACTTCCTCAGGCCAGGCTCCAGGAGCTCTGTAAGTCTGCCATCAAGCCTTGTGCCCATCCACCAAGAGCTTCAGCAGTCATCAAGAGAAGATGTTGCCTCCTGCAGTCACTCTCAGATCAGTTTCCTGCTAAGTCCTTCATCGATTTCCAAGACAGCCATTAAATACTCCTAGGGAGCTGTAGGCCAGTGCTTGTTCTGCTCCAGAGGGACACAAAACCAGCAAACAGTGGCAGGAAATATCAAGTCACAGCCAAGACCTTTGAAAGGTTGCAGAAAGCTGAGTGTTGAAGCTGGAAGTGTGTGCTCCCAGCATGCAGTAGTGAACTCCACCACAGCTAAGGTTGGAGAAGGATCCAAGGGCTGATATATGACTTTTAAGGGAGCTTTTACTTCTGTTTATGCAATTATTTATAATGAACTGGTTGCCTTTGGGAGAGAGAGGTATGTTTCAGTTAGTTTGTTGGGCTTTTTTTAATGAATGGAATCTATCCAACTCCTTCACAAAGTTTTGGGTAGCAAGATGGTCTAGAGCAATGTATGTATTTGAAAGTTCATGGCTATGGAGTAGATTCACAGATTTCAAGGTCCAGAAGATCATAGAATGACAGAATTCTATCCTGGGCACCACTGAGCAGAGTCTGACCCCAGCCTCTTGCCCCCAGCCTTCAGCTCTTGCTCAGCATGGAGCAGCTCCCCTCTGGGGCTGCTCTTCTCCAGACTCAGCAGCCCCAAGGCTCTCAGCCTTTCCTCCTGCCAGAGATGCTCCAGTACCCTCAGCATCTTCCTAGCCTCTGCTGGGCTCTCTCCAGCAGTTCTTTGTCTCTTGGGAACTGAGAGAGCCCAGAACTGGACCCAATACTCCAGCTGTAGCCTGACTAGGGCAGAAGAGAGGGAGAGTAGAACCTCCCTTGACCTGCTGCTCACACTCTTCTTCATGCACCCCAGGAGACCGTTGGCCTTCTTGGCTCTGAGGGCACATTGTTGGCTCATGGGCAACTTGTTGTCCACCAGCACTCCCAAGTCCTTCTCTGTGGGTTTTGTAGGAGTTCCTTCAGTCTCTCCTGCTTTGCACAGTCCTTCCACATTCTTTATCCTGAACAATAATTGCCATTTTGGATCCTGGGGAGGATTCTAAGATTGCAAGATCTGTTTCCATTCCAAATTAGGATGAGAAGATTAGTTCTTCCTTCTTTAACTAAATGGAAATGCATCTGTCAAAATGTTTTCCTTCAACATTTTAGGGTTTTTTTTACAGAAAAGGAAATCTTTCAGCATTCCTTGATCCTGGAATGTTTCACTTGGATTCCCTGCTCTGACCGGAAGGATTTGATTTGACATTGGTTCAAGGCTAATCTGATTTGATTTCAGTTCTTTTCAGTGCAGCAAATTGCCACTTGGAAGATGTGGTCCCAAGTCTGCTGGTGTCATTATCACCTATGGTACAGGTTTCATAGCTGGGTTGCCCTTCCTTGGTGTCCTTCCTACAATTCCATCGAGGCACTCTGCTGTCTCCATCCTTGAACCTTTCCAAAACTCCACAGAGTTTGGTTTGCCTCTACAGTTAGCTTTGAAAAGGAGTTAACCTTTCTAAAGGTGCTTGGAGGAGATCCTGCCAGAGACCTCTTCCAACATAAACTTTCCCATGATTCTATGAGCAAAAATCTGTTTAAGGGGATTGGAGTTGCTCCTGTAGACATCTGGTAAATCACAGAATGCTTTGGGTTGGAAGGGACCTGACAAGGTCATCTAGGCCAACCCCTGCAGACAGCAGGGACATCTGCAACTAGAGCAGGTTGTTCAGAGCCCCAGACAACCTGACCTGGGGTGGTTCCATGGATGGGACATCTCTCACCTGGGCAACTTGGGCCAATTTCTTGCCATCTTCAGCATAAAGAGTTTTCTTCCTTCTATCAAATCTATATTTTTCCTCTTTTAGCTTAAAGCCACCACCACTTGTCCTGTTCCAACAGCTCCTGTTAAAAAGTCTGTCCCCATCTTTCCCACCATCCCCTTTAAGCACTGCAAGGCTGCCGTCAGGTCTCCCTGGATCCTTCTCTTCTGCAGGCTGAACAACCCCAACTCTCTCAGCCTGGCCTCACAGTAGAGAGCTTCCAGCCCTCAAATCATTTCTGTGGCCTCCTCTGGCCCTGCTCCCCCAGGTCCATGTCTGTGCTGTGCTGAGATCTGGATTTCAGTCTTCAGTCCATTTGACCTCTGCCAAGAGCTGTCACCTGCACAGATCCTCCATCTGCTAGCCTGGCACTTTCTAACCATACCTATTCTGTATTTGTAGTTGAAGGCATCTCTCAGGCTTCAGCTGTAGGTGAGTACTTGAGGGACATCATCCAGAGCTCAGAATACATCTACAAAAGATGCTTTCTTCTGGCCAAGAAAAATATCCATACAATGCATGATAAGAGGGCTGGAGCCCCATTCTCTCCCAATTGCCTTTCTGTTCTTCTCTCCCCCTATTTCCTGCTTTCCCCTGTGTCACCTGAATATCACAGTAGGGTCTAGGAAAAGAGCAAGCCCATCACTTCCCCTGTTACTGATGCCAAGGTTGCACCAAAGACTCCAGCAAAGCACGTGGCTAGAAGCTGCTGAGCCAGAGCTTTCTCCCTGGAGAGTTTCCCAAAGCAATTAAACCTAATGGAAGGAAAGCTGCAGGAAAGGGCTGTGTTTCTGCTAAAGCAGATGTTAGCCTGCCTTGCCAATGCCTAATAAATGGCAATGTATTCATACTGTCAAGGTTGTAAACTTAATAAATTACATTTAGTCCTGATATAAATACAGAAACCCAGACTGGAAATAGAGAAGAACAGTAACAGTGTCTTCCACAGGGGAAAAAAAACTGGTGTGGGATTTCACTCAAGCACATGTGGGCATGGATCTGTGTGTGTCTGTATATATCTGTATGGACCTGTGTCTGTATGTACCTGTATATGTCTGCATATATCTGTAGGTACCTGTATCTGTATGTACCTGTATACATCTTTAGGTACCTGTATATATCTGTAGGTACCTAGTATATATCTGTAGGTACCTGTATACATCTGTAGGTACCTGTATACATCTTTAGGTACCTGTATATATCTGTAGGTACCTAGTATATATCTGTAGGTACCTGTACCTGTACCTTTATGTACCTGTATATATCTATAGGTACCTGTACCTGTATACATCTTTAGGTACCCGTATATATCTGTAGGTACCTGTACCTGTACCTTTATGTACCTGTATATATCTGTATGTACTTGTATACATCTTTAGGTACCTGTATATATCTCTATGTACCTGTATACATCTTTAGGTACCTGTGTATATCTGTAGGTACCTGTATACATCTGTATGTACCTGTACCTTTATGTACCTGTATATATCTGTATGTACCTGTATCTGTACCTGCATGTACCTCTATATATCTGTATGTACTTGTGTCTGTATATATCTGTATGTTTCTGTCTATATCTGTAGGTACTTGTATCTGTGTCTGTAAGTACCTGTATACATCTTTAGGTACCTGTCTATAACTGTATGTACCTGTATACATCTGTAGCTACCTGTATCTGTATGTACCTGTATATACCTGTATGTACCTCTCTACCTGTATGTACCTGTATACATCTGTAGGTACCTGTATCTCTACCTCTATGTACCTGTAGGTACCTGTACCTGTCTGTATGTGTCTGTATCTGTCCATCTGGACATCTGACCCATGTACATATCTCTATGTAATAATTTTTAATGATATGGAACAGGTTGCCCAGAGAGGCTGTGGAAGCTCCATCCCTGGAAGCTTTTAAAGCCAGGCTGGATGGGGCCCTGGGCAACCTGCTCTAGTGGGAGGTGTCCCTGGCAGGCAGGGGGGTTGCAACTAGATGATCTTTAAGGTCTTTTCCAGCTCTGACCATTCTAAGATTCCATACAAGGGGTGATACTACCAATCTATTTGCAGTTCTGCTCTCTGGTCCATCTGTGCTTTAACCACCACCTCTGAGATCAGACTGAATCTTTCCAAAGTCCAAGAAAGTCTTTCTGTGTTTTTCCCTTTATCTACCATGGGTTGGATGAGAGCTCCCAGGTTTATGAGCAGAATTTGATGCCGTTATTGATATCTTGGCAAAGTGCATCCTCAGATCTGTCATTGCAGCCCTGGGGATATTTTATCCCTACTTTAGTCTCATTTCAAACCTCCTAACATCTGTGAGGCCATAAAAAAAGAAGAAATCAACTTCATCCCAAATCAAAACTGAAATAAGTCAGCAACAGCTGGAGAAGGGAGTAGAAAACAGATCTCCTCCTTTGTCCTGAGCCTCCATGAGTACCAGTAACTCAGCATTTGCTTTGTCAAGGGCTTCCCTCTCCCTATCCCTTTGGAACTGCCTCCTTTTTGGGTTTTGTCCAGGGTTTGTCTTCTTACCTTCAGGGTAAAGTGAATTAATTTGCTTTACCTTTTGTCCCCTCTTTTAAAACTGATTTGTTTTCCTTGCTCTGAGGAATGTGTGTTCTGAAGAGAAACGTGTTCCCCAGCAAGAAAGGAGCTTCACTCTGGAGACTGCTCCATGCAGCAGGATGGAGATAGGAGACCCTTGGTGACTGCCAATGGCCAAAGAGTCACCTTTAGACTTATCTTCTACTCTGATTCCCTCTCCTATTTGCATCACATCTCCCACCTGAGCCTGAGCTAGCTTCTGCCCTTTTCCTTACAGGTCTGGATTCTTCCATGTAGTGTTAGGGAGTAGCTGAGGTTGGGACAGGTCTCTGGAGATTGTCTACTCCAAACCAGCTGCAGAATGATGTTCAGGGTCATGTCCAGTCTGAATTTGAATATCTCCTGAGGTAGAGACTCCACAGCCTCTCTGAGCAACCTGTTCCAACGTTCAAGTACCCTCACAGTAAAAAGAGCTGCCAAAAAGTATGGCCTGAAGAGTGAGTGGTTGGTCTTTGCAGAGCAGGAGTTTATTACTCTTCCAGAGATTTCAGCTCAAGAACTAGGATTTCCTAGTTTTTGATTCAGGAGGTTGCCCACTCCAACTCTGGAGTCCCTATGACCATCAGGAGCACAGGTTCCCTTCTCACCATCTCTTTGTGGAGCCTACCCAAAAGATTAGTCTGTGGTAAGGTTACTACAAAGGGCTTATTTCATTCCTTTGGCCATGAAGGATGGTTAAGGTGGTAGCTTGGATGGAAATATTCACATGAGATACATCTGTTTACTCAAAGGAAGCCCAGCCATAAGCTCCTGGGTCTGTCTCAAACAGTGATATTACTACTCCTTTTAATTATCAGTTCTCTGGGGCTTCTTGCAATAAGTCTCTGCAGCTCCTTGCATGACCTCTCTCATCCCACCATTGGCTTCCAGGCACTGCTGTACAAGGCAGAAAATGAACTTGGTTCCCATCCAGGCAGGGGAAGTCCAGCTATAGGTGTCTTTCTCTCCAGGGAGCCATCTGTTTGCCATCTTCAGATGAAAGCAGTGTAACCATGTAAACAGAGTGGGGATTTTTGCCTGATTGCAGCAGTATTGCCCATTTCTTAACCTTCCAGTGATGGAGCAAAGAGATTAGGAAATGAGCTACATGAAAGAATTCTGAATGATCTTCCCTATCAGATCTGGCTGCTCCTGAGGTATGTTAGCAAAGAACCTTGCCAATGAGGGGAAGGTTATTCATCAGGGTCCTTTTAAAGATGGAATTCACAGGTCACAAGGAACGTGTGCCTCCACTTCATTCTCCTGCAGAAGAGGATATCTGAATAAAAGGGGACATGTTGACCTTGGAAGTTGCCTCCTTCTGTTCCTGGAGGAGATGAGAGGCAGAAGGAAGAGGGTAGAAGTGCGAAGTGCTGTGGGGTGTTTGGCTGCTGAAGGCTTCAGCCCTGTGTTGTGACACCTCTGTGGAACAGCACAAGTGATGACAAATGGCATTCTTCTGCTGGCAGCTCCTCTATCAGCCTTCAGATCTGACAGCAGGACTGAGGATCACCCCTAACTATCAACAATTACATAGGAAAAAGGCTGACCTGATGACCTCCACGGTGCTGGAAGAAGCCTTGCAAAGCATCTAAGAGTTGGCTTGCTGCTAACTGCTGCAGGCAGCAGCGTCTGTACAACAGGATCATGTCAAACATGAGCAACATTCATAAATAATGACAAAAAAAGACATTAGATCTGAGCAAACCTAATTAACAGCAGGCTCTGATGGTTTCATTTTCCAGCCTGCCTTATGATAAGTCTTTATTCACATTCCAGACAAGCCAACTGAAAGACTTCTAGTGACTGGATATGAGGAAGCTTTGGCATGTCTGGCAAACCAGGCAGTGCCTACTGTGGCAAATATCTCCACAGGGAAACCCTTGACCAGGCTTTGCAGATCTGACCCAGGATGGGTCAAAGGCAAGGGACCAGCTTGATTTTATCTCCTATATTCTTTATATTTCAAGTATCACTCAACAAGGACAAGAGCTGTCAGGGCCTGGCCCAGGCTGCCCAGGGCAGTAGTGGAGTCACCATCCCTGGAGGGGTTTAAAGGATGAGCAAATGTGGTGCTGAGGGCCATGGGTTAGTGGTGACCTGGCTGTGCTGGTTAATGGTTGGACTTGATGATCTGAAAGGTCTTTTCCAACCTAAATGAGTCTATAATTCTATGATTCTCTTGTAACAAAGCATGACATGCTTGGAGATGCAGGCACTGGTGCCATTGTTCTCCTGACACTAGGTCTCCTCTTGATTTTCAGCTTCCCATGCTTCTCAAAAATAAAGTCTCAACCCTTGTTGTTAGCTTATGACTGCACCATGTCCACCCCAAGAGTGAGAGCCAGGCCCAAGGCAGCTGGATGTGGAGATGTGGAAGGTGTTTGCCATGGTGCCAGTTTCACAGGTGAAGTCATGTGAACCACTAAGGCAAACACCAGAATAAGGAACATGAAACCCCAGTGAGTCAGGCTGAGGTAGTAACTTCAAAGCACACCATGCACTTGGTAGAAGAATGGAGCTATCTGGAGGTGTTTTCTAATCAAATCCAGAAATCCAGCTGGGTGGAATTCCCCCAGTTGTCAAATGAAGTGAAGAGGGCAGTTCCCAAAGTCTTGTCCCCAGCACTGCTAGGAGCAGTTGACTTGGGAGGGTGAAGGAACTGAGCTAGACACAGGATTACTGGCAGAGAGAGAGACTAGGTGTCCACAGCTCTTTGCAGACAAAGGCAAGGAGTGAGAGTAAAAAGAGTTAAATGAGGAATAAGTTAAAAAATGAAATGAGAGTGAGCAAAAGATCCCAAGACTGAAAACATTTTATGATGTGTAAACCTCTTAGCAGACATTGCCACTCAGGGCATAAAATATTGGAAGAGCTGCTCAAGAGACTTCCAGCTGCCACTAAAAGTTCAGACCTTTAAAAGTAGGTTTCTAGCTTCAGTATAGAAAATGTAAAGTAGTTTCATTCTATTTTATCAATCTTTTAATGGGTTTAATTTTCTAGGCTCCTTTAACAAGGACTGGCTATGGAGCTGATGGAGAATGCCAACCCCTCTGCTTACTTCATCTCTAATCTCAGGGAGGGAAAACAATCATCCAAAGGCACAAGAGAATAGCAAATAAAGTTTTTATGGAGAAGGGATTAATTCAGGAATTCTGCTTTAATGTAAACAAACTAGTCTGGAAACAAAAAAATTACCTGCATGTAAAAATGGAGTTGAAAGAGCAGCAGAAAAACTTAATCTAAAAGAGAGTCTCCCAAAGGACTCCAGGTGACCTTTTGCTGTTCTGTAGTTTGGACTTGGTGCCCAGGTTCCCTGGTTACTTCTGGTGATGAAAACTCAAATCAGATGTGGAGTTTGAGAACCCCCAAGACAGAAGACAAGTCTATCATCTCTGAATTTGAAAGTACTTCTGAAGACTGGTAGAAATGTAAAGAAACTTTGGGGAACTTGGAGGATTTGGGGTTTTTTTTCAATGCCTCCAAGTTTTCTCTCTTAAAAAACCAAACCCAAACCCAAACCAAACCAATCCATCAAAAAGCAAGTGAAAAGAACAAAATTCAAAGGCAGAGCAAAAGTTCTCTGAAGGTACAAAAGGAAAGGAGAAAAACATGAGAGAAAAGAGAATAAAAAGAGAAAGTTGGAATGAAACTGGACAAACCCAGACATTTAACTAGCATTTTTAATAAAAGAGTTTTATTTTAGCTATTAAAAAAAAACCCAAACCAATCAAAACACAAAAGCTTTTCCATTTTGGTAAAACAGATAAGCAAGGATTGAAGGTAGAGCAGACAGAGTTCTCCCTGGACACTGACCATTGAAGGAGAGGCTTGACCCTGGTGACCCCTCAGCTTTATCCTGGAGATGACTCCCATGGGCTGGAATCCCCTGTTGGGCAGTTCAGGGTCACCTCTCCTGTCCCAACCTCCCTGCAGCTGCCACCTCTGACTTCTGCACCCCAAGGTGGGACACAGGATTTAGCAGTGACCTTGTTCTGCAGAGGATCAAGCCTAAGGCAGAGCCTTTTTGCAGCCCAGCCCTTGGCAGGAACTCTGCCCATGCAGTGTTGTCCCTGCTAGCAGCAGCCACTGCCTGGGAGAAGATGCTGGGAGCTGCAGCCACTGCAGCCCTGAGAAGAGACTGAGCTGAGAAGTCAGATCCCTGAGCAGAATCAGTTCTGCTCTAGCTCAAAGCAGGACACCCAGTACCTGATTTTAAGTGGTGGTAATTCTGGACTGGTCAAGGCCTTAGCAGTTGCCCTAGGATGGGCTTCTAGCTGGTCCACAAGCTCCAGCTGAAATTTGTACCAGTTTGGATCCATTCTTTAAGTTTTGTTACTTCAACCTTTTGTGCTGCAATTCAAAACTGGAGGAGAGCAGGGGAACAGAACCTTGATGGCTGCAAACCCTCTCTCTTTTTTTGCCAGCTATCTGTCAGAACCAGGAAATCTGTCTGAAAAGAGAGGGAGGGACACAGCCCAGGATGACTTCTAAAACTCATTCCACATTTCTAACCCACAAGATCCTTCCCAGACAGTTCAAAGTGAACAGATTCATCAAGCTGCTGTTCCTCAACCCCTTTTTTTTCACAAACAAACCCATCTCCAGGAACCCAGGGAGATGATAAACTTAGGTAGAGACAATGCCTTGGAGAATTAACCCATGGGTCCTGGGCCTTCAGTACTGGCAGGAGAACTGGAACCTTTTCCTTGCCTCACTATTAATCAACTTAACAGCACTACAGTCATGCACTTGGATATGAGGTCACCTTGGGTTAGTAGCTGAAGCATGGAATGACCTCAGACCTTACTAAAGCCCTAAGGGGATTGTGGATAACATACTTAGATGTTTTCATTACAGTTTGGAGAAGTCCAAGCAGGGGCAGGTGGGGGAAAAGCTTTACTGTAGGCTTTGTCTATTGGTTTTGGTTTGATCCTAATCTGCTTGAACACCTGTTGGGTAGTTGAAAAGTTTTCTTGTAACTGAAAGAAATGTGACAAATATATATATATCTCTCCTCTTTTCCTGGAAAAGAGGGAAGAAATGGCTTGGAAAACAGAAAGCCAGCAGCATAAATCTTAGCCCTTCCAATATCTCAGTGGGTGTAGTGCTCCTTGCCACTTGTATGAACTTCTGAGTCTAATTTTAGATGTTCATTTGTGCTTGGGTCAGTTCATGCATAAATGCTGTGACAGAAACCTGGCAGCTTAGCTGATCTCCTGGATCTTCTGCTGGATGTTCTCAGATTAATTATAGGCTGAGTTTTGATGCTGGGTATAAACATCATTTAGTTTTCAAGGTCCTCATTTTCTGGATGTTAGCTTTCTTAGGTCATTCTAAGAAATGCTCTGTAGGATTCCAGTTGGACTCTAGAATGTTTCCCAGATTCCCTTCCACATCAACTCCCAGGCATGCTTAACAAGCAGGTCAGTTCACACCAAGTGTCACCTGAAGCAATGCCTGTGTCTCACATGGAGCAGGATGCTGTGCTGGAGCTGCCACCTCCTCAGGAATGATGCCCCCAGGGAAACACTCAGCCTTCTCTCAACCACAGAATGATTTTGGTTGGAAGAGACTTCCAAGGTCATCAAGTCCAACTGTTACCCAGCACTGCCAGGTCACCACTAACCCATGGCCCTCAGCACCACATCTCCAGGGCTGGGAAACCCCTCCAGGGATGGGAACTCCACCACTGCCCTGGGCAGCCTGGGCCAGGCCTTGGCAACCCTCCTGGGGAAGAAATTGTTCCTCATGGCCAACCTAAACCTCCCCTGGCACAACTTGAGGCTGTTTCCTCTTGTCCTGGAAAAGACATCAAGACCCACCTGGCTCCAGCCTCCTGTCAGGGAGCTGCAGAGAGTGAGAAGGTCTCCCCTGAGCCTCCTCTTCTGCAGGCTAACCAAGCCCAGTTCCCTCAGCTGCTCCTCACAGCACTTGTGCTCTAGACCCTTTGTTGCCCAAGCTCCAGCACCTGAGCAGGAGCTATCTCCCAGGAGAATTACTTGGGATTCACCTGATGAAACATGAGCATGTAGAATGAAGCTGCAGTTAGAGCTAAACCTTGCCTTTCTCTTTCCATTTGGAGGGTACTGAGGACAATCTGGGCAACAAGAGTTTGTCTTTAGATTTGTTTCAGAACTGCTCAGTAAGAGAGGTTGGTTTTCTCCACTTCCAGGAAGGAAGCTCAGGTGTCCTAGTCCTGCTGCAAATACCCACCTTGAAGGCACAAAAAGTAGGATTTTTGTCCTGGTTTACCACCTCCATTGCCTATTTTGGACCTAGCAGTTTCTTCCCTCCTCTGTCTGTATCCTTTCATCCATCTTTTAGCACTGGCATTTCAGAGAGCAAGTCTGAATGTTTTGTGCATGGCTCTCCAGCCAAAGTAAAGTGATTCCTTCTCCACCCCTTTTTTCCAGCCTCCTTCCAGCAAAGAGATGGTAGCAGCATGGAAGAGCCCAAAACCACACACCAGGAGCTTGTATGATTGCTGCTGTCACAGAAACTGGACAACTCAGTTCCCTCTTTACAGTCCTCTTTCCTACTTGCTCCTCTCTGAATCCCCTCATGAGGTTCTTCAGCAGCAGACTTGTTCACACACCTTCCTTTGCTCTTGGCTCTGCTTTTCCATGGAAAACAATAACACTTCCATGTATTTTTTTGTCCTTCCCAGGAAGCTTTCTGCTTTTATCTTTCAGGTGATGATCCCCAACAAGCTCTGGTGCAAACAGTCCTTGTGACTTGGGATTTATTACCTAGAATTGATTGGGTTTCCAAAGAGCTGCTTTGAAATGCAGCTGGTTCAGATGCCAAATGGATGCCTGGCATGGATCTAGCTACAAGCCTCAGAGAAAAAAAACCCAAAACAACAACAAAACCACCCAAACCCAAAGCAACCACCTGAAGAAATGCATTGTAACATCCTATGATAATGTTGTATGCAGTAAAACTACTGTAGCTAGAAACTGAATCTGCTATCAGCTGGTGGCTCCTTCCCAATTTCTCTTCCCCATTTTTAATCAAAAAGGCCCTAGATACACTGCTTCAGCTTAAAGTCTAGCCCCTGAGGGTGTTTTCTTGGTTGAGCAAAGACATTTTTAGCTCAGCACTTGGCAAAGGAACAATGAGCTGGAACCAGTGATCAGAGAAAGCTTAACAGGTTAGAAAAATGTTTGGACAAAGGGAGAAGGCAACCATAACACATTGCATCTGGGCTGATAACCTCCTTGCCAACATCTTCAGCCAGCTGGAATGGCAACTGGCAGTGCTGGGAGGGCTCTGTGTGCACAGTGGTTACTAAAACCTAAAGCAAGAGTACTGTAGAGTGAGCACTGACAGAATGACCTGGGCTCTTTGGGGAGCCAGAGGTGAAGAAGTGCCAGTACAGTACAGTGTTTGCAGAGGTTTCTGTAGGGAAAGCCAATGCTCTTGTCCATGGCATGGGGAACACTGCCAGGCTGGGGCATGGGGAGAGGCTCAGGCCATTGAAAGACAGAATCATGATGGTTGGAGAAGCCCTCTGAGATCACCAGGTCCAACCATCCACTCAACACTGCCATGCTCAGCACTAAACCCTGGTCCCAAACACCACAGCTAGATGTCTTTTGGACACTTCCAGCCATGGTGATTCCACCACCTCCCTGGGAAGCCTCATCCAATGCCTGATAACCCTCTGGGGGAAGAAACTCTTCCTAACATCCAACCTGAACCTCCCCTGGGGCAGCTCAAAGCCATTTCCTCTTCTGCTATCCCTCCTGACCTGGGAGAGGAGACCAACCCCCACCTCAGTGCTCATGGTGGCAGGTTACAGCTGTCAATCATCTCCTAGCCAGGACCTTCTCATGGGAGTAAAACTCCTGTCCCATGGACAGCATGGCAGAAGTTATGTTCAGTCCCTAAAATACAGAAAGCAGCAGATGGAAATGGGCACAGAAAACCAGAAAGAGCTTCAGAAACTAAATTAAACATAACACCAGGGCAGTGAAAACAAGGTTAGAAACTCCAAAATCAGTTTCCTTCCTGACTATACATGCTACTGATCTTAACTGGACACCTCTAGTTAATTAGATTAATCAAATGTAGCATAGGAGAAGAGGAATGGTGAAACAACTGGATATTTAGAGAGGTTTTTGGGGAAGAGCAGTGTATTCTTCCCCATTTTCTGCCTGAGCCAGGCTTTAAAGAGAAAATGTGTATTACTTTCTTGCCTGGAGAACACAGAGTACTTTAGAAACCTTTGGCTTAATTTGGAGCTCCTCTAAGTCCACAATGGTTCCCTCAGAACAAGGGCTTGTAATGTTAATTGATAGCAGCTGGAACTCCAGGCCCTTGGGTACAGCTCCTCGGAGCTTGCTTTGCCTTTGGAGTTGCAAAAGGAGGCAGGTTAGGATGGGTTGTGGGTTTTTCCCCAGAAAACACTGCTTTTTTGCTCAAAAACACATTCAGCTGAGAAGAAAAAAAAAAGAAAAGAAAGTTTCTGCCTAAAGCCTGAACATCCACATGTGGAAAATGTGTAGCAGTTGCTCACCGAACTGCAAATAACTGCATTTTCTGTGGCCACACGCTGCCCTGGGCAGCAAACACCTCCTGGGTTCCCCTTACTGACAGCATCCTGAGACCTCTTGGCAATGCAGCATCATGGGAGATGTAGTCTGACAGCAAAAATTGGCCTAGGCTGGGGAAGGTGGGGACTTGAGGTACCAGCAACACAATTCCCACAGGCTTCTACTGTGCTTTGTCCTCGGGAACATTTGTGGGCTTTAGGCATTTCCTTCTACTGCAAATATTGAACCATGCCATGGAAAGCAAACATTTTTTGGAAGGGTGGGGAAGTTCTCCTGCCAAGAACCTTAATATTCTATCAGAAAGCAATTTCTGAGTGGAAACATTTCAAGCAAGCTCCAGAGAGGCTTTTGGAAGGAGATGCTGAAGAAAACATTGCTTAGCTGATGGTGAGAATTGAGTTGGCTTCCAAACCAGTAACTGTGACAAAAGAGCTTGTGGTAGAAGATGCCTCTAGTCTGGCTGGGTTAGGCTTGGGGTTAGGATAATGTGATGATTTATTGTGCTGCAGATCAGAAGCTGAAAACTCCTAAGAGGTTTGATTCCTTTTCCTTCAGCTTTTCTAGAGTCTATCTGCAGGGGGAGGACAACCTCCCTCAAGTTTTATTGCTGTGTCCAAGTTAGGACATTGGGTATATTACTGATGAACAAACAGGATCAAACTGTCCTTCCATCCAGGCCTGGTCATTAAACAAAGCAGGAGCCTCCTTGGAAAGCACTCAGGATCTCCTAGGTGCTCCTCAAAGTGATGACTGACTTCAGAGGTTTCTCAGATTAAACTCTAGGAGACATCACAATCATCATGAGTGGAGCAAGGATATTGCTTTGGCAAAGACAAGTGCAGCAGAGCCTGTGTCTTCTCTGGAGTTCCAAGTCATTATCTTGATACAGATAAATAACAATTACCAGAATAGCACTGGAAAAACCAGCTCTGAAAACTGATTGTTCCATGGGCCAGGTGAATACAGGCAGAACTGGGGGTTAGATCCTCTCACTGCTTGGGCTTTCCATGCTCCCCAACCAAGCTGAGATGCCAATGGCCTGGCATGGCATTCCAATGTCCTTTTCTGGAGATATTCAAAGCTTCTCTGGATGCATTCCTGGGCAACCTGCTCTAGGTGACCTTGCTTAGCAGGTGGGTTGGGACTAAACCATCTCCAGAAGTCCTTTCCCACCCTTAACATTCTGGGATTCTATGTGTTCTGGGACAAGCCTGAATGTTTTGGGCCATTGATTGACCAAGAAATCTCTCTCCTTAGTGACTGGTGCAATCCTGCACAGGGCAATTGGGTCACTCTGTGTTCTGAGGGGACTTCTGCAAGCCAGGTTCAGTTATATCTCTAGTAATACTGGGAGATGTTGAGCTGACTTTCTCATCAAGGCATGTACTGATGGAAACCTCACATTCTTTCCAGGAAACTCATTCTAATCTTTCCTACCCTTGAGATCTCAGGAGAGCACAATAGTCTCCAAGGGGCTGTGTCTGGGAGAGCTCTGGGAAGGAGGGTGTGGCTTTTTGGATGCCTTCTCTGTCTGGGAGGTGAAGAGAGGAGCATTTTTATCCCAGCTTTTAAGTATTCCCATCTTTCCAGTCCCTATAGGATTCCTGGATACACAACTTGTCTTCCACTTACCCCCCCCAAAACCACCCACAAAACCAATAAGCACTAATTAATTCTCCCTTCTCCTAACAGTCAACTCACTGGAGGAAGGGTGACCACACTTCAGCCAGAGCTCCTCTGGTTGCTTTTTAGTCTGGCAGTGAGCTGATCCTTGGTGAATCAGAGCAAAGAAAGCAGGAGCTAGGGATGGGCTGTGTCACCCCAGAGCTCCTCGAAAGCTGGCTGAACAGAGCTGGAGCTCAGCCATCAAGTTAGAAAACAGCAGATGACTTCTTCCAGGAAATATCCCAAGACAGACCCAAGTCATCAGTCAGCACTTTCACTATGATCTGAGGAAGAACCAGTTGGTCTTCCCCAGTTTCCCTTCGACCTTCACAGGGAT
Source organism: Galbula dea (assembly GCA_013399015.1). NCBI lineage: Eukaryota > Metazoa > Chordata > Aves > Piciformes > Galbulidae > Galbula > Galbula dea. The sequence goes on along the minus strand of VWZX01009200.1, from coordinate 159,648 downwards.
TAAAAAGAGCCAGCAAGTGTCAGGAGAAGGGCTGAGGTCACGAGCATCCTGTAAAGCCATCTCTTGCTGTTGGACCCAAAACACTGACAAGCAAATGGACTTCTTGGAGATGCCCAGCACCAGCCTCCTGTAGGTTTCAAAAGAGGCCACACCATCTCTGACAGCAGGATCCCACTGGTTGTCAGGATACAGTTCCCTCTCCCATGCCCAGCTGAGTTATTGTCCTCTGACCTCTCCTTTCCTGCGACGTCAGATTTTTGGGTGGGGAAGGGAGTTAATGTTAAGCAAACTTAATCTGCAGCATAAACCATGCTCCCTGGGTTCAAAGAGCATGACAGGGAGTGGTTGGGACCCAGTCAGAGCTCCAGGACAGACCCAGCTGGGACTGGTGCACTGCTAACCATGGCCAAACCCCTCCTGGTCTCAGCTGTGCCTGCCACCATCAGGTGCTAGGAAATGGGGTTTCTGTGGGTGCTTCTTCCTCTAAGCCTTCTCCAGTTTTAATCCCTGGGTGACAAATCCATTTCTAGAGCTCCAAGTTGTGCCTGCCAGCTCTCCTCATTCCCTTCCTAAGGTGTGTCTGAGCAGTGGCATCATTATTCTGCTTTTTCTGGTGGCTGGGAGACTTTTTCTCCGTGGGACAAGCTGAATTGTGAACTGTGTTTTATTTAACAGGTCACAAAAAGCTGACAAATTGGTTCCCTCTTAGTTTAAAACTAATGTCATCTGGATTCTTTCCACACTCACCCATTTTAAGGTGTCCATAGCCCACCCATAAATCTCATCCCTTGTTTCCAGTCCTCCTGCAGTGACTCCCAAGCAGAGAGCTCCCTTGGTGCTCCACTGCTCCTATGAGCTCATGCTTTATGGCTTGCTGAAAGCAAGCAATTAAGTAGAGAGGGGAAAAAAAAAAAACCCAAAAGTCAACTCTGCTTTGCTGAGCATATGGTTCAAGCTGGTGAGAAGTATGAGGAGGACCAGGAACTGGGAGGAGCAAGGATGCTTTTACTTAGAGGTGTTGTGATTAGGTTAAATGATGGGAAGGGAAAATAAAACAGAGCAGTCCTTCATAATGAACTACCAAAGAAAACAAAATAACTTGGCCCAAGGGCTTGTTATTTCCATATTTAACCTTAATTAGGCAAGTGGATATGTCATCAAGAAGCTCAGTGTATGTTATGGCTAGAATGTTTGTGTATTTCTGTCAATGGGGCAAAGAAAATGCAAGAAAATACAGAATAATTCAGCATCTTGTCCAAAGCAAGCAAGCAACCATGGTATATCTGGAGTGCTTTGATAGATATCTGCTCTTAGAGCTTCTGGAGCTTCTACACCAAACTGATTTGGGGTTCTTTCCTTCTGGGAAGAACATAGGTAGAGTCAAGCTGCTGGATAATGTAACTCCACATCCACTTGGCACTAACTCCCTGCAGGGGAAATGAAGTATGGTTAAGGCACAAGAGCATTTTGTCTGCCTGTCCTCTTCCTTGTGGACATGTTGTGATGCACCCTCAGTGAGAAGCATGCTCCACACTAGAAGGACTTCTATTCCCTCTGGCTAGGATGGAAACCTTCCAGCAGGTCAGCCTGAGTTGAGTTCCCAAACCAGCAGCAAAGACACTAAAGGGTCACTGAAAAGGGTGTCAAGGCCTGGCCCAGGCTGCCCAGGGCAGTGGTGGAGTCCCCAGCCCTGGAGGGACTGAAAAGGTGAGCAGATGTGGGGCTGAGGTTTGGGGTAGGTGGTTCAGACTCCTAGATCTATTCCAGCTGATGTGACCTAGCTTCAGCTGTAGACATACCAGTCATGCATCACAGACTCTTCTCTCTTGCTGGGCTTCTTTCTGGACAGAAGGAGAAATGGGAGTGTGTTTGACCTTTCCCCTGTCACTGCTCCTGGCATTAGGTTCAATATCCCCACGACAAGCACAGCACAAGTCAGTTCTGTCTGACCAGCAGCAGGCAGATGCCTAAGACAGAAGCCAGTTCCTGCAGGTGATCTGACACCTCTGGGAGCCAAGGAGAAGAAGAATTGGATGTTTAGGAGGACACTTGCACTAACTGCCAATGGGTATTTCCACTGTTTTTAGCTGTTGGGTGCTCTGTGGGAAAGGGAGGAAAAGGAAAGAAGGATAGACTTGTGGAAAAGGCTTTAAAGCATGCAAAGTCAACAGGAGGCTGAGCAGCAGCAGAAGAGACTCAGCCAGGGACACAGGACACTTTTGATTCACTTATGACATCCTCTCTATTTTTTGCCCTGGTTGGTGCAAAGGTGTCAGTTTACTGCAGCTGAATCCAAAGAGCTTTTCATGTTCAGAAAATAGCATCTTGAAGGAAGGTATTGAGCACAGATACAGTGAGGGCAGGAACTGAAACTCTGGTGTCCCACTTGCTCCACCTTGCCAATGAAAAGTCTGTCTATGACACTGTCAATGAGATGAAGTCCAAATTCTGAGGTGGATTCAGGGATTTGGGCAGCTTCTCTCTATCTGCCATCTATTTACCAGGTGTCTTTGGGCTTTTCCTGTTTGTTCTTCCAAGCCTTCAGAGTTATGTTTCCCTGCCATGAAAAAAGAGAAAGAAAAATCCTCTGTACATGGGGGAAAAAAACAGAAGTCAAAGTTGTTGCTGAATTCTTCCTTCCAGCATCATGCTACCAGTGCAGTTCCATTACAACAGGAGCAATATCCTTGGTGCTACTAGAAAATCCATTTTCTGAGCATATCCATTTTATCTGCAACTGTAAACTTCATCTTTTATGGGTGCCAGGTCTCTATCTTCTTCAGCAGGGGTACTTCTGATACCATCAGCTGAAGAATCAAGCCTGGCTTTGCAGGGGAAGCCATAAAGATCTTTAGAGTTTAGCTCCTGAAGGCTCTGATCAGGTTCTTGGTACATGGAAGTTTGTCCTGATTTTGCAGTGTGGTACAAGTCTGCCCAGCTCAGAAATGAAATGGGTCCTGTGCTCAGGGCAGGGAAATTTGGGTAAGAGAAAACAGAATAGCTAAATAGAATCAGTTGAGTCTATCTTGGAGTGCTGAAATGCCACCTCTGACACAGCCTTCCTATGGAGAGCATCTTCTCTCCTGCTGGCATGCTCACAAAGGGGTTAGTTAGTGTAATTTCCAGTTCCAGGCAGGATTTCCTCACAGCTCATCCTCTTCTAGCTGCAAGTATTTAAGTGAAACAGTTCTCACCTTTGGGGTTTTTTTCCAGTGTTAGTCAGAAAAGAGCAATGCCAAGCACCCCATGGGTAGAGGTGTCTGTCTGCTTCCAGGAGGAAAACTCTCATGAACTTAATCCAGATGTCTGTGATTTTGCCTGAGACAGAGGCCAGTCACCCTGGTACTCCCTCCAGAGCAGATGGGCACTTCTGAACTGAGATGCTTCAAAATCAAGACCCAATCTCAGCATGACTTGCCTCTCTGAAAGCCATTTTGGACATTATTATTTGGGAGAGTAGGAAAAATGGCTTTAGGAGCAAGAAAAGAAACCTCCCCAGGAGGAAGTTGCTGCTCTAGGCAGAGCTGGAAGGATCTTGGTGCAGGAAGGTGTCCCAGAAAGGTGTCTCCACCAAGCCTCTCTGGCTTCCCTGCAGCTCACAGCTTCATGTGTCTTGGCATCCACCATGGTTTTTCACCTTGGGGTTGTGGTGGGGACTGAAGCAGTGTGCTTTACTAAAATCCTCTCCATGGAAAGGGTGTCTGGGTGGAATCTAACGTTGTGGGAGGATTAGGAAGTCAGATTAAAGGATACAATTCCACTTAAGCCTTAAAATAGGAGAAACTTGACAGCTTCCTTACATCTTCACATCTTTCCACCAGGCTGATGCCTCCACAGCAGAGCTGTGTTCTGCTGCCCTGGATGATTTGATCAAAGAGCTAGGAAGAGCCTTCAAAATCCCTTGTGTTAATTCTTGGCTCCATCACCTTCTTTACTGCTCTTCTGCAAATCACCCAGTTTGGCTGTGTTTTAATCAGAGCTCCTCCCCTGATTGCTGAAGCAGGCAGCTCTTTCTCCCCCACAGGGAGCAGGAGTTCCTCAGGACAGGGCTGGACTGTTGTGAATTACAAGGTTTGTAGAGAACTTAGCACAGTAAAATGCTCATCCTGTGTGTAGAAGAGCTGCAGCAACAATTACAGTTACAAGGTGCAAACAGCTTCTTGGGAGGCTTCAGTGCTAGACACTTGGCTGGAGCCACTTCTCCTCCTCTTGCCTCTGGGGATGGAGAAGGGGTTGGAGAAATGCAACTGGTGCTCATCTTTGACTTAACCATGGATTGATTCAGCTAACCTAAAGCCTAGGATGGGAAACTAATAATCATCTTCCAGGCTCTGGGGGTTGCTTAAGTGTTTCTGAATGTGTTCCTGATGGGAGGTTGCATGCTAGTAAGATTTACGAGGCCTGGCAGGGGCTGTGCATGTTTGTTACATGATTAATACAGTTAACAGTTCTGAATCAACAACCTCCAAATATTGTCTCAGAACTTGCCAAGGAAAATCTGCAAACTCCAACCCATCCAGAGAACAGTAGCAGCTTTTATACTACTGTATTTCAGCATGAGGGAGTTGTCTTCCAGTCCTGGTGCTGGTGGTGGGGGTAAGGGGAAGAAGGACTGGGTTGAAATCACCCATTTCTTGGGTTAAATAGAAAGCTGATGAACAGAGCTGAGCAGCTAAGAACAGGCTTGGTTTAAAGTCCCAGTGGTCCCAGTGCAATTTCTTGTGCTCCCCATCCTCTTTCAGAGAAGAATCAAATCCACTGAGCCCACCTGGTGAGCAAAGCCCACCTGAGCCATGCTGCTTGAATGTGTAGAACCACAGGATGCTTTTGGGTGGGAAGGGACCTCTAAAGGTCACCTAGTACAATCCCCATGTCAAGTCTCCTGAACCATTTGTCCATCTAACAGTCTTTAGTTAACTTTGCTATCATTTTGCAGAACAAAAATCAATGACCTGTGTCCTGGAGGCTAATAGAAGCAGAATAGAGAAAAGATCCATAACTTTTCCTTACCTTTTCTGCCTAGGTTTAGGACAGGCTGAAGCCAAATAAGATCTGACCCCCAGGCAGCATGGACATCCAGAGAGTCTGGGCATCTGAAAACCTGCAGGAGCCTCCAAACTGTTGAACCAGCAGCAGCAAAGCTGCAAATCTCAAGACAAATACACTGAGAACGTGTAAGAGAAACAGATATTTTCCTGTTGGCTTTGGGAGGGAGAGAAAAAAAACCTCACAAAGTCATAGACAAACCCTGGCTGTGAGCCCACGTTGGGCACAAGCTGTCCAAGGCCACACAGTGAGCTAATAGCAGAGCCCTTGTTCCACCCTCTGGGTACCAGTCCTCCCCACTGCCTGATGCTGCACTGCATCCATCTAAATAAGAATATAAAGAAGCCTGTTCTAAACCCAGCATCCTACCAGAGAGCTCAAGAAAAGGGCCAGGAAACCTTCCCACTGCTAAACTAAGCAGGAAGCAAAGATTAGGCCAGGCAGACATCAGAAGATCAGCCTGGCTTCAGTGTTCAGCTTTCTTGTCCCTGTTCTTCTCCTGTGGTTACCTGCAGGCAGTCAGGATCCAGGCTTAGGAGAGATACCTGTTTCTGGGGGGGTGGTGGTGATGGGACACAATAATTCCTGCCTGAAAGCTTTGTAAGGAGACACTGGGTTCCTATTTCCATTGCCCACCACATCCAGCTGCAGAAGGAGCAGAAAAGCCACATGAACTATGGGATAAAGCCAAACCAGCCCTTTTCTTTTTCCTTTCAGATATGATTTATGGATCTCTTGGCCACAGCAGTTCATATCCCTAGTGTGGAGTAAACTACAGGACAAAAGTAGCCTAATCTTGGGTAGAAAGAGGTCTTAAAGTCTCCCAGCTCTGTCCCAGCTGCCCCTTCCTATCTCCCATGTCAATAAGCAGCTGTGCAGGGAGTCCCTGTCTGCTCCTAGGGTGGATCACAGACTGGGTGGCAATATTAGAGCCTGGTAATCACCAGCTCTTCTCCTGCCAAGCAGCCAGGCTGACAAAACTCTGGCATCTTCATTGGAGAGCAGTCCTGCCTTCCTCAGCTGTAGGGAACACCACAAACCTGCTCAGGACCTGGGTAAATGTGGTGATGTCCAATTAATTAAAATTAATAATTCATGAGGCTTCCCTCCTGTTTAAGCAGCACCAGAACCAGCACCACCACCACCAGCACCACCACCACCTCCTCCCCTCCCTTCTCCCTGTTAGGGATCTCTTGGCACCTCACCCCTGAATCTCTCCATGTGACAACATGTCTTAGGTTTGGGGTTTGGATTGGGGTTTTTTTTTGAAGGGGGGGAGGGTGGTGGGAAGTGTTGGAGCCCTTTTTGTCTGTAGGATGTTGTGGTTTGGATGAAGTGCAGCATGGTGACTCCAGAGACAGGAGCTTGGGTTTCACTTTGGGCTCTGGCACTGCCTGCTTAGTTCCTTCACTAGAGCTGAATGCTGATGCCTGAAGACTCAGGAGGATGGAGAGGCAGGCATACAGCCTTCCCAGAGCTGTTGGCTGTAGAATGAGGAATACCTTCATCACCCACCAAAAAAAAAAAGTGATTTTTTGTATCCAAACTGAACAAAACCCCCAATTATTGCACCTACCTGCTTCACCAGGTAACAGGATGATTGATCAGCCTGCCTTCTGCTGCCCTTCAGCTCAGCCTCTGCCCATCAGGCTCTCCCTGAGTCACCTGGTGGTGACCAGTGAAGTCCTTCAACAGTTAGGGGAAAACAACAAGCAATAAAATGATGCCAGTAAAAGGAAAGAACACAGAAGTTTGGGGTTTGTTTTGGTTTGTTGTGGGTTTTTTTTCATCTGTTTCATGCAGTCCTGGTCATCCTGATATCTCCTCTGGCATCTGGTACAGTGACACTAGTGTTCCTGCCTGCAGGGGATGCAGAGAGAGAGAATCCAAGTGCCTTTTGCATGGCTCCTCCCAGAGCAGAGCCCTCCTGCACCCTCAGCTTCAGCAAACAAACGGCTGTTGGGTCAGGCTGGCCTGACAGTGGCCAGTTCTCTGGCTTTCATCACAGAGGAATACAGAAAAAAAGAGAAATAGAATCGAAAGAAAAGCAGATCTGGAGATGAAAGGCCTCTTCTGCCCATTTCCAGCCCTCCAGGGGGTTTGCAGAGGGATGCTGCAGTGATTTATTTGCTGGCCCAAGCATCCACTCTGCTCTGACTTCTGCAGCATCCTGGAAACCCCTGGTGGAAGAGCCCCAGCAGGTGCTGTAATGCAATTCATGGCATTTTCCTCAGCTGGAATGTGCAGGAAGAGGTCAGCAGTTAACAAACTGTAACTGCTGGGTAAAGCTCAGGTCCAGGAGGATCATCAGAGACCTTTGCCAGCTTCCCAGGTAACAGCTTCACTGGGTTCCAGGGTCTGAGGAGTGGGATGGACTGATGCTGAAGATCCAGAAATAACTTGACAAATGATGTGTTTTATTTATTTACTGGTTATTATTTAAGCAGAGTCTCCAGAACTATATGAACTGGCTTTGTATTTGCTAAAGTAGATTTGCTAGGAATGCACAGTGAGGATCAGTCTCTTCTCCCAAGGAACAAGTGACAGGACAAGAGGAAACAGCCTCAAGTTATGCCAGGGGAGGTTTAGGTTGGAGATGAGGAACAATTTCTTCCTTAGAAGGGTTGTGAAGACCTGGTCCAGGCTGCCCAGGGCAGTGGTGGAGTCCCCATCCCTGGAGGGGTTTCCAAGACTACTAGGAGAAAAGACAAATGAATTTTCACCTTGTAAAACATTCTGACAAAATAGCTAAAGATAAAATTACACAGGTTGTGTCACCAAAGCCAGTTGTGAAATCCTCTTCTGGATTCGAACCTGAGTGGTGTTAGGAGAGGAAATCATCTTTGTCATCCAGTCAGAGTCCAGAACCTGGATGCTTGAGGTAATGTTAATTACAGCTGCTTGAGGGAAATAACCAAAATGAGTTTTCAAAGAACCAACCAAACAAATAAAACAGTTCATTAATTCCTTAATATCTGCTACCCAGGAGGGAGAGAAAACATTCCACTCACTCCTGTTTCCCACCAGAGAGTGGATCATGATCCACCCAGAGAACTGGAAAGCAATTAGAATATATATATTTTTTTTTTTTCCCCTGCACATTTGTGATGTTCAGACTTTGGACAGGAAGCTAAAGAAGGTTTGGCCTTCAGGGTGTCCTGTGTATCTGGCTCAAAGAGGCCAAGCATCTGGATCTAAACATAGTCCCTTCCATCCATCCAGAAATAGCCTGAAAACCATCAGGAGTCCTAAAAACTAAGTCTCATTAGGTTTTGGGTGATGAGCATGCCTGTAAGAGGGAATAAAACCCTGATTCTCATTCATTTCCCAGACAATAATAGTCTCCTTGTGCAAAGATAAATGGCCTCAGGAGTAATTCTAACAGCTCTGTACTACTTAGCTGGGGGAAAATGGCAGAATATTGGTTCCTAATGACCATTGCTCTGCAGCCTTCAACAGGAGGTTGTTCTGGCTCCTTCCAGGGCTCCATTGACACTGAGACAATTCCCTGTTTCTCAGTCCATGGAAACATTTGTTCATTCCTCTTCTCTTTCTTCACTTGACTGCATTATGGTTGTGGTCCATGGGGTTACGCCTCCTTTTAATATCATCTACAGCATGGACTTCTTCTAAGCACACTGATCTTTTTCTTCCAGCATGTAAGCCATAAAGTGAAGTGCAACAGCTCAAATGTCATTAAGAGAGCACCAGAAAAATCCTGAAAAGAAGGAATTTCAATTGCAAATATTGGCCTCAGATCAGCTTTGGGGAAATGATGAATCATAAGGAAATCAAACCCAAATGTCATTTTGATTAGTCATCTCTTCCCTCATATCATGAAAATTACAACTCCTTGATTGATTGGGGCTGGGAGAAAGATGAGGACAGAGTTTTGATCAGGGTAGGGCAAGAGGTGATGGTTTGGGGCTAAAAGAGGAGATTGAGACTAGAGAGAAGGAAGAAATGTTTCCCACTGAGGGTGGGGAGAGCCTGGCCCAGGCTGCCCAGAGAGGTGGGAGATGTCCCAGCCCTGGAACCATCCCAGCTCAGGCTGTCTGGGGCTCTGAGCAACCTGCTCTAGTTGGAGATGTCCCTGCTGCCTGCAGGGGTTGGAGTAGGTGACCTGGAAAGGTCCCTTCCCACCCCAACCAGTCTGGGATTCTACAGTTCTATTTGAAACAAACAACCCCACCTGGAAAAAAACAAACCAAAATAAAACCCAACAGCTAGAAAGGAGTAAAGAAAATAAAATAAATATGAATAAAATAATAAATAAATATAAAATAAAACAAAAACAGTGGTGAAATTCTTAGTCTCTGGGATTTTTCCTTTGTAAAGAGAGCTAGGAAGATGTGTTGCAAGCAGGAATGGCTTTATTTTCCCTGTAGTCTGGAGTTTATAACCATTCAATACAACATATGCTTATTTCAAGGCAATAGCAGTGGTTTGAAAATTCATTCTCTGCAGCTTTAATAGCTTTAATAGCTTTTTCATAGCTTTAATTCACAGAGAGAAACAAAAGGACAATAATTCAGTTTTTCTCTCAGCAGTTTTAGTTCTCTCTCTTCCCTCTGAACACTGCATTTCTGACTTTAGATGAAGGCATTCAACATGAGACAAGTGAGAAATCAATTAGCTGAATATTTATCTTCATTTTTGGTTGGGTTTTTCTTTGGTAAGAAAAGTTCTTCAGTTTTTACCTGCAAAAGGCACTGCTGATATTTAACCTTTGGGAAAGTAACCACTGAAAATGTCATTAAGGGTTGGAGAGCAGGGGGAAGCCTACCCAACCTTTTTATTGCTCTTATTTACCTCTTCCCTTCAGGTTTGGCTAGGAAACACTCACAGAGCTCTGCTCTTACCTCACCTCATACATACTCATGTCTCCATTCAAAATTAAACAGGACCTTTTGGATGGCTGTTAAAGGTCCAGGTCTCATCCATGCTCTGGACTTCAGGAGGTTTAGATGATTCTTCTGCACAGCAAAGGGAATCCCCCAGCCCTGTTGGTCATGGAGATCTTAGAGGTTATCAACAAGGTAGAAGGGCACCTGAAGCCAGGATGATAGCCCAGAACCTGTAGTAGTTTTCTAGGCAAGCAGCAGCCAGGTATTGGATTTCTGAAGAGCCTGGTGTAAATTCTTTCCCTAGCTGAAGCTTCCAGCAAAGGAAAAAGCAATTCTCTCTTCAACTGAGGAATTCAGCTCAGGTGCTGGAAGAAGAAGTGTGGTTATGCAAAGTCCTCTGTGAAATTTCTTCTCTAGGCACTTCTAAAGGCAACTCAAATGGGGTGGGATGAGTCTGGGTCACTGCCAGGAGAAACTTCATCAAAGTAGCACTTCCAAACCCAGAAAACCTGTGATGAACCCAGTCAGTCCTGGTGGAAAACAGAAACCCTGGTGGAAAATGATGGAAATTTCCATGGTGCTTGCAAGGTTGGTGCAAGACTGTGCTGCCTCAGTGCTTGGTGCTGTATGAACACACAAGGAGAAGCAACCTGAGCTCTGCAAAGACAGGGTCAATCCAGTGGAAGAGCCAAAGGCAAGAGTCAAGAGAGTTACCCCAGGTCACCAAAAGGAGCAGCAGGAGAGGGAAAAGATGGGACACACACAACTGGAATCCCAGCTTCCTGCTGTATCCATTAGCCTGGATTGATTTCCCTTCTGGTTTGAGGTTCAGAAGTTGAAACTGCCTTGCCTATTTATCCTCCTCCTGAGTCACCCATTCACCAACCCTTTCTTTCCTCTTTGAACCATTCTCCTTTGCCACCCAGCCACCCTCCCCTCCAAGCCCCTTGAGAAAGGTGCCTGAAGATTAACAGAAACCCAAGACTTCCTAAGTTGTTCTCCTGCAAGTGGATGGAATCCAGACTCTCAATGGCACCCAAAAGTGTATTTTGGGGCTGTAATTAGAAGTGATATACTCCACAGAGAGCTCATTTATTCCAAAGGAAGCATGGAAGACACGTTAGGCAAGATGTTTGCTCTGTTGTTTTCTTTCCTTTCACCTGACACCACAGCATCAGGACACAAAGCTGCAGTTGGGCTGAGAATAATGAAGTGAGAACTTCCATAAAGCTCTTTCCAGCTGATGGACTACATGCTACATAAATATACAGGAGACTCCCAGAGGAAACCAGCAGGTCACTCAGGCTTGCATCCATTTCAGTGTCTGGGACATCCACACCTCTGAAGGAGGAGGAGCAGTTTCCAGGCAAGACAGGCAGATGCTAAACTTTGAGAGATGTCTTTATTCTGGGCTTTGGGGGCTGTTTTTTCTGCTTGCTACCAGGATAACACCTACTGCTAAGTTCAAGCAAGCTTCAGCTGAAGTTGTTATTTCAGTCTGTGAGGATTCAGCCTTGAGGTCAGGGAAGAGCATGGGAGAGCAAAGGGTTAAGCAAGAAACTCTTGTGACCTTGTCCAAGCTGATTTTTCATGGAGAAGGTTAAAAGCAGAAGTGCCAGCAGAGGTGGGGGTGGTTGATCTCTGTGGAAAAGGGACAGATTCAGGAGGTTTTTGCATCAGACTGGGAAAAGTCACTCCTTCTGGCAGAGGTGGAGGCTGGTGCTCTGATTCAACTCAAACAGAACCATTTCTTCCTCAGGTTCCCTGCTGACAAATTCCTAGGAGCTTGGATTTGGAAGAGGAAAGTGTCTCAGGAAAAACAAGACCTAGCCATCTCCTTTTGAACTAAACCTGAACCCAAACTGCACTTGGATTTGAATCTGGAGAAAGTTTAGTTCCTTTTTTATTAATATTTTGGTTTAATTATGGAGTTTTATTACTTCTGTAGGCTTTTTTTTTTACTTTCCCTCTTCTCTTCTCTTCTCTTCTCTTCTCTTCTCTTCTCTTCTCTTCTCTTCTCTTCTCTTCTTCTCTTCTCTTTTCTCTTCCCTTCTCTCTTCTCTTCTCTTCTCTTCTCTTCTCTTCTCTTCTCTTCTCTTCTCTTCTCTTCTCTTCTCTTCTCTTTTCTCTTCTCCTTCCCTGGAAAAATGAAGCCTAGAATCATCATGGACTCATAGAATCAGAATGCTTTGGGTTGAGAGTGACCTTAAAGATCCTCTAATTCCAGACCCCTGCTATAGGCAAGGACACCTTCCAGCAGACCAGGTTGCTCCAAGCCTCATCCAGCCTGGCCTTGAACACTCCCAGGGATGGATACAAGCACTTACAGAGCTGCTGTTCATTATAGACCCCAGCCACCACAGTTTATCCAGGAGCAACCTGTGCTTTCTCTTGCCTAGCTTCTCCCTCCTCCAGGATCAGCAGCAGCAGCTAGGTTCTGGCTGAAGGCTGATGGTCTTTCTCCAGCCCCACCTCACTGACTGCTCCCTCCGTTTGTTTTTCCACTGAGAACAAATTAAAGTGGAAGTGTCTGTGAAAGAACATTATGGGTTGGAGGCCTGAGAATACCTTAAGGGTGACCTCAGCCCCAGCTTTTTTTCTCAGCTGCAGGCTGTGCCTTGTCCCTTTGGCAGGAGAAACCATTCCAAGCTGAAATCCTGACCCCTCTGACGTCAGTGGTGTTGCCACTGCTGCCATCTGCAGCAAGAGAAGTTTCCCTCATAACTGCAGAAGGATCAAATTAAAATATTGTTTCCTTTCAATAACAGAATCTTTTAGAAGCCCAAGGCAATGTCTCACTCTGAAAGAAGTAACAGGAGAGGCAAAAATTGTTCTCTTGGTTGCAGATAGTGGAAGATGTGTGCTTGCAGCAACTGTGTCCTGGGCTGCATCCCCAGAGCATGGCCAGCAGGGCAGGGAGGGGATTCTGCCTCTGCTCTGCTCTGGGGAGACCTTAGCTGCAAGTGCTGGGGGCAGCTCTGGAGTCCCCAGAACAGCACAGACATGGACCTGGGGGAGCAGAGCCAGAGGAGGCTACAGAGATGATCTGAGGGCTGGAAGCTCTCTGCTGTGAGGCCAGGCTGAGAGAGTTGGGGTCGGTCTTAAAAGACCTGTTCCAATATCTCACCACCCTCACCATAAAGAATTTCTTCCTAATATCTAACCTCAATCTCCCTCTTTCAGTTCAAACCATCACCCCTAGTCCTATCACTACATTCTCATAACAAGTCCATCCTCATCTTTCCTGTAGGCTCCTTGAAGTACTGGAAGGCTGCAACAAGGTCTCCCTGGAGTGTCCCTTTTCACATGTCTCTTCTAAGGCTCTGGTGGGGCTGGTTGTACTCACCCTGGCCAGAAGCTGGATGAGATGCAGCCTGCACTGCACAAAGCTCTGATCCATGCCCCAGACAATGAGAAGACCAATTGTCCTATGCAGCAGAGCAGGACAGCATGCTAGGACCCCAGTTCAGTCCACAGCAGTTGTAGATCTGTCTCATGAAGAATAATTAGGCTTTTTAATGTTCCCCAAGAGGCTAACTTGGGCAAAGTATCACCTCAAGGCAACATCTTCTCCTCCAGGTCCTGGTTTAGCTCCCTCAGTGTTGGCTTACAGAGCTGTACACCACGTTCACACACAAGGCTGATCAGCCCTTAGTCAAGGAGTCCCTCCTCAGTCCTTCTCACATGTGGTTCTTCCATCACAGAACTGTCACACAGAACAAAGAGGTCAGCTTTCCTCTTTTAAAATGCTTTGTTTTGGATGACATTCATGAGGGTTACTTGTCAGGGGCAAGCCCTGGCTTCTTCAGCCAAAAAGAAGCAGCTGTGGTGCTCTTTGGCTGGAACACAAGCTGCTCCTGGAGACATCTCCCTGGTGGTTGAAGAGGAACTGCATGTCATGAGATCATCTCTTGTCCTTTTCTTGGGTTGGATTTGTTTTCCTCTCCAATTCTTCCACCTCCAGGGCTTTGTTTGTCCTTTGAACACCAGTGGATGATGTTGTGCCCTTTTGTGCTATGAGCAAGACATCTTTCACCACCAGCTCAAAGCTGGACTGTGGCACACATATTGGGGCTGCAGATGTGTTTGTGCCTTGATGCAAAGGAAAAGTTCCTGGGTTCTAGCCCTGGCTGTTAGGAGTGAAGGCAGCACATCTCTCTGGGAAGAGCAGGGGAAACTCAAGATATCTTATGATGCAGTGAGAAGGGGAGAATGATGGCCCTGATGAAACACAGAATCATGGAATGCTTTGGGGTGGAAAGGGACCTGTCAAGGTCATCTAGTCCAACCCCTGCAGCCAGCAGGGACATCCCCAACTAGAGCAGGTTGTTCAGAGCCCCAGACAACCTGAGCTGGGATGGTTCCAGGGCTGGGACATCTCCCACCTCTCTGTGCAACCTGGGCCAGGCTTTCTTCCTAAAATCTAGCCTGAATCTCCCTTTTTTTTAGCTTAAAACCATCACCCCATGTCCTGTCCCAACAGGCCCTGCTCAAAAGTCTCTCCCCATCTTTCTTCTAGGCTCCTTGAAGTACTGGCAGGCTGCAGTCAGGTCTCCCTGGAGCTTTCTCTTCTCCAGGCTGAACAACCCCAACTCTCTCAGCCTGGCCTCCTAGGAGAGGGCAACCTTTTGGAGCTCACCATGTGGATATAAAGGAGTGACAGCCAGAGGAGTGTGTTCTATCTATCTCTTTTATATATATATATATATGGATATATACACACACACATATATATTTGCACTGTTCTCTGCCTTGGCTGGGGCCTGTTTTGGAAAGGAGGGAGCAGTGAAGTTATTAAGAACCTCCACTCCTGTTAAAATACCTCTTGGGTAACAACAAACCAGACTATTGTTGAACTGGGAAAAAGATATTCCATAAATCTCCCAAAGTCAAACACCAGGACAGGAATATGGAAAAATAAATGTCTATATGAACTGCTCTTTTAACAGCATTAGCTGACCCTTAGAAAAAACAAACAGAGGAAAAGAAAAACTGTACAAGCCCAGGGAAAAAAAAAAAGGAAAGAAATAAAAAAGCAACCCTCTGACTCTTATCAAAAGCACATTTGAAGAGAGGCCTTGGAGGCATCTATTGTTTAATGAGCTATGCTTGATTTATTGATGATTATGGAGCAAAAAGAAAATTCATGTAATCATTCCAAGGCCATGAGAGGTGCAGGGCTTCCAGTTATTAGACCTTGGAATCAGGGAATATAGATATATTTATTTTTTTTCCTCCTTCATTTAAATAGCTCTGTTTGACCTATATACATATATGTATATATATATGTATATATATTGTTTTTCTTCTTTAATTCAAATAGCTCTGTTTGGCCTCTCTCTATATATATCTCTATATATTTATATCTATCTATCTATATATGTATTGTTTTTCTTCCTTCATTCAAATAGCTCTGTTTGACCTATATATATTATTTTTCTCCTTCATCCAAAGACCTCTGTTTGACCAATATATATATATATATATATATATTTGGTTTTCTGCTTCATTCAAACAGCTCTGTTTAACCTATATATATACACATGTATATATTTATTTTTCTCCTTCACTCAAAGAGCTCTGTTTGACCAATCTATATCTGTATGCATTATTTCTTTTCTCCTTCACTCAAAGAGCTCTGTTTGACCAACAGTGTGAAGGGGTTTGATGGGCAAGTCCCTGGGTGCTGCACCAGCCCTCCCTCCTTCTCCACCAGTAAGTGGCCACAGGAGAGCAGAGCTGCAGCTGGAGTTTACACAGCTGGATGCTGGAGCTCAGAGTTCATGGCTTTCAGGTTAGGTTTCTTCTCACAGTGACAACAAAGCCTCATCCCTCCTTGCCCTCCCCATGTGTGCAGATGTGTGTTGTGGCTGGAGCTCCTGCTGCCTGCCCCTGCAGACCCCTATGTGGCTGCAGCCCCATTGCACCACTGGCTGCAGTCACCTCTCTCTAGGTCCAGGAAAGGGAATAAGAGTCTGAGACAGGAGTAGAGGTCAAAAAACCTTGGAGCAGGTCAATAGTGTTGAGGTGCTTGTTGACAACTGTATCTGGCATGTACTGGGCCACTCTAGAGACCTAGAGCCATAGAATTGTAGTTTTGGTTGGAAGAGACCTTTCAGATCCTCAAGTCCAACCACTCACCAGCACTGCCAGGTCACCACTGAACCATGGGCTCAGCACCACAGCTGCACAGCTTTGAAACCACAGTTGGACTTGATGATCTTAGAGGTTTCTTCCAACCTTAATAACTCTCTGATTAGTTCTGTGGGAGCTAATGAGCATCAGCATCATGGGAGATGTAGTCTACCATGGGAGCCTGTCCTGCAAGTGAAGAGGAGGCCAGGCAGTGTCTATCCCCTAAGTCCCAGAGGAGACTCTGGTGCTGCAGAACCAAACCTCTCAGCTGGAAGCATTTTGCTTCTGGTGTACTGAAATTTCCAGCTGATGCCAAACCATTCCCTGAAAACAGACACTTTGTTGTGGAAGATTTCATTCCAGTGGAAGCTTGCTTTGCTCTTGAAAAAAAAAAAATGGTTTGGGCAGAAATGTTATTTCTGGCATCTGTTCAGGATAGTGTGGTTGCTCCTCCCAAGCTCTTCCTTCAACATCCTCCTTAAGAAGCTGGTTTGCTGAGATGACTACTAGAAGTGAATTAAAACAGACAGACATTGAACTGCTTCTGTCCATGGACCACTGTCTTCTCATCTTAACCATCTGGTTTTGCATAGTCCTTGCCTTGACATGTGTTTTTTTCTCTCCAGATGTCTTCTTCCAGCATAGATTGACCTTGGTACCACCTCTCTGTCCTATGCTTGGGTTGTCTCCAGTGAGGTGATGCTTTACTGTCACCTCTCAATGCACTCTGGCAAGACCAGTTGATGAGTTGATGTCAGCACTTGCTCTTCTTTGCAGTAACAGTAGTAGTTAGAGTTGCTGTAGCCACAGCTCCTTTTTTGTGCAGGCTGAGGAAGGAGCTTCCAGAGATTTGCTTCTCATTTGGCAGGTGGAAATCAGAAAGGGAACTGGGGTTGGTTAGCCTGGAGAAGAGGAGGCTCAGGGGAGACCTTCTCACTCTCTGCAACTCCCTGAGAGGAGGCTGGAGTCAGGTGGGGATTGGGCTCTGCTCCCAAGGAACAAGTGACAGGACAGGAGGAAACAGCCTCCATTTGTGCCAGGAGAGGTTTAGGTTGGACATGAGGAACAATTTCTTCCCCAGGAGGGTTGCCAAGGCTTGGCCCAGGCTGCCCAGGGCAGTGGTGGTGTCCCCATCCCTGGAGGGGTTTCCAAGCCCTGGAGATGTGGTGCTGAGGCCATGGGTTAGTGATGACCTGGCAGTGCTGGGGAATGGTTGGACCTGATGATGTTTAAAGTCTCTTCTAACCTAAGTGATAATTCTATGATGCTCAAAGGCCTCCTGTGTGTCCTGGTTTGGATCTTGGGACAAATTCCAAATGCCCTTCTGATTTCCCCTGTAGAGTTTCTTATTTCCCCAAGCTGACTGCCACAGGAGCTGGGTATGGCACCAGGAGATGATGCCAGGGGGACCTGACCTTGTTGAACCTCCCCAGGTTCACATGCACTCCCTTCTCAAGCTTGCCCAGGTCCCTTTGACATTTACCAGCCTTGCCTCTTTGCTGGCCTCCAGAGGCAGCGTATCTGATGTGTGTAGATGGCAGATCTTTCACAATGTGGCATTACTCTTTACTGGGTCCCTAAACAACCCACTCAGAAGATGACAATAATAGAGCCTGGACCTCTGCCAAGCACAATAACATGATTTCCTGGAGTATTCACAGAGTTTCCAGTTCTTCAGACAGGGTGTAGCATGGGTAAACCTAAACAGCATGGTATTTGATATCCAGCTACAAATATTCACATGACTCACAGTCCTGGGAGCTTCCTACTCTGCTAAGGTGACCCCAAATACTTCTGCCTGATGGAGTTTTATTGTCAACATGTCTGAGATCCTCATTTGCTGAGAATCAGGCTCTTGATATCCCAGCCATGGAGAAAGCAAAGCCACCTGCTGTTGGAAAGTCTGGCAGTAGTTCTGTAGATCAGATGGTTTCATATCTGCTCTTTAATGTCCTCATCAATGGCCCTGGGGAATCCAGTGCACCCTCAGCAAGTTTGGAGATGACACCAGGCTCAGTGGTGTGGTTGGCATGCCTGATGGACAGGATCCATCTGGAGGCACCTGGTCAAAGTGGAGAATTGGGTGCCTATGAACCTCACCATGCCCAACAAGGCCAAGTGCAAGGTCCTGCACAGGAGTCAGGACAATCCCCAGTATCTATACAGGTTGAGGATGGTGGCCCAGGTTGCCCAGAGAAATGGGAGATGTCCCAGCTCTGGAACTGTCCCAGCTCTGGAACCATCCCAGCTCAGGTTGTCTTTCTCATCTGGTTCCATCTGGGTTATAGTCACCTCAGGATATTGTAGAAAAGGTGCTGAGAAATAAAAGAACAAACCCAAAAGCACAGCCAGGGAAGGAAATGAAGATAATTTGTCACATCCTTGCTTTTCAGGAGAACCAGGAAACCTGCTTTAGACAAGAAAGGGTGGAAGACCTGGTGGAAGTGGGAAGTTGATGACTAGATGTGGAAAAGGCTGATCAAAGACCCACAGTGCCACTTAATTTTCTGCAGGAGAGTTGGATCTGGGAACTGAAATGGCAGAGAGAAAGCAGTTTCCAAAGAGGGAGGATTGAACCCAGCTAACTGACTTCAGATGGAGAGGACTGAAACTAAACCCCTGGGGATAACCAGGTTCATCTTCTGTCCAGGGCTCCTTAACTCTGTAGGTGTCCTCTTGGGTTGCAAGTGAGAGGACAGGAGGAAACAGCCTCAAGTTGTGCTAGGGGAGGTTTGGGTTGGAGATGAGGAACAATTTCTTCCCCAAAAGGGTGGTCAAGGCCTGGCCCAGGCTGCCCAGGGCAGTGGTGGAGTCACCATCCCTGGGGAGGTTTAAAAAGACATAGATGTGGTCCTGAGTGGCATGGTGGTGATAGGTTGATGGTTGGACTTGATGATCTTGGAGGTCCCTTCCAACCTTAATGATTCTGTATGTTAACCTCCTCCCTGCTTTGACTGGAAGCACTTATCCTGGGTCAGGGACAGATTTTCCCCCTCCTAATATTCTTGCCTACTAATGGTCTGGAGAAAAATCATGTTTTGATTTCCTGGTGACCACAAATCAGCAGAGCACTGACCTCTGACTATGTCATTACTTTAATTGCCAAAAAACATTGAGTATCCCTTCTTTTTTTTCTTCTTATTTTCCACTTAATTCTTCTGTCTTAAGCTGCTGCTGCTGCTGCTGCTTTTTTTCCTGTCCAGGACTCAGAGCCTTCCCTGAGAGCAAAAAGCACTTTCCTGACAGCCTTTCCTTGAGAAACATCACCCCAGCAGTATCTCCAACTTCATTTTCAGTGTTCTATTGGTATGTCAAGGGCAGGGGGATTAAAGTAATAGCAATAATAAAGAAGACTGTAAAATCCAGAGCCAAAATCCTGCTGTGGTTCAGCCTGGGTTTGCTTGAAATCAAATAACTGAGGCTGCTGAGGCTCCAATTGGACTTTGCAAGGAGAAGTGTTGTCCCACCCTGCCTCATTTTCCCATCTCAACTAGAAGATTCAAGACTCAACCCATCTAATAAATAGCATCTTATGTAAAGTCTTGGAAAAGTCTGTGTTGGCTTTGTGCATGTGAAAGAAAGAGTGAATGGCCTCCAGATTGCCAACATGTCACTTCAGGGGAGGTTCAGTCCCTAGAGGTATTTAGGTGGTGAGCACCTCTGATGTTCTCTCCACACCAGCCTGCTCTGACACAACTGGACATTGCCCTGGAGATGGAAGAATAGTTGTTTGTTGGGGTTTTTTGGGGGGAGGTTTGGGGTTTTTTGGGGGGTTGGGTTTTTTTCTTTCTCATATCTATTGAAAAATATAAATATCTCATTTCTTTGTCCATTTCTGGTGCCTTTGACACAACTGAACATTGAAAGTGAGCAGCAGTTGCCTTTGAATAAGGACTCCACAGCTCTTCAACAGTCTTCCTTCAGCTCCTGCCCTCTCAGTTTGCTGCCCTTTCCATACAAGGAAAAAGAAACCTCAGTACCTGGGATCTCCCCACTGCCTTGAGGACCTTTTTTGGTTCATTTCTTATCTGACAATGAGTTCAAGATTTCAGGGGTATTAAGTTCCTACAAATGTTGCAGGAATATGTCCAGCCAGAGCAAATAAAGCTGCAGCCACAGGACTTGTCACCAGGAAAGCCACACAGAATAAAGATTATTCCAACAAGCTCTCCTAGCTTGCAGTTTGTTTGGTGTTGAAGAGTCCAGGAAGGGGATTTGCCACCTCATGAAGATGGACATCAGCTCTTTGTTGTCCTAGTGTTACCCAGATCAGATCTGTAGTGATAACAAATGAGACACAAGAATCATAGAGTCATTTGGGTTGGAAGAGACCTTTCAGATCATCCAGTCCAACCATTCCCCAGCACTGCCAGGTCACCACTAACCCATGGCCTCAGCACCACATCTCCAGGGCTTTGAAACCCCTCCAGGGATGGGAACTCCACCACTGCCCTGGGCAGCCTGGGCCAGGCCTTGGCAACCCTCCTGGGGAAGAAATTGTTCCTCATGGCCAACCTAAACCTCTCCTGGCACAAATGGAGGCTGTTTCCTCCTGTCCTGTCACTTGTTCCTTGGGAGAAGAGCCCAAGCCCCACCTGGCTCCAGCCTCCTCTCAGGGAGCTGCAGAGAGTGAGAAGGTCTCCCCTGAGCCTCCTCTTCTCCAGGCTAACCAAGCCCAGTTCCCTCAGCTGCTCCTCACAGCACTTGTGCT
The DNA here is from genome assembly GCA_013399015.1 of Galbula dea. Classification (NCBI taxonomy): domain Eukaryota; kingdom Metazoa; phylum Chordata; class Aves; order Piciformes; family Galbulidae; genus Galbula; species Galbula dea. The sequence goes on along the minus strand of VWZX01009200.1, from coordinate 138,909 downwards.
CCAGACCCTTCCCCACCTTCCTTGCCCTTCTCTGGATGAGAAGTCACCTGGAGGAGCAAGGTCACAATGTTTCACCTCCTACCTGTCTAAGTGCTTCCAGAAAGATGATCCTTGACCAACACCAGGGCCTGATTGCTATGTAGCTCTCCCCTCCTATCCCTTCCCATCTCCCCTTTGCCTTCTCCAATGCAACATCAACTACAAAACATAAACCCTGGAGCAGCAAAACCACAGAGTAAATTCCTTCTGCACATCACATTCTGCTGAGGAATATGGTTCCCATTATCAGAGAGCACTGCTTATTATTGCACTGGGCTTGGCTCTTTCTGGGGGAGGGGGGTTACACCAGATGATTAGACACCAAATATTTCTCACCCCAGGCAGGGCTGACAGCTTTTGCCTCCAGGAAATCTTCTCTCTGACCATTTGGGGAGCCTTTAGTTTTCCTTTGTTTCTTTTTTCTTTCAATAGTCACAGCTTCTTCAAAACACTGGGAATTCTTTTATTGCTATAGGTTCCTGCACTTTCAAATGGTCAGGGGAAGGGAAGGGAGGGAAGGGGAAGGGAAAGGAGAAAGGGAAAAGGAAAGGAAAGGAAAGGAAAGGAAAGGAAAGGAAAGGAAAGGAAAGGAAAGGAAAGGAAAGGAAAGGAAAGGAAAGGAAAGGAAAGGAAAGGAAAAAGGAAAGGAAAAGACTATATTTTGTAATTGATGTTCATGTGTTCTTGCCCATGAGTGTTATCATGCTGCAGTGTGACCTCCCCCATAACAGGGTGGATATCCTCAAAGTGGTCTAGGAAGGGCCTCAAATTAGGCAGAAATGAGCACATCACTACATGACAGAACACAGGCTAAGGAACAGAGAACTCATTTGCCCTCTCTTACTCTCCTGATGCATTTGTCTGTGATTAATTTTCTGTCAGGTCCACTCTGTGTTCTATGAGTGCCCTTTTGTAAGGTTCCTCTGGAAAAATTGACTCTGTCCTCAGTGTCTTGGTCATGAAAATAAACCCCAAAGCCAAGCCCAGATATGAAATGGGAGGGGGAGGTGTAAAGTTTACCTTCAGCTTGACAGTGAGTATGTGTGTGGGAGTGAGGCAAAGAATGAGTTTAAGTGCTTATAAATATGTATGTGTTAGTCATAAACCAAACCCATAGGTCCCTCACAACCAAGTGAATGTCTTCCTCCACCACAAACCTCAGGTGGCTCTGAGGGACACTGCTTCTGCTAATGATGATAAATAAAAACTCAGAGAATTCCCAGCCCTTCAGTGGTGCTGGCAATGAACTTTGTTTCTCAGTCTGGATCTGGAGCCCAGGAGGAACCATTCTGACTGCATGCTCTGGCCTGTTCCATAAGCCATGCCAGGGAATTTCATGCAGTAATTCCTGCTTTCAGATTCAAACTCCTTCAGCTACAGAACTGAAACCCCTTCAGTCATGGAGGATGCTGTGTGTTCATTTCAGGTGCAGTTTTGACAGTTTCTTGTGAGACTGGGGCAATACATCATCACTTCAAAAGCTGAGTTACACTCCTCAAAGTATTCTTAACATCTAGCTAAAATAAAACAACAAACAAAACCCCACCCACAAAACAACAATAATGACAAAACCCACCCCAAAATACAATAAAACCCAAACAGCAACAAAAAACCCAAACCCAAACCAAAACAGAGAAAGGTTTAGGAGCTGAAAAGAAGACTTCAGATGACTTCAGGCATGAATGTCCAAACTCTAATCCATCTGGCTCTGCTGGGCACCTCTTTTGACCTTGAAATCCTCTAGAGTTCTGCTTCTGGGCATGCCCAGAGCTCCCTTAGCTAGAGCAGGTGAGCATTTTGGATGGGAGTCATCTCAGATAACCTCAGGAATGTCAACTATTGGCTTCCAAATCTGAACTTCCCCTATAGACAAGGTGGCAAAGAGGCAGTTCCAGCAGCAGGTCAGACACTGCTGTTTAATATTTCACTCTCTGGATCTCCTGTTTCACTTCTGTTATTGTGAAGGGACCATGGGGTGACTGAAGTAGACTTAGATGTCTCCTTCTGAGACACCTTTTGTGATATGAAATACATCCTGGCACTACTGACTGTCTGAAGCCCTTTGAAACTCTACAGATATCTAGAGTAAGCTCTAAAGATGTCCAGATCAGTGTCTGAGGTTCAGTGATTGTGCTCTGAGCCTAACTCCACCACTCCTCATGGAAACAGGACTCCTGTGAAGCCAGAGTGGTGAGAGTGTCTGTTCTTGAATCAGAGAACCAGAGACTGCTTTGGGATGGAGAAGACCTGTCCAGGTCATCTAGTCCAACCCCTGCAGGCAGCAGGGACATCTCCAACTAGAGCAGGTTGCTCAGAGCCCCAGCCAACCTGAGCTGGGATGGTTCCAGGGCTGGGACATCTCCCACCTCTCTGGGCAGCCTAGGCCAGGCTCTCACCACCCTCAGTGGGAAACATTTCTTCCTTCTCTCTAGTCTCAATCTCCTCTTTTAGTTTCAAACCATCAGCCCTTTTCCTGTCCCAACAGGCTCTGCTGAAATGCCTCTCACCATCTTCCTGATAACCCCTTTAAATACTGGAAGGCTGCAAGAAGATCTCCCTGGAGCCTTCTCTTCTCCAGGCTGAACAAGCCCAACTCCCCCAGCCTTTCCTAGCAGTGAAATGGTTAGAAACCCAATACTTTCTACCATCTGAGAAATTCCAAGTCTTCACACACTATAAAGAATGCTGTTCTCCACCCTTTCTTTTCAGCCTTAATCAGCCAGCAACCCATAAGTAGAAAATGGAAGGGTAATGAACAGGGAGAAACAAGCTTGGCTTCCTAATGGCTAAGATCCTCAGCTGGGAGAAGCATCCTACCTGCTATCTGTCAGAAGCTATCCCATGCTAGCACACTGCTTGTTTGTTTGTTCAGCCTCCCACTCAGGAATAGTTGGCTCTGGATGCTAGGAATTCCTCTCACCTCTCCCAAATGTGGATGTGAAGCTTGCTCCTGGAGTGCCAAGATATATGTGTACTTTCAGAGGGGAGTGATTAATCTCCAGCTCTGTGGTATTAGATGTTTCACACACACTAGCAGGAAGTTCCCTGAGTGACACAAGTTCCTTTGCCCTGGCTCATGTGCCAGACAGGCTGACAGCTGATGCTGGAGCAATGTTCAGAAGGGAGTGCAAATAGAGTTTGGTTTTTGCTTGTTCTTTGGGCTTCTTTTTTTGCTTTTCTCAGGCACAGTGACCCAGCTGAATCCCCAGGGACAGCAGTTCCTCAGGATACAATTCCCTCTGGCCGGAGATTCCCTGCAGGCCAGCAGAGCAATAAATAACCTTGAAATTACAGTGCTGGGCTGCAGGGCCTTGGGTGCTGCTTTTGATTGACTGGGGTTATCTGGAAGAGGGGTTTCTAGCTGAAACTCTTGGACTAGAAGGTCATCCAGATGGTGAAGGGTAGAACGGGAGATGTTCGGGCATGCTCCTGTGAAGGGTTGCTGGCTAGGAAAGCTGAGCAGGGTGGTTGGTGAAAGGCAGCTGGGCAGAGAAGAACATGCATGGACAAGGTGGTGCCTGTTTTGTCTGCAGGAGGCAACAGCCAGGAAATGGAGAAGGAAAAAAAAGACTCATTTTGGCCTCCAAACTCCTCAGCTGACAGAATGAGACACAGAAAGGCAGGCAGTGGGGCAGGACACAATAGGTATCTGTTGGTGGTTTACTCCTCTCTGTCCTTAATTTTAAGGTTGTAGAGGTGTTTTGTTGGGGGGGTAGATTGCAAGGTGGAATACTCTGTGCAAAAATATGTCCCAAAACAAAGGCTACATCAGGTGAGGAACAAGTTAGTGTTCACCCAACTATTGGGTGCCAAAGCCCAGGTCTTGGTGTGGGAAGAGTTATCTCAACACAGACCAAATCCTTTGGCAAAGGAACCTTGAACCTTGGCAAAGACACCTGGCAGAGAAATACAACCAAAAATAGCTTTGGAGGAAACAGCCTCCAGTCGTGCCAGGGGAGGTTTAGGTTGGATATTAGGAACAATTTCTTCCTAGAAGGAGTTGTCAGGCATTGGCCCAGGCTGCCCAGGGCAGTGGTGGAGTCACCAACCCTGGAGGGGTTCAAGAAAGATCTAGATGTGGTGCTGAGGGCCCTGGTTTAGTGGCATGGGGGTGATAGGTTGCTGGTTGGACTTGATGATCTTAGAGGTCTCTTGCAACCTGTGTGAATCTGTGGTTCTATTTCAGCTGTTTCCTAATCCAAGCAAGGGAAGGAGGACATGAGCATGAGCAGAGAGAGCAGACACCTGCACATGGTTACACACACCCAGCTAAAAGCAGGAGCCTGGAGTGGAGGTGAAGCTGAACAGGAGCAGAGCTGCAAGCCCAGTCCATTAAGAGAATTAATCTTCAGAGCTGTCAGGCTTCACCCTTCATTTTCTGATGCCTAACTGCATTCATCAGACACACAAACCTTCATTACCTTGCTGCTTTGGATACAAGTCAGATGGAGTGAGCAGCTTGACCTTGGTTGTAAACCTCACTACTGAGGCAGCTGCAGGCAACCTGAAGCAGAGCAGACTTAGTTCTGAACTTGAACACTCCCTTTCATTCTCTTGCTTTCTCTCTGGCTTGATTAGTTTCCACCTGTTTAGTCTTCATGGAAATGTTGACTTTTAGACTTTCCTGTCTGGCAGGGACACATCCCTTTGCCTTTTTTTTTTCCCCCTCTCTCTTTCTTCCTTTCTTTCTCTCTTTCTGGGAATTGAAAAGTCAACTTCATGGTGTAATTGTAGGGTTCCCAACAGACAAAACAGTTTTGTGGGCCAAATGAAGTAGACTTCCTGTGGAATACTTGTTTGGCATGGAAAGGAAAGGCTCAGTGCATGTGATAGAGACCAAAGAGTGTGTTACTGGAATGCTAACACTCCTTGATGATCTGAGGGGTTCTTCTGTCCAATTTTCTTTTCCCAATGAATAACAATATCAACAGGTAACACCTGAGGCTCACCTACTTCTTTGACTCCTTAGCTTTGTTATCTAGAAGGGGTTTGGATGATGTTGTCTGGACCACCTTTTGCCCACTAGACCCTAAAGCTTGTGGCTGGTGTTGAGGACTGAGTTATACCTCTCAAGAGAGCAAGGTCTTGGCTTTGGCAGGGTCAACAGACTCATGAATTACAGCTCAGCAGACATCTGGCACTTCCTCTCTAGAAAGTTCCAGGGCTGACCTAAACTGGATATGGAAGGATTCCTCAACCCTAGGAGGGTGTCTCTTCTGTAACAGCATGAAGGTCATTGGCAGGACAGTGTTTCTTGCAGTAAAGGTCTGGAGGGAGGCTGGGAATGATGAGCAAAACTGAAGCTCAGTGATGTGGTTCTCCTGGTTCTTCTGATTGGCTCCAACCAGCAGTTGGGTGGGAGATCTCCAAAGACATCCTGGTTTCTACAGAAAGGACTAACAGGTAAGCCAGGGGAAGGCATTGAATCACTATGTCTGGAGCTCCTCAAAGCAGTACCTTCAAGATTAGCAACCTTTGACCACAGACATGCCAAAATAGAGAGAGGTTTATCTGAGCAGTGTTTCTGTTCTGGCTGGTTTTGAGTGTAGACAATTCTCTATTCCTAGGCTTTCTCCAGCAGTTTCTGCTGGAGGTAATCTTCTCACAGACCAACCTCCACCAGCAGTGTTGGGAAGGGAGCTGACAGCAGAAGATTAGCAGGTTCACCAAGGTTCTCTTTGATCTCCTGAACTTGGGAAGAAAATTATTGCAAGGTTAAGAAGCTGTGGGGTCCTGTGGAACAGGTGGCAGAACTTCTCTTTGCTTAGTCCATAAAGTGCTTTGAAATCCTTGGTGACAGAGGCTGCTGTGTATGTGTAAGATATTGTTTTACATGGCTTTTTATGTGCTCTTTTTCTTCTTTTTCTTTGCTTTGTTTTGGTTTGAATTTGGTCACTTTGAACAAGCTCTCCCTGAGGCTTCAGTAGCAAAGCATTAGCCTGGCAAACTTGATGGCTTGGGGTTTTAGTCCCTTAAATAGTCCCTGGTGGCTTGTTGGTTAGTTTATGAGAAGGGTGGAGCAAAAAGGGAAATGTTCTCCACTCACATGGAAGTCTAATGGAGCAGTAGAGGGCTGAGCTGTAAGCACTGGCTGCTCCACTCCCATTTATCAGTATCATTTTTCAGCTGATTGCTCACCAGAGAGTTTTGATCTCCAGCAGACAGAGAAGCAAGAGGTTGTTTTCTTTCTCTCTCCTGGGAGGATGGAGGTCAGAAGCACAGAATCCTTGTTTTCTTCTTGCATCCAGCCCTGTATCTAATAGCTCATCAGGAGAACAAATGAAGCTCAAATGAAGTCTGTGCTGTTGCTCAGCCTCTGGTCAGCCCCTGTCATGAGATGGCTATGGAAACAAATGGAGTAACCTTTCAAGGTCTTAAATGCTACCATATTTCACATGGTGCCAAACTGGACTTGGACTAGAGACACATAGAGGTTGGTGCCATAGTAATAAGAATAACAACAACAATCCTTAATTGATATCACAGCATCATGGACTGATATCACTGCAGGAGGCTTTTAACTCTTTCAGCTACAGCCACAGATCCTCCAGGTTCTTAGAGGTCACAAAGGGCTCTCAAAAGAGGCAGTGTTGCTAGGACATGGAGGTGTGTAACTGCCATTGCTCTCTTCAGTTAGCCACTGTAGTTAACAACAAGAGTGACAATGATGTCTAGCTTACAGTGGAAATTCATGCTGCACATCAGGGGTGAGACACCTCTGATACAGGCAAAAGTGGTGCTGGAGCTGGCTCATAAATAGTCTGGATGATCAGGCTGTTGGGGCTGCTTAGCACATAGTGCTGGAGGACCTCACCTTTGCTCTCCTGGAGGTCCAGGGACATCTCTGTGCAGAGCTGGGACAAGCTTCATTCACCACTGGTAACCCTTCACACTCTGAACAGCTCTGTGAAGGTAAATACAGACCCCACAGGACATCTAAATGTGGCATCAGAGCCAAGGCTAGCACAGAGGCAGTTCTTGGGGTGTTCCTCTAGTACACTCATTAGCCAAGTTCACCATTCCAGGCCACAATCAACTCTTGTCTCTATGCTGACATCACCTTTAAGTTCTCCCTGCTCTCTCCCTCAGACATTAGCTACTTGGAGACAGAGTAGACTCCAGTTATGCTTTTCCAAGGCTATTTATTGTCTCCACAGTACCACAGGGAGCAGCAGAGGCTCCCTTCCAACACTGTCTCTGCTTCAAAAGATATCCAAGGAAGATCTGCTGGCAAAGCCATCCCTGGCAATCTCTCTTCCCTGGGATTCATAAATCCTACAGACAGAGGCTTGGATCCATCTCTCTGTGCTCAGGAAGGCTCCTCTAGAATTTCTGCATTTCCTTTTGGCTTCATCCTTGTCCTTCTCAGAGGACACTCCAGGAATCCTGGCTTCACTGATAAACTTGATCAGTTTGCTCATTTCCAGGGGATGAACAAGAGGTCAATGATGGCCAAGCCTCAGTGAACAGAGAGTTCCTCAGCACCCAGCCAGATCAGGTGTTGTCTTTCCTCTCCCTGCTATCTTCTGCTCAGAAGTTCCTGTTCCAGAAGCTCCTGTGTCCAACCAACACCTGGAAGGTAAAATCTACAGCAATATTGATGCTGTAAGGGAAAAAAAGGTCACAGTGAGAGGGGAACTGAAGGTAAAGAATGGCAGAGAATAGAAAGGAAAAAGGGAAAAGTAAAAAAGGGGGTTAAAAAAAAAGAAGCCTTGTGTGTAAGTTGGCACCAGTAAGCTCTGATGTCAGGGTGATGTCACTTCAGCAGGTGGTAATTTTTTCCAGTTCAGGCCTTGTTTTTGTTTAGTTTTCCTCTCTGCTCTGAAAAGGCCACTGAGACCTTCACAGATGGGGGCTGTGAATCACTCTACAGGGATCTCTCTGCCCTCCAGATCTGCTGGCCAAGGTGGGGATGAATATGGAGAGGTAAAGGCCCTGGTGCCCCAAAGGATGGATGAACAGGAGCATCAGTAGCTACTGCTGTATCTGTTCTGAGCTGAATTTTACTCCTTTTTCCTTTCCTTTCCTTTCCTTTCCTTTCCTTTCCTTTCCTTTCCTTTCCTTTCCTTTCCTTTCCTTTCCTTTCCTTCCCTTCCCTTCCCTTCCCTTCCCTTTCCACCAGAAAGATGGGGAGAGGCTTTTTATCAGGGCCTGTTGGGACATGACAAGGGCTGATGGTTTGAAACTAAAAGAGGAGATTGAAACTAGAGAGAATGAAGAAATGTTTCACCACACTGAGGGTGGTGAGAGCCTGGCCCAGGCTGCCCAGAGAGGTGGGAGATGTCCCAGCCCTGGAACCATCCCAGCTCAGGTTGTCTGGGGCTCAGAGCAACCTGCTCTAGGTGGAGATGTCCCTGCTGACTACAGGGATTGGAGTAGATGACCTTTATTGATCCCTTCCCACTTAAACCATTCCATGATTCTATAATTCCCCTGCAGAAGACCTTTAGACCTTATGAACCAGGGCTTGAGGCTGGGAACCCAGACCAGACCTCCCCAGACCTTCCCCTCCATTGAACCTCACCCATGCATTGGGAGAGGCACTTCAGGAGCCTGATGTCACAGCTCCTGACTGCAGAGGACCATTACACACCTTCTTACCCTTATTAGAACCTTACTAGAGCATTTCCCAAACAGGAGCTGCTGGATTTGATTTCCCTTGAGCAATTGTTATTGAAAGGAGACAATGGGTCTCCCAGAGGGGCAAATCCTCCCAGCCCTTGGCCCTCCCACTGCTGTGTGACTCACATGCTTAGGGTCTCCCCTCCCTGTTTGCAGGATTTCAACCACTAAGAGCTAGGAAAGAAAACAAATTTGTTGCTAAAAATGAAGTGCTGGAGGGAAACCAGGGCAGGATCTCAGCCCAGTGGCACAATCTCTTTTTTCATATCTATATATATATATTTTTCCCCCTAAAGATTTGTTTGGCTTCTCTTTTTTTTCCCCCCTGTCCTTTCCACACATCTCTCTCTTCTGATTTCTCTTCCTTATCTTGATCTGGCATTCATTTCTTTTTCCTGACATTGATAAATAGCTTTCCCTAAGTTCTGTTCTCAGCATTAACTTCTTTTTCCAGTCTTGTAGTCATTTCTGTATAACTTCAGAGACATTTTGGTCCAACTCCCCTTTGCACTCAGCAGGGACATCTGCAACTGCAGGTTGCTCAGAGCCCCAACCAATGGTTCCTGGGATGGGACATCTCCCACCTCTCTAGGCAACCTTGAAAGCTCCCTTCCCACCCAAACCATTCTATGGGTCACCAGCACAAGACTCATCTTTGGTTCTGTTCTTCTTCCTCTGTTTCCTTGAGCATCATTTCCTCCTATGCATTTAAAACCTTTGTTTTTCTTCTTCTATCAAATTATTCTTTCAGCTCTTCCTCCTCCCCTTCCAAATATTCTCCTTTTGATCCTCTCCCATCAGTGGAGACAGGTTTCCCACTCATCTATGCCATCCAAAAAACACCAGCTTGAATTCTGCAGCCTTGGTACCAAAATACCCCTTTCCAAACCACATTTCATGACAGAAGGAAGAGATTCTTCACCAACCTTCTGCAGTTTCATGATGAGCATTAGATTTCCACAGACAACTTCAATGTCCAGTGGAAACTGAAATGCTCTTTAGTCAGAGTGTCCTTGTCTGCTCCACTTCTCAACTGAGCTTCAACTACTGCAGTTCTGTATTTACTTAGTCAGCCTGGCCTTAAAAGCTTCCAGGGATGGAGCTGCCACAGCCTCTCTGGGCAACCTGTTCCAGTGTCTCCCCACCCTCACAGTGAAGAATTTCCTCCTAATATCCAATCTAAATCTCCCCTCCTCTAGTTTATAGCCATTCAGGATTCCCTTCATTGTAATCCAGGGGTGTTCAAAAGCCAATGCATGACAGCAGGCAAGAGAAGATCTGCAAGACATTCCTCATGACTTGCCTAGAGAGCCAACATCTTCTGCAGAAGCCAAACTGAAAGGTCAGGAGAAATGGGTCTGTGGATGGAGAACATTTCTTCCAGGTTGGGATCCCCAGAGAACCTAGAAAAAAAAGCTCCTATATTATTTATTTTGCTTTAATATGTTATTTTTGTTCCCAAGAATACATGGAACCAAACTCACCTCCAGGAGGCTGCCAAGTGTCATTGTCAAGATGACTCCTTGAAGACTTTCATGGACTTTTGTCTTCTTTGTGATATCTGAAGGTTCACCTCCCTTTGACAAACAGCCTAGGCAGCCAGAGCAACTGGTGAGAAGAATGAGTCATAAAAAAAAGTCTGTTATTAAAAACCCCTTTGCTTTGTTCCCATCCTGAACTGATTTCCTCTAATGAGTTCCCTCTGACAGCTTGTGGTCAAAAATCAGAGCAGAATCAAAGAGGAGAGCATGCCCCTCCCTGCCTCTCCTCACAGAGCCTTTTCTCTCCATCTGCTGACAAAGCAGCCCCTGCAGGCAGACCAAGAGGGGAATTCAAGTAATAAAACTCAAGGCAATACTGGGATATTGCTGCTCATGGTGATTGCATTGGGCTGGTAACACAGAGGCTGTAAGAGAGATGAAGGTCTGAGGTGGTGCAGGGATTGTTTTGGGGGCAGTTAGGTTTTCTAATCTCTCTTTGATGCTTCCAGAAGGATTTGACTTAACTCCTTAAAGAATATATATTTTTAGCTCTTGCTAAGGACTCTGGCTTCTCCACTGACTACTAAGGGAACTTGAGTGACTTCTTCAGATGTTCAGCCTTGTCTTTAATGAGAGATTTCTGGTTTCACCCAGAAAACTGAAGCATTGTAGTGGCCACAACATCTTCAACCTCTTCATCCTCCACTGTCTCAAGCCCACGTTTCCAAATCCTCCAGTAGAAACAGCCCCAAGTTGTGCCAGAGGAGGTTTAGGTTGGCCATGGGGAATTATTTCTTCCCCAAAAGGGTTGTCAAGGCCTGGCCCAGGCTGCCCAGGGCAGTGGTGGGGTCTCCACCCCTGGAGGGGTTTCACAGCCCTGGAGATGTGGTGCTGAGGCCATGGGTTAGTGGTGCCCTGGCAGTGCTGGGGAACAGTTGGACTCCATGATCTCAAAGTCTCTTCCAGCCAAAACCATTCTGTGATTCTAACAAAAAAATACCAATGAAGAAAGGAGTTTTGTGAGGATGAGGAGAAAGAAGGTTAACAAGAAAACAAACTAAAGGAGACCTAACCCAAGTCCAGACTCTTCTGTGAGGTTTCAGGTGGATTTATTTCCACTGGCTAAGAGGTTTCCTGGGGCAGGGAAACACACAGCTCATTATCTGCCTCAGTGTTATTACCTTCATTTTTCAATAACTATCCCATGTCAGGATTTATAGCTTCCCTGTTCCTCCTGTGAAATGCAATAGGTCCATCTGCCAGTGCCAGAGCTTCAGCAGAGCCACAGGAGCAGCCCAGGGAGGGAAGCAGGCTGCTGCCTTCTGCTAAGGCTTGCTCCTGTCTTCAGCCAAGACATGTGACAGCTTTTGGCTAACCCTGAGTTGAAGAGACTGGGAATGAAATGGCAGACACATCCTTCTAAATAAATGACCTGCTCTGGGCTCCTTTGATCTACTTACTTGGGCCTCAAGGGAGGTTGAAGTGGTGCTGGAAAGAGCTGACTGAACTTCTCTCTGCAGTAGCTGTTAAGAGCTCCTCATGTCTTCTTTTGGAGAGGCATAGACCAGACCTTACCCTTTTCTCCCCTTCCTCATTTCCAGGTCCCATAGAAGTGCTGCCCCTCATATAGCTGGAGGATCCCATTTCCCAGAATCATAGAATGCTTCAGATTGGAAATGATCTCTAAGATCATTAAGTCTAACCATTAACCAGCACTGCCAGGTCACCACCAATCCATGGCCCTCAGCACCACATCTCCAGGGCTTGGAAACCCCTGCAGGGATGGGGACTCCACCACTGCTCTGGGCAGTCTGGGCCAGGCCTTGACAACCCTTTTGGGGAAGAAATAATTCCTCATCTCCAACCTAAACCTCTCCTGGTGCAACTTGAGGCTGTTTCCTCTCAGAGTTCCAATGATGCTGTTGACTCAATCCCCTGCTGGACCTGAACTAGAGACACCTGCTTCTCTTCATTCTTTGCAGATGGCCTAGAGTAGCTGAGTTCCTAATCTAATCACCAGAGTCAAGTAGAAGAGTTGGAAGGAGCTCATCTGTTCTGAACACACCAGGTTCACACTATCCTTAGCAAGAACCAGCCCCTGGGTGGTGGTGAACTCAGTTGCTCAGCACTTTGTTCTGCTCAAACCAAATACACCCAAGCCACATGAACAAGAGATTGGACAAAGGCATCAGATTAGCTTGGAATCTACTCTGATGAGGAGACCTGGAGCTGTAGCAGAGGTGGCCTCCTGACCTGATCTTGATGGTAAAGAAGGTACAGAGTGGACCAAGAGGCTCAGCCCCACTGGTAACCACAGGGTGATCTCAGCAGGCTGCCCTGCCAAGGCAATCTCTGGCAACTGTGTAATGAGAAGCAGGAATGGTGCTGATGGAGGTCATGTTTGTAGCCATGGGAACATCTTTGCAAAGCTGTCATGGGCCATGGAGCAGGACCTCCTGCTTCCATGAAATTCCAACAGAGAGCAACAGCCTCTGCCAACAGCTGGGCTCTCTGCTGGAGATGATTTTAACTCCCAGGCCCTTTCTGTGTTTCCATCTCTACCTCAATATGTCTGTGGGAATTTCCTTGCTATTGATTAACTTTCTAGAAGGTGGCTTCTTCTGGACTTGGATGAAGATTTGAGAAAGCCACAGTAAATGATCCCCAGGGCTGATTTTCTCTTGCTCCCTTTCCCTTTTCTTTCCTTTTCCTTCCTTTTCTTTCCTTTTCTTTCCTTTTCTTTCCTTTTCTTTCCTTTTCTTTCCTTTTCTTTCCTTTTCTTTCCTTTTCTTTCCTTTTCTTTCCTTTTCTTTCCTTTTCTTTCCTTTTCTTTCCTTTTCTTTCCTTTTCTTTCCTTTTCTTTCCTTTTCTTTCCTTTTCTTTCCTTTTCTTTCCTTTTCTTTCCTTTTCTTTCCTTTTCTTTCCTTTTCTTTCCTTTTCTTTCCTTTTCTTTCCTTTTCTTTCCTTTTCTTTCCTTTTCTTTCCTTTTCTTTCCTTTTCTTTCCTTTTCTTTCCTTTTCTTTCCTTTTCTTTCCTTTTCTTTCCTTTTCTTTCCTTTTCTTTCCTTTTCTTTCCTTTTCTTTCCTTTTCTTTCCTTTTCTTTCCTTTTCTTTCCTTTTCTTTCCTTTTCTTTCCTTTTCTTTCCTTTTCTTTCCTTTTCTTTCCTTTTCTTTCCTTTTCTTTCCTTTTCTTTCCTTTTCTTTCCTTTTCTTTCCTTTTCTTTCCTTTTCTTTCCTTTTCTTTCCTTTTCTTTCCTTTTCTTTCCCTTTCCCTTTCCCTTTCCCTTTCCCTTTCCTTTGCCTTTCTCTTTCCCCTTTTCTTTTTCCCATCCTGACTTCTTTTCTTCTCCACCTTTGGAAAAAGCTTTTTCTGCTCTCAGCAAAGATGTAAGACAGCTCTGAAGGAACAACCAGGCTTTGCACTCCATCTTTTCCTGGGTGTTCCCTTCTGGACCAGCCAATTTTTCCTGTGCTGCAGGAAAGCAGCCAAGATAAGGAAATATTCCTCATTTCTGCACTGGATTATTGCAGTGGAAACAAAGGATCACGCTGTGTGTTTGTGTGTATCTGTGAACACTCCTTGTAGGCACTGTCTTTCTGAGCCTTGGGCTTCAGAGTAGCTTTGAGACCTTCCAGATCTTTAGTCATTCATGGTCAAAGCCACCCAGAGAAGTAAGGGAGACTATGGCTGAAGGTTTTGTGTTGGCTTGCAGGTCAAACCTCTGCTTTTCTGCACCCTGTATCCTCAACCTTACCCTGTCCCTCTGACACACACATGCTCTGTCTGCACAAATATTTGTGTGGCCACTCATTGAACCTGACCAAGGAACTGATCCAGCTGAACAAGAACCCAGGAAAAAAAAAGAAAAAGATAAAATAAAATAAAATGACAATGATTTTTTTTTCCACTGGATCTGTTCCCTGTTTGGGTTCACTGCCTGGTCGTGAAAGATGCAGAGCAGGAAGAGTTCTGGGGATGACTTGAGGGCAGGAGAGAAGAAAGGAGGAGAGGATGTTTAAGCTGTGATTGACACCAAATCAAAGAAAGACCTTGCAAAGCTTCACCCTGATTAGGAAGTATCTGAGTTAACCAACCATGGGCTACAAGAGATTGTGACATATGAACTGGTTATGGAAGCCTCTCACTAGAACACCTGCCTGTACTGGGACTCATGGCCACAGTTTCCTAGGAGCTGGACATTCCTGAGCAGAGGTGTCTTCTGAAGATGGGTTGAAAGGCAGAATAAAAAGTGCAGAGACCATTTAAGCCACAGAAAGTTCCCCAAATGGCATTTCCTAGGTTCTACACTGAAGGCAAGAGCAAAGGCAGGACGAGAGGCCAAGCTGGATGAGTCTGTGAGCAACCTGCTCTAGCTGCAGATGTCCCTGGGTTGGACTGGATGATCTCAAAAGGTCCCTTCCAACCCAAGCCATCCTATGAGTCTGTGAAAAGAGAACCTGTTTTCCCTGCTCTTTCCCAGCAAACTCTTCTCAACATCTGCTGCCTGAGGGAACAGCAGCCACAGGGGCAATGGAGAGAGAGCAGAAATCAGCCAGGCTTCTTGTCTGCCTCTCTGAGCTAAGTTCTGCTAAAGATAGTGCTGAAGAATCACTGGAGCCACCAAGATACTTCACATTTGCCCCTCAAAGCTGATGTTGAGTTGCCCACCCTTTATCCAAATGACATTCCAAGTGAGAAAGGAATCTAAGGGGAGCAGTGGATAAAGGTTGGGTGCAAATGAACATCTCACAGGACAGGAGATGTGTGTGGAGGGGGAAATGTAGCAATTCTGAAGGTGGACAGAATGGTTTAGTGACATGGTGGTGAGAGGTTGATGGTTGGACTTGATGATCTTAGAGTTCTCTTCCAACCTGCATCATTCTGTGCTTTCAGGCAAGATGTGGAGCTGGAAAACCTTCCAAGAGCATTCACTGTACAGAAAGTGGAAACAGAATCATTTTTGAAGGCCCTAAAAACTAATGAATAATTAGCAAGGGTTACCACACTCTGGGAGTTAAACCATCAGTGTGCACACCAAAAGGAAACAGCTCCATCTTTTAACTGACACAGGGAAGGATCTCTGCAGAGTTTGGTCCCACTCCCATGGAACATTCCTCTTCAAAGGTCTCATCTCTCCAAAGGCAAGCTCCAGGGCTCTACTTGCCCAGCAATTCCCAGCCTAAGCCTCATCTCTGCAGTTTGCAGCAGCATTACCTGAGGGAGTAGGGGTTGTAAGATCAGGACATTAGCAGTGAGTAAGAAGGGCTAATCAGGAAGGAAGGTTGTGGTAATGTGGTTAGTTCAGCCTTTAATGGCTGGGCAGGTACAGAACAGCAATCAATTGAGATCTCTCCAAGGACTGGAACCATATGTGAGAAAATTACACAGACTGCTTCCTTCCCTCAGCATCACAGTCTAGCTCAGCAATGCTCTTTAGTTCCTGGCCAGGAGAGAAGACCTTTCCACTCCTGAGATAGCACAAAGGAAAAGGAGAGGTAGAGAGCAGAAAAACTCCCATGATGTGTCATCCAAAGGCAGATAAAGTTTCTCTGACCCCAGGACTATAATTACAAGGATCAGACATATTTAACATCCTTCAGCTAATTTTAGCCTCCTTCTTGTGATGTACTTGAGGTCTATGTGACTCTCAGAGTAGGAAGGGAAACATGAAAACTAATAGGGAGTCTATGGGATGGATTCCAGTGAAGCCTTAGAATATAGAATCTGCCTTAGAATATAGAAGGCTGGTAGTGATGTAATAGCAAGTTTGTAGAGCAAGAAACAGAGATCATGATGCCAGAAGTAATGACAAAAGAGAAAGAAGATAGGAAGTTCCATCTGAACATAAGGAGGAACTTGTTTGGTGTGAGGGTGTTGGAGCCCTGGCCCAGGCTTTGCAGAGAGGCTGTGGAGTCTCCTTGTGTGGAGAGATTCCCAAGGCAGCTGGAGGTGACCCTGGGCAAGCTGCTGTGGGTGCCCCTGCTGGAGCAGGGGGGTTGGACTGGGTGATCCCCAGAGGTCCCTTCCAACCCCTAACATTTTGTGACAGCGTTCTCCTTTGCTGGATGATATTTTGGAGGGGGACATATCTAGGTCAGGGCTAGCAGGAGATGCTGTGAGATGAGAGCAAGTGTTAACATAGCTGCTTCTGGTTTGTGGTGAGGTTGGATGCTGATCTGTGTCAGGCAGGGATGTTTCTTGTGCCTGAACTGTGGAAACAGCTTCAGTCAGAGCCTACTATAAAAGAAGTGGTTTCATTTCTCCAGAACAACTTGTTCATGTCGCGGGAAGTATTTAACGGGTGGACAACCCCTGATAGAACAGCTTGGAGATCTAGCTGTGTCTATAGGGTGAGATTGATCATGGTTTAGTGACATGGTGGTGACAGGTTGATGGTTGGACTTGATGAACTTAGAGGTCTCTTCCAACCTTCATGATTCTGCAGTTCAGGACTGAAGGAATCTCCAATTTTCCACTGGCTGAGAACTTTCCTGCTGCAGAACTGATCCTGCTCCGATGGGTCCAGGGCCTTGAAAGGTTTTCTTTCTTGGCACTTAGGAAAACACTGGCCTTCCCAACATCATTTCTCTGCCCTGGCAAACATCATGACGTTGGGCCTCCAAACCATGGGTGTGGTCTAATTTATTCCCTTCTTCCCTTCTTTCCTCTGCTTGTTCCTGAACGTTAATTGTACGGGGAGCAGGGCAGGAGCAGTGCGTGCTCTGGAGGCTGCCAAAGACAACGTCAGCAGCCAAGTCAGAAAGGAGGAGGGAGAAAAAAAAAAGGTCAAGTTCAAAAGTCTAAGCTTAGAGAGCTTGAGGTTTTCCAATGGCTTTGACATCTCCAAGGGGCTGATGGATGTTTCCTTTGTTTGTTCTGTGACCACGCAAAAAGGGCTAGAGAGAGGCAGGCAAAGCCCCCGTGATGTACAGCTCTTGGCTGCTCTGCAGCTAAAGTGTCTGGTAGCATTTAGCCTCTGTCTTAGTGCCTGTGCCACATCCAAAGGTAAGTCCTGCCCCAGGACTAGCAGCCTTGATGCTCCTTAGAAGGGTAAAGCACACATGACTAATAAACAACTTTCTTCCATTATTCTTCCAGTGTCATCTTTCCACTGTGGAAAAAGAACATCAATAGGAGGACCTTCAACCCTCCACCCAAAAGTCCACCAGGGACCCCTGAGAACAACTTCCCTCTTGGTTCTTAATGTGAAGTCTAGCAGGCATGGAGGGAGCTTGTCCTCTGCACTTTGAGTGAGTCACTCCATGGAGCATGCTGCAGATAAAAGTGGGTGTGGTGGCTGAAGAGCAGAGGGCAGGAAACAGATGTGTCTGTGGTTTTCTTCTGTCTGGTCAAAGGGGTTAGCTCTGGGACCATTAATGAAGGCCTGGGATAGTTTGTTTAGGGGGTGTAAATGGAGGCAGACTTGCTGGAGCTGTGCTGATTTACTCCAGTTGAGCATCAAGCCTTTCTTCTGTTTGCACAGGTCATTTGGAGTCCAACGCTGGGTGGCTGTGAAGAGCCAAGTCTATCTATGGTTGCTCTGTCCCTCTCCAAGTGAAAGCTCAGTATAAATCATTGCACTTATCTCCCCTCTTCATCTCAACCAAATCTGGTAGTTTTGCTTTGTGAACTAAGAGAGATTTAAGGAGAGAGACTGAAACTCCACACCTGGGAGCTCAGAGGCAGCTGCATCTCCTTGGCAGTGCTGACAGCAGTCAGCTTGTCTGCTCCTCCAAATCAAGAGGGAGTTTCTCTCCCTCAGACAGCCACATTTGAAAGTGATCAGATAATTGGTCTCATTTAGCTCACAGGATCAGCACTGGAAGGAGACTACAGAAGGTCTCAGTTCCAACTTCCCTGAATTGACTCTCCAGCTCCTCTTTGGGCAACCTTTCAGGCTGAGCTTCTACATCTTCAGTGGTTATCCCATCAGAGGTAAGGACACTGGGAAGCACCTGGTGAAAAAACACAGGCCTAAGAAGGAAGATCCAAACTAAACAGCAGTGGGAAGGGAGAAGCCAGCTCTGCAGAACATCCTACAACTGCAGTCTTTGCTTTCTTTAGAGATATTTTTTCCACTCCTTCACATCTGGCAAACATGGGAAGAGTGTTAACAATTAGAAAAGTGAAATCTCTTTGCTTTCAATTCTACTTGACAAAATAAATGTTAGGATTCCATTGATCCTTTTAACAGACTATTGTATTATTCTTTGGGATAGAGTGAATTTCCAGCCTATCCTGATCTCATCCAATTATGGGGAATTCAACTTGAATGGCAAATCATGGGGTCTCTCCTCATTCTGAATCCAAAACCCTCTCATGAAATGCCTCTAGGATGTGCTTTACCCTCTAGGGACTCAACAAGATCCCCATAAAAAACTGAAAGCCACCTCTTAGATGACCTAATGTGGTGTTTGATATGGATGGACACCAACTGTGGCACCTGTAACAGCAGCCTCTGTACAACCTTTGCTCCCCTTCACTGACTGGGTTACCACACAAGACCCTGTAGCATATGGGGCAGGAGGAGATCTGAATTGCTTCATGGCCATTTCAGGCATCAGTAGGTGGTCTGGAAAGTCCTTTTCTGATGATGACTTGGCAGGAAAAGAAAAGAGATGATTTCCTAGATTATTCTTCTCTGTGCTCCACTGTTCAGGCAGAATTTTCCCAGAGCATCTTAAATCTTCCTCAGCCTTACTGAATTGCTAGGACACTTTGCTAAAAGGCCTAGTAACTATGGTTTCTGTCATGGAACACCTCATAAAAGCAGGAAAAAGCCACCAAAAGTTTCCCATGGTCATGCTATTACCCTCTACCTCCTTTAGCTCCCTTGAAGCTAGGAGATGCCTATAAAGCTCTGAACATGCTTAGCCATCTGGCTCCCAAATTCCTCTTGCATCATGTTGACTGGTGTGGCCTCTGATCACCTGAGCTTCCCTCACTTTCCATTCACTCATTTCTCCTTCTCTGAGACGTGTTGGTATAGGAATTAATTTCTTCTGCTTTGAGTAGATACCTAGAGAACTTGATGTCTTGCCTGGTTTTGCCAGGATAAACTCGAGGCTAGCAGTGTCTTGAAGTTTACATCTCTCATGCTGCCACTGGGTCAGACTCCCTGAATGCCTCTACAAGATCTGAAGCCATAAAGTGAGATAGGATTGGTGCAACTTCTCTCTTCAATTCATGGGAAAGAAAAAAAACCAACCCCAAACCCTTCTTTTTCCTACTTCACTGTCCCTGCTAACATTTACAAACTGTTTGTGCCTCCTAGTAAAAGTTTTATATCATATTTTAAAGGTCAAAGTTAGTGGGTAGGTGGCTTTTGATGTAAAATATGACTTTATTTTGGCAGTCCTATCACAAAATACATTGGGTTTTTTTGGTAACTTCACAAAGTAGCAGGAGGATGTTAGGGCTGGATTCTGCTTCAGATTAAAAACATCATCATCCCCTATGGCTCTTTATGTAAAAGCTTGTGACTTTCATTGAACTTGGGGTGGCTGATTGACAAATTCACCTTTTTAACTGCCCTGCAAAACTTGTTTTCTCCCAGCACCCAAACCCTTATGATTTATTTTAGGCTTAAAAAAACAATTGTAAGACATTTTCCCCCAGAATTTTGCTCTTCATACACATCTGTTGAAGAATATGAGATTATCCAAGAGCTAAATATCATATTTTTCCTTGTTCTTATTGTACTCCTTGTACCTATCAGTTCCCTAAGGTCTGCTGATGGGTTTAGAAGGGTTGCAGATGGAGATAGGGAGGAGTTGTGCCTTCCTTTGGGCTTAAACACTGCAATTAATAAAAGAGGATTGTTTATGGAAATGAGAAGTGATTCAGCAGAGTGAAATCCCAACAACAAGCCACTGGTGGCTTGGAGCAAGGGAAGTCTCAGGTGAATACCCAAGGTATCTGTTGGGAAGGTTCTGCTGCAGGGACAGGGATGAGCTCCTCTACCTGTTAAGCAGGAAGCATCAGCTGCATTGGAATCATATCAGTTAGCATTTTTAAGTGTTAATTTGCTAACCTTAAAAGGGATTCTGCTAGCAGAGACTGGAACCTGCAAAATGTCATGTTTTTGGAAGTGGATCCAACTGCAGCAAGGTGAGGAGTGAACATCCAGAAACAGGAGGGAACAAACAGAGCACAAGGCTGCCCAGGGCAGTGGTGGAGTCCCCATCCCTGGAGGGGTTTCAAAGCCCTGGAGATGTGGTGCTGAGGCCATGGGTTAGTGGGGACCTGGCAGTGCTGGGAAACAGTTGGACTGGATGATCTTAAAAGTCTTTTTCAACCTGAACAGCTCTGTGATTCTCTGTTTCTGGATATATCTGCATGTTTCAGGGTGCAAATCATCTGTCCTGGAGGGGATCTGGTGCCATTGGAAAAGTCCTGAAGACATCTGGGGCCAGCAGATACAATAAACCCTTCAGGTAACCTGTGCCCCTCTGGGTCAGAAGGTGGAGGACCTGGGGGGGGATGCACATCAGGTGTTCAAGGTGGATCATGTCAGTGGTTACTGGTCTGTGAGGGTTTCAGGATGCAGGAGCTTCCTCCCAGCCCAGTCTGATAGAAGAAGGAAGCTTCTGTGGTTGTAATCCTAGTTCAGGCAATGGCTAGACTGTCCCAGCACAGAGATTCCCAGCCTCCTCAGCTCTTTCTTTAGTTTATCTATCATTTCTTTATTAATTTATTAATCATGTCTTTAATTAGCTTTGTGTCAGCTAACCCCCTGAGTGACATCTCACCTGTCTGAGGAGATCTGGGCTTTCTCTATGGTCACTGCAGAACTTGTGAACAGATGATGCAGAACTGCAAATGCTCTGACTCCTTTTGTCCTGTCCCTGCTTCTTTAGTGTTTTTTGGGGTACTGGGGACCTGTAATTTCAGGGATCAGTCAGTGCTGGTGTCCTTTGGACTAAAAAGCATCATTTTGGGAGTGGATGATGAAAGACAGGCAAGAAAACAGCCCCAGTTCTGAGTGCCTTGGCATTGCCCCATACCAATGTTAATCTCTCCTCAAGTGTCCTTCCACATGGAAAAGTTGTGTTTAATTGGATTCAGGAGGAGTAGCTGGAGGAAGTTCAGATGGGATTGATCCCAGCTAATTATCCTCTCTCTGCCTTTTTGGTAAGCTTGAAAGGTCAGTGAAACCTCAAAGCAGATTGTTCTCAGGGCTGTTCCCTCTAGCATTTCCAGTTTTAATTCCTCCATTTGAACATGGTTTAGTCTGGCTACACAAGAGAGTGCAGGGAGGCAGCAAGAGAATCCTTCTCTCCACCAGCATTTGTATACTGAACAGATACAATGAGTGGCAGGTGGGAAAAGAAGAGGATTAGGTGAAAATGAGAGATAAGATGTAGCTCATGTGATTTGTTTTTCTTCCAAAGTTGCAGGAGAGTCTGTACTAGACTGAGAAAGATCCATTAAGACCTCCTGAAGCTCTGGAAGACATGACAACCACATGTCCCTCCTCCACCTGCTTGTGTTTCATTGCTTGACTGAAAGCAGGTTTCCAGCATGCAGCTGATTTTAAGTCCCCTGAGGGTTTCAGTCTGAGCAGATCCTGTTGCTAAATACATAAATAAATAAATAAACAAACCAAAAAGGCTTCCCAGAGGCTTGGGGGTTTAATCATCATTGTGGGTTTAATCATCATTGTGGGCTTAATCAACATTGTGGGCTTAATCAACATTATGTCCCAGGCCTCTCTCATCTTTCCCCACCACCTCTAATCTCTGCTGCTGCATCTGCAGATAAGAGTCAGCAGAACCTCTGGTTGTGAAGGATCCTCTGAGGGAGGAACTCTTTGAAAGCCTAGAAATGAGTCCCCTGAGTGTGTCATTCAGCTGTAGGCAAAAGGAGATGCAAGGCTTAGATTATCTGCTGGTAACAGCCTAAATAAAAGGCAGGAGTGGTTTGGGGGGGACACAGATGAACAACTGGTGTGGAGCTGAATCTTGGATGAAGAGGGATTGTGGCAGAGCAGAGAACCTCCTGCAAGAGAGAGTCTTGGAGTTTCACTTCACTGCATGGGAAGTGGGTGTGAGGATTGCAACATCCACACCTCTTGCAAACCAGGATAATGACACTTCAAAGAACAAAATAAATATATATATATATGAAAGATGTCCCTGCACACTGCAGAGGGGTTGAAGGAGGTGACCTTTGAAGGTCCCTTCTGACCCAAACTACTCTATGATTCAATGATTCAGCAATTCAATGAGTTACCAATTCTGTGACTCTCTGACTCCATGATTCCCTGATTCTCTGGGTCTCAGCCTCTGATTCCATGAAGAGCAAGACCTGTCAGTACCTTTCAGCAGCCAATCACCAGGACAAATACTGAGGAGTAAAGCCAACAGAGCTCCTGAAGATCTCTCTTACCCACCAATGTCAACCTGAGGAAGCTTCCCTTCTGACTATGGTCCTAAGAGGAGATGCTTGACCTCTCCATAGGTGCTCCTGGACAACCTAGGCAGGTTGCAGTTGCTGGCTCAATTCTTTGGTAGTTCTGAGGTATGCCTGATTTCTAGGAATAGGTATTGTGGATAAGGCTTGTTTGTTTTGGCTCTGTTTCCATGGGGATAAACAGAAGTAGTGTGATTAATTTCTATTCTGTTGCCATGGTTATTAATAATAATGAGGTGATTATTACTGCACTGTAAACCTTACAGCAATTCCAATGTTACTATAAAAAAGAGGGAGGGGGAAAGAGAGAGAGAGGAAAGAAAAAACCCCAAGCAAACCCAAGAATGAAAGAGCTGCAGCAGATCCTCAGCCCAGGCAAATCAGCACTCACACATTGCCTTGGAGGAGAGGCTGTGAAAGAGAAGATATGTTCTTGGAGAGCCTGGACCTGCAGACAGAGCAATATTCATAAAAGAAGTGATAGATGAGAAGCCCTCCCTGACTTCAGCAGAGCTGTGGCTGACTTGGACCTGCTGAGATTTGAGGAGGACAGAGATCTGCCAGCACAAAGATCCCACCTGGTCCTCATGGAAAAAATGTGGTCATGTGCTCAGTGTTTTCTGGATCAGACTCTATCTTATTAGTTCCACTATAAAAAGTGGTGCTGGTGTCTGTGTGTGTGAGAGAGAGAGGGGGGGAGGTGATGAGTAGGGGCAAATAAAACTCAAATAGCTAAAGGAAAGCAATAGCTCTTCCTCCTGGGTGACCTCATAAGCAACTCCCACATTCCTGGTACCTGCTCAGCTGGCTCTATCTGGTTGCACTAAGTGATTTGTATTCCTGCTGGAGACATTGCCATGGTGTTGGAACAATAAGGAACACTCAGTTAATCAGATTGCCCCCCTGGGGGAGATCACATTTTTTCAAGGATTCTGCACTCCTAGCTGGGATGGTTTGCAGACTTCCTTCTCTCTGAGTCCTTGCTGGAGGTGCAGAAAGCTCACAATTGGCCAATCTCAGCCACTGGGCAGACTTGTTGGTGTTGTTATTTTATGGTTAACTGGGATTTGACACCAGCCTCTGCACACAAGCCTTGGAATGACAGAAACAGGATGAGAAAATGACTGCTCACTTTCCTTCTCCCAACAGCTACAACCTGTGCTGGGAGGCTGTGAGGTTTCCAGGTTTCCTTTCCCAAAACCAGGGGGAAATTTATTAGTTTGCATAGCTGTTTCTTCCTTCCCAGGTGTCTCCTCCCTGTTTGCAAGTGCAGGGATCACCCTTCCCATCCTACCCTTCACCTTTGATGCCTTCAGGAGGCCAGCCTTGAGCACAAGATAAATCAGATCAAGCTGCTTCCCAGCTTTGTGTGTCTGCTGAGGTTCCCTCAAAGCAAAGAGGAGAACTGGTCAGATGCTAACAGTGGCCATCAAATGCTCACAGAGAGCCAAGGTGAAAACAAAAAACAACCACAAACAAAAAAAACCCTTATTGTTGTGCAGAGGTTTAAAAGCAAGAGGAGATCCTCAAGGGTTTCCCTGTTCAAACTGGCCTCTCAGTGTTCACCTCCAGCTCCTAGGGTGGCCCCATGCCAACAGGGAAGAGCTTCATCACCTCCTAAGGATACATGGCAGGCTGGCTGCAAGTCACTTTTGCTCTGCAGGCAGATTTCCTTGTGGGCTTCCACTGCACTCTGCTGTGGGACTGCTCATCCTTTCAAACAAGGAACCCTGCAAGCCAAGTGTGCCAGAGCAACCAAGATAGGCAGAAGGTGAAGTGTTGGCCACTGCTGCCCTGAACAGAAGGTCTTTGAAAAGCAGAGGGCAAGAACCCAGAAGGCAGCACAGCATTTCCCACTCTCTGAGCTGGGAACAGCTACAGCAGAGGTGACCCCTCTGAGGTTCTTCCTTCTCTCTAGTCTCAACCTCCTCTTTTAGTTTCAAATCATCAGCTCTTGACCTGTCCCCAACAGCCCCTGCTAAAATGATTGTCCCTATCTCCCTGTTAGGTTTCCTTTGCCTGAGACCTCTCCATTCCTCAGCCCCCAAATGTGTGTTTGATGATCCTTGGGGGGGGCTCAGGATAGCCCTGTGACTTAAAAGGTCAAGAAAATAACTAGCTCAGGAGAAGGACAGTAAGAGAGATCCATTTTTAAACCATGAAGGTCCCCACCAAAGTGGCATCTTCAGGAACAGCACATAAACCCTCAGGACACCCAGAAGAGGTGGTGTAACTCCTGCCTGCTCCCAGGGACATGCCACCACCCTGCTACAGGCCCACACACGAGCAAGCAGACACACACTGCAGGCAGACACAGTGGTGATCATCACACCTAGGGTGATGCAAAGCTGGTTGCTGGTCATCTTCTTACCACCTAGCAAGCAATAACTAACTTCTGCCTCCTGTCCTGACAACCCCATTTCATCCTGAGCCCATGGAAATGGGAAAGATTCACAGCAGGTTTCATTTGAAAAGGAAGAAGAAAAAACAACCCTCAAAAGCCCCAAAACCTAGATATTTCCAACCCAAACTTCCAGAGCAATGCATCCTAAGGGATGCAGTGTGATCCTTCTTCTGGTTGGGATGGGGAAGGGAAAGGGATTGGGATGGGGAGAGAAAGAAAAGAGGAGGGGGGAGGGAAGGACAAGCTGGTGGTTAGATGGGAGCTCCCACCCATTTCCTTTCCTTGCCCTTCCCAGGCATGTCAGAGCTGGGAGCCAAGACAAATGCAACTCTCAGGAGCTTGCAGACAGACAGCACCACTTACCGAGAGAGGAATTGCAGCCCTGGAAGGGGGACGAGGGTGGAAAAGACATTAAGAAGGGGGCAGTGCCCTCTGCTGCCAAAGGAAAGCTGCGGAGGTGGAGGCTGTCGAGAGCTGGATGCGGTGCGAGGACCTCCGGGAGCCTGCGAATCTGCTGTCAGAGGGGAGGAAAGTCGGCAGAAGTTCATCTGAGGTCAGCAGGGTTCACCTGAGGTCTCTCCCCCTCCCTGCTCAGCTTACCAGAACGTGAAATGGATATGAGGATGTCTACAGCCCTCACGTAGGCATCAGCCTGCTTTCTCCTCGGAGGAGAAGTGCAAAGAGCTGCAGTTGCACAGGAAAACTGCTGGGAGGTTGCAGGGCAGCAGAACTCCTCTGCTAGGGACGTCTGGGGCTGGGGGCTGCTGCTGTGACAGAGCCTAGCAAGGTCCAAAAAGTGCAAGCAGAGAAGGGGAGGTTCCCATCCTCCCTGAGCAGGGGGGACACTGTAGGGTTGTGAGACTAAGGTCAGGGTTCATGCCACCTAACTTTAGCCTGCTGAGAGCTCCTCATCCAGCTCCTTCCTAGAAAAGAGAGAGCCTGAATCCACCAGTCACCCCAGCCCAGGATGGAGTGATGTCCAGAGGAGACCAAGGGTGTCAGATGTCCCCCTTCTCCTATTCCCAGTGTCCCTGCCAGTGCTCTCTAAGCCAGAAGAGGCAGTGGCACCAGCCTGCAAACTGAAAAAAAATAGAAGAAAAATCAGTTCTTGTTGTCTTCTCTAAGTTCCCCAGAGCCTGAAGTCTCCTCTCTCCCCTCCCTTTCCACCCATGGCTTCTCTCTTTAGAGCAGGAACCCACTTACTGATGGTGCACTGTTGCTGGGAGCTTTCTCCTTGGTTCCTGCATTGGAGTCCTTAGGGAGCAGAGGGACAACTTCCTTCATCAGGACAGCATAAGAGTGTCAGTAGCTGCTCTCTGGCATGGAACTTCAGCCCTAGATAGCCAAAAGAGGAGGATTTCTAGCACAATAAACATGTCTGTCAGCCCTGACAACAACCATCCCAAATACCAGTGCTAACAGAAGTCCACCATCTAAATCAGCAAGAGCATCATCAATTGGCATGGAATGGACAGATGTGTTTAGCAGGTGCCTGGCTGTGTATGAGTGAGGGCTTCTCACTAGTACTGTCTGCTCATCTTTGATATAACTAGATTCACATCTTTGAGACCTTTTTCTGGATACCTGGGGAAAGGAAGCTTTTCTTCAGCAGGTGTTGGAGGCAGAGCTGAGCTCCTGTGAGCTTTGGAAAACCATCAATTGTCAGGAGAGGTGAAGCAGGTTTGGAGAGAACTGCAGATAAGTCATAAAGGATATTGAGAGAAAGCAAACAAAACCTCTTGGAACCACTCAGGAACAGACTTCATGAGGTATCAGGACTAACAGATGTGGAGCTGCTGGTCTGCTTGACCCAGGAAGAAATCTTCAACCTGGTCTTGCTGTCATGATGAGGAGGAAAGAGTGAAGTTCTGCTGAGTTTTCTAATGAAGGAAACACTCCATTCCACAGCTCTAATCAGGTAAACCTCTTATTTTCATACCCTCATGGTCACAGAGACTTCTCCAGGGCAGACCTAGGGTGATGCAAAGCTGTTTGCTGGTCATCTCCTTACCACCTAACAAGCAATAACTAAGCCCAGATAGGACACACCTGAGCACCCTAAAGGAGTTGTCCTGCAGGGCTGCTGCATCCTGCTCTCTGGTCAAGAAATCACTACTCATACAAGAGCTCTGGGCAGCACAATTTAAGATCCCTCTCCCAGGGATAAGAAAATCTCTGTAGGGTCTAAGTCAGCAAGTCCACAACAGTGATGTCATATCCATTAATGTCAGCTTCTGGTTTCCCCTCCATCCTTCCCCATGGCAAAAGGAGAAATACTTGACACTCTCTGTGGGTTGGGTTGGTTTTAACTCAGAGGAAAAAAAGTCCTAGTGTAAGAGCACTCTTGACTGGCTCATGGAGAAATGACCACTGGAAAACTTCTTTGGAAACTCCAGCAAATGGTCCTGGCAAAAAAACCCAACCCCAAACCATTGGAAACATCACAAGGAAGGGCACAGGATGCAAGGTCATGCTATAGCCTTCTGTAAAACAGCCTTGAGAGGCTAGGAAGGCATTGGCATGGCCCTGTTGGGGAAAAGACAATAGCAGTGAGGGCTTGGCATGATCTTCCCTGTAAAAACATGGAAACTAGACATAGGAGCAGAAGTCCTGGCAGCACCATGTTTTCCCTCAGCTGCCAAGAGCTAGTGGTATTTGGAACCCAGCACAGCAAAATAGAATATATATATATATAAGGAGGAGAAAAGGGTATGTTTTTTAACCCTGGCTTCAGAAAGGAGCAAAGAACAGGTTGGTACTGCTTCTCCTGGTGCTGAGTGAAGGGAGAGCAGCTACTGCTCCTCTACTATCACTCTACAAATACTCATTTATCACCTTAGTAGGTGGCAGAGTCCAGCTGTGTCAGATACTGCACAAACACTGGATGGAAAGAGGAGAGTGTCTGGAGGGAAGGTGTTAAGACCAAGCTCCTTAAGTGAGAATCTTTGATGTGGGAGGGTTGGATCATACAGGATGAAATAAATGTGTTCAGTTTTTGTGTCCCTCACTCCAAGAAGGACATGGAGGTGCTGGAGTGTGGCCAGAGAAGGGCAAGGGAAGGGTCTAAAGCACAAGTGTTGTGAGGAGCAGCTGAGGGAACTGGGCTTGGTTAGCCTGGAGAAGAGGAGGCTCAGCTTGGAGTGGGGAGAGCTTTGGGTGGGAAGTTAGCACAACTCCCAGCTGCAGCACAGGACCATGCCAGGCACTGCATAGTTTGAGATCTCCCATAAGAGATGCTGTCACTGGTTGGATTTTACTTCAGACAGGTGGGGGCTGATGCAGGGGGTCCTGTAAAAGCAGCAACATCACAGCCTTGTAAACAAGTTACAGAGCACAAGCCTAGTGCAGACCACCAGGAGGAAAAGGCTGAAGGATGCATCTTATATATAGGAGCCTGGGCTGGACTACTGAAGCCCTAGGGAGATGTGAGTTTTCTGTCACTGAATAATGTCTAAGGGCTCTGCTTTGTTAGGTTTGCAAGAGAGAAACTCAATTTAATAGATAGAACTCTTTCCCTCTGGACTACACCTTAGCAGGATTGGCGCTGGAACATCTTCATGTCAGGAATGCTGGAGTTTCTCTGCTGTTCCCCTTTTGGTCTCAACACTACAGCATTTCAAAGCCCTGGTTTGTGTCTCTTCTGGAGGCCAGAGTGCTGTTTGCTGCTGAGTTCAGTGAAAAAATCACTTTTGGGACCTTTTATTGGCCAGCTGAGCCTTTGAAGGTCTCATGGAGTTCTTGTTCTTCAAAGGGAGTAAGGCACTTTCTTACCTGTGAGAACTTAGGCCTAGGGACCTCCATGGACTTGCTACCCAGTTAGTAGACATTTCAAACCCCACCAGACCCATGATAAAGGATGAACATCACCCTCACCCTTCTTCTTTGCTTGGCCACTTCACTTACAGCTGACCACAGCCCATTCCCCAGGAGACTTGTGACAGGGCTGGAAACCCAAGGTGTGGTTTCTCCACCCATCTGGGACAAGGAGGAGTCACCTCAGTTGCTTTTGGCTGTGACCACATCTCCATGGCTTCTTCTCACCAGGCTCTCTTAGCTCTGACACCTTCTTTCATGCCTCTTCCCAGCCAACCTGACTTTGCTTCTTGTCTTGTGGGATCCTTGCCCTCTTGGGAGGTGCAGCGTGGGCACCATGACTTCCCACTCTCTTGTCTTGCACTCAGGGCTGAATCACTCCTTGGCTTCTCTGCTTTTACATCTTGGCTTTTCTCAACCCTCACAGCTGGCCACTGTCTCCTGAAAATCAGGCCCAGCATCCTGCACCCCGCACTTGAGCTCAGCCTTAGTCAGACAGAGCAGATCCTGCAGCAGAAGTTTTGTTTGTTGTCCCCAAGTGAAGAGGAGGTGAATTTGATAAGGAATGTGAGATGCCATTCACCTGGGAGACCCCAGGATAACACAAAGTCATTTCATGGCTCTGCTCCTGTCCAGCCAAAGCCCCAAGAAATGCAAACCTTGTCCAAACAATGATACACAGAAGAGGAGGCTGAAGGAGACACAAATATTTTTGCTGCAGTGACCTCAAGCCCAGGTCAACCTCTCCTCAAAATCAGTGGAAAATAAAGAATATGAACTTCAAAAATCACTGTATTTCTTCTGAGTCCTGGAGTTGAAACAGGATGGTGAGAGGAATTCTTTACCTCCTTTTGCAAGAAGCCTGAGTCTTTTAGAGGGGTTCCCCTGTGGCTCATGATTTGGGCTACAGGGAGGATAGTTTGATCTTACAAAGTGTAAGATGGTAAATGGGGCTTGAAGGGATTGTTTTAGATGCCAAGGTTAAATTTCAAGGCTAGGTTGGATGGGGTTTTGGGTAACTTGCTTTAGTGGGAGGTGTCCCTGCCCATGGCAGGGGTTTTGGAACTAGGTGATCTCTAGGGTCCTTCCCAAACCTATGATTCTATGTGGTCATCAATACTGCAGGGAGCATCATACCTTCAGGGAAGAGAAGTTCCCACCCCTAAGCTTCAGTGAGATAGTTCCCCCTCTAAAATTTGCACTCCAAAGCAGTTGTATAGGCTTCCTTCTAGATGGTGGGCTGTCTTCTTCTGGGGTCTCTATGGTATGGGTGCATCTCCTCTGGAAGGGCATCTGTCCACTCACCGTAGCAGGAGCTGGCCATGACTAACCAGCTGAGCTGATGACTAAAGTTTGTTGAATGAATTCTAAGGCCCAGGTTACAAAGATGAATTAGTGGCAGAACCAAAGGTAAACTCTGTTATCAGACATCCAGCCTGACTCTTGCCACAGGTGGAACCTTCTCACTTTCCCCAGCATCTCACCAGCATAATGTTCCTTACAAGGATCTTTGCTAACTTGTAGGAAGAGACCTCAAGTTGCAGCAGGGGAGGTGCAGGTTGGATAATAGGAAAAATTTCCTGACTAAAAGAGTGGTTAGACATTGGCCCAGGCTGCTGAGAGCAGTGGTGGAATCACCACCCCTGGAGGGCTTCAAAACACCTGTAGACATGGTACTTGGCCATGTGGCTTGGTGGCCTGGTGGGGATAGGTTGACAGTTGCACTTGATGATCTTAGAGGTCCTAAAAGATTCTGGGATTCCATAGGGTGAAGGTGGAGAATATTTATACAGCTCTTGGCTCTGTACTGTCTGCAGACAGCAGGAGAATGGGACAGCTGAGGAATGCAGCCTGGAGACACAGTAGTCACAGGCACCTTCTGCTGGCTGGAGGACAGGAATCCACCAGGCTCATTAGGACTTGAATTGGCAAAGTGCTACCAAGGTAACAGCTCTCTCCACAACATTGTTGTCCTGGCTAAAGATCTTGCCCTAAGCTCAGTTGAAATAATATGTTTTTTCACCTGCAGGAGTGCAGCATTCAAGACAACATTCCAAGATGGATCTGGTTGAGGTCATAAAAGTTTTGTGGTAACCTATATATTATTTTTATGCATATGCTTAACACGATGTGCTTTTATGAATGTGCTAAAGGACAATAAATCACCTCCAGCACAGTGTAAAACACTTCAGACCCTTACCAGAGTATCAGATGCTCACACATATTCCATCCATCTCTAGACTCAGGCACAAGTGGAGAGACCTGCCCCCTCCTGAGCACAGTTGACAGATGGGAGTGCTGTTTGCTTGTCTTCTGCCTGGGAGGTCAGGAGAGTGGTGGCTGTGGCTGTGATGGATTAGCAGTCAGAAGGAAGACAGAGAGCTTGGAGGAAGGGCACAGCTCCAGCATGTGCTGTGTGTCTCAACAACTGGAGCAAAGGACAGGGTTTCCTTGCAATGACATGGTGGGAGAGAGGATGTCTGTCTCCTCCAGTGGATGAAGACAAATAGATTGAAGTTCATCCTTCTACAGAAGATGAGAAGAAGAGAGGAAGTCTTGAGGAAAGTTGAAATCTGACTCTGCTCAGGGTCAGGGTGCAGAGTGGGTGACATCTTGACTCACCTCCTACCCCCAGTGACTTTGATTTTGTGATTCTGGGATGTGAGCACCATGAGATGCTATGTGCTGGTTTCATCTGGTAGCTTTGCTTTTCAGCTCCAGCAAGCAATGCAGAAGTTGAGAGGTTTAAATCAGGCTGGAAAAACACCCAAGAAACAATGCAAGCTTGTGAGACTGGAAGTATCTGGAGATGAAGGTGCTCCAAAAGATTTCACAGCCTGGACAGTGTTCATCTTCTGCAAGGCATGTTGGAAAAACTGGCATAAAATAAATTGTCCTCTTTCATTCAGGATATCAAATTAAATGGGGCCATAATGATCCTTTCTGATCTCCATGTTTACAGAGTGTTGGGAAGAAGTTAGAAAGAAAGACTTGTTATAAGAGGTTGGGCAAATGTTCTGCAGATTTAATGTCATGCTCCAGTGATCATCAGTGAAGGATACTTAGGGGTGAAATAAACATTAGTGTAAAACCTCTGGCCAAGTGAGATGGAAACAGAGAATTCCTTCCTCATTAGTCCATCTTTTTGAAATCCATCTAGTGCACACTGAAAGAGCTGCCTTTTTTCTACTGCTGAAGCATATCTGCATCAGTTTCTGGTTGAATCTCAGCAACTGGGGCTCCTAACATGAGCAGTATTTAGCCTCTTAGCATTTCTACATCTGAATCAAAGCATGACCCTTGTGTTCAGCACAGCCTTCTCAGGAAATCATCCATCACTCCCTGCTCCATGAGGACAGTGTGCACAGGCCCTGAAAGTGTAAGAAACAGGTAGATTGCAAAAAAAAAAAAAGGTTGCTTTTAACAGACAAGGAGAAACCAAGTGAACATGGAAGGTTTCTACAGCACTGCCTGTTGTCTGACCCTGGGCTTGGCAGTAAGGGTGACATCAGCATGACAGCAGCTGCCTCCAGGGAAGTCTGCCTGAAAGAGCTACTGGGACTACAGTTATCCAGGAGCACACAACCCCTACACCATTAAGCTTAACATTTATGGGAGCAGGGAAGAAGAAGACACCACTGAGTCCAAAACTCTAAACATGACCCAAGCTTGGTTCTTCCAGAATGAGAGCTGCTCCCCCAGAGCTGAAGTCTTAGTTGCACACGTGGATGTTACTGAAGACCAGCAAAGATAACAGTTCAAAGAGCTTCCCAGGTGGTTCAGCCACCTCCCCACATGACTTCTCCAGGCAGCTAGCTCCAACAGGCTGCAAGGATCATGTGTTCCTGAAATGGCAAGCCAGCAAGGGAAGCATCAGATGGATGAGGTGGTAGGAGAGCTGGAAGCTGGCAACGTCCCCACGAGTTTCATGTCCTGCCAGTGCTCCACCAAAGACAACACATCTCCACAGAGCACTTAACTCCCACCCAGTGGGTGTCCTCCAGTGGAAAAATGCCCCACAGGCAAATGCATGAGCAGATCTTATAAAGAGTCAGTTCAGACACTAAGTAACATTATTTTAAGTTCTTTGAAAGTGGAACTTCCACAGGGACCAGCTAATTTTCACAGGATCACAGAATTGTTAAGGTTGGAAGAGACCTCTGAGATCATCAAGTCCAACCATCAACCTATCACCACCATGCCACTAAACCATGGCCCTCAGCACCACATCTCTATATGTTTTGAATCCCTCCAGGGATGGTGACTCCACCACCCCCCTGGGTAAGCCTGGGCCAATGCCTAACAACTCCTTTAGTGAAGAATTTTTTCCTAATATCCAATTTTATTCTTGTTTTAAGAAAACCACCCTAATTATCTGCTCATTTTTGCTAGAGGAAACACCCACTGACTTTGGCTGACCTCAGGATTCAGCCCTCAGAGAAGACAATCAGCCAGAAAGCTCTAAGTTATGGAGTTACACATGCACTAGAAGATATCCCTGGAGAAGAGGGGTGAATGATTAAGGAATGGAAGGTCCTTTTCTCTGGGGTAGGAGTGAGAGAGAAAGGAGAAGCAGAAGGCATAAGAGACTCTGGAGAGCAAGCCATGCTCTTCTGCTTGAGGTGGAACCAGTGCCTAGGGCTGTTTCCTAGGATACTGTGTCCCTACAGTGTGCTCACTCCTGGACCAATCTAGCAAGTCTCAAGTTCCTGCAAAACAAAACATCTCATAGATTCCCAAAGCCACAAGGGCCAGCAGAGGGTATGGAGCTGGCAGGAGTGTGTAATCTAAGAAGAGAGTGTTTGTTGCTAGCTTGGGATAAGCCCAGGTCCTACCTCTGCCTGTCAGCTGGGAAAGTCACTTTGGGCACAAGAAGGAGGAGTCATTCATGGTGCATTCCATGGTGTCACCAGCCCGGTGCAGGGATCATGGTGACAGTTTGGAGTCCATCTCCCCCTGCCTGCAAAGCATTCATCTGCAAGGCTTTGAAAACACAGGAGGGGAAAGAAAAACGAAAGAAACACCCTCCCAACCCCCCCAAAAATAACCAACTCACAAAAAAGGAGAGAGAAATAGAGTACAAGGCACCAATGCCAGGAGCTGACGCCTGGGGTTGGGCTCAGGATGAAGGTCGTAGGCGGTGGCCATGTGTGCGCAGAGAATGACGCAAGAAGGAGGCTGCTGCAGCAGCCTCAGGATGTTGTGTTGGTGAAGAAGAGGAGGAAACCCTCTTCTCCCCCTTCTTCTCCTCTTCTCACCAACCTCTCAGCACGTCAGCCCCAAAGTTCAAGGAGAAAGTAAGTCCTGGCAGGCGCTGGTAGGAAACTGTTGACCTTCTGGAGCTGCTGACAGCCTCTAGCGTGTTTTCAGGTTAACCAGAATGGTGTGGGGCTTGGTGTGGAGGATTGGCCTTCTGCTCAGAGGTGTGGCTATGTGGTTTGGGTCTGATTCATACTCTAGTGTTGTTTGAGAGACCCCTGACTGAGATAGGGAGCCCAAGAAGGTGGTTTGGTGTGTCAGTTTGAGTGAACATGTAATCACGTTGCCTTCAGAGATCAACACCTGGAGCTCCTTTCTGCATCTGCTAACTGGTGTCAGACTTCTCCTGTCCTGAGTCTTGCTGCACAAGCTGATGAGTGCTGCCTTTCTGG
The DNA here is from genome assembly GCA_013399015.1 of Galbula dea. Lineage (NCBI taxonomy): Eukaryota > Metazoa > Chordata > Aves > Piciformes > Galbulidae > Galbula > Galbula dea. The sequence goes on along the minus strand of VWZX01009200.1, from coordinate 104,485 downwards.
CAGGGAAACAAACAAACAAATATTAATAAGGAATTTTTCCTGTGTTTCTCCAAATATTTTTCATCCTTTGGACTCCTTCTCCTGCTCATTTCAGTCAGAATTGTGAATGGAACCAGAACCACTGACCAAAAGAAGAAAGGGTGGGATTCATCTTGCCTATGCTGAGACATCTTACTGCTGGTTTACCTGGGAGCCAGACATCTAACTCTCTTGGTAGTCCATGGAGAGAAAGGTGCCTCTGGTGAGAGATTCATTTCAAGTGCTTGAGGATGAGGTGGAACTTCTGAAGATGGTTGTTTCTCTCTGTTGACCCAACAGGGAGGCTTAGGAGAGTGACTTGGCTCCAGACAACCAACTATCAAACCCCAAGCTCTACATTTGTTCACCTAAATCCCATTCTGTGCTCTGTTGCCTGGAATGATGAGGAGCTTGATTCAGTTGCCTGGATGTCCCTTCTGTCAAGAAAACAGTAGAGTATTTTCTATTTTCTTTTGGGGTTAATTTGTTTGGTTTTTTTCTGGGTTTACTTTTGATTTTCTCCTGGTCTCAATTACTGAAAGAAGATTAAAATATTGATTTACTACAGCAGTGAGAGGGACAAGCCTGGAGTGGTTTTTATATAACTCTGACCAAAGCTCCCTTTTGGCTTCTTCTGCCAAGAGCTGGAACCATCCCATCTCATGGCTGTCTGAGTTTGACATGTCTGCCAAAAGCACAGAGGTTCCCAAACTGCTACTGTCTTCAAGTGATCCATGAGAAATCAGGTTCAAATGTTTACAGGAGCCATTCAGGGAAAAAAAAAAAAATCAAGGCACTCAGAATTAGGAATGGCTTAGGAAAATTAAGTGACCTGCTTGACCAAAACCACTGCCCAGCTCCAAACTTGGACTTGCCTCATGTCTAAAATTTCCAACTACTTCAAGCCCCAAAGCTTTGACTTTTTATGACTGGTTTCAGCTGTGTCTTTCTCTTCTCACATAAAAAGCCCTGAAGTGATTCAAGCATGGAAAGTGTCTCAACCTTGGAATGCAGGACATGTCTTGAAGCACACAGTTCAGGTCACAGAGACCTCCAGACAACCTTGAAGTGGCAATAACCTTTCACCACTTCTATTTCCCATTAGAAGTGAGGATGTTGCTGACACCTGCACTGCTCACACTGTCAGGCAGCCAGATGGGAGCTGGTTCTGACCTGAAAGTCATGCAACTCCACTGAGCTCAGTGCTGAATCTCAACTGTTCTACCTTGCTGAGCTCTATCTTCTGTTGAGTCATAAATTAGTGGTAGAAGAATCATATCTAGTCATATTTGGTCATCTAGTCCAACCCCTGCAGCCAGCAGGGACATCTCCAACTAGAGCAGGTTGCTCAGAGCCCCAACCAACCTGAGCTGGGATGGTTCCAGGGACAGGATATCTCCCACCTGTCTGGGCAACCTGGGACAGGGTCTTATCACACTCACCATTAAAAATGTCTTCCTTCTGTCTTAGTCTCAGTCTCCCCTTTTAGTTTCAAACCATTACCCCTTGTCCTGACCCAACAGGTCCTGCTAAAGAGTCTCCATCCTTCCTATAGGCCCTTTCAGCAGTGAAAGGCTGCCTGAAGGTCTTCCTTCGTTGTGTTTCACATAAATCATGGCCTCTTAAATGATGCTTGACACTCTTTTATTTCCAAGTATATTTTTCTTTCCTCTCTCTTTTGTTTTCTTTCCCTTCAGATGATGAAAACAAGGTTAGACCAATTCTTCCTCGAGCTGACCTATGAAAATCCAATGTCAGTGCAGCAAACCTCTTGCAGGGAAATTAATCTGAACGAGCTGACTTTCCCATTTCAAACTGGTTCCTTGTGTGTTGTCAGGTGAAGTGGGAAAGGGAAGGATCCTTCCAACAGGAAGAGCACAGCAGGCCCTGTCCAAGGTTCTAGCCCAGCTTCCCACCAGCAGTATTCCCAGAGACCCTCAGTCCCCACCACAGATTTATACTGGAGCTACCTCAGCAATGGCTGCAGGCTGCTCTGTGTTTCAAGTCACACAACTGAAATATGGTCAGACACCTTCTTCTGAGATTCAGAATCAGCATCAGCAGGTCAGGGAGTGATAGGAGCAGGGGGAATGGATGCAAACTAGAGCAGGGGAGATTTAGATTGGATATTAGGAAGAAGTTCTTCACTGTGAGGGTGGAGAGACACTGGAACAGGTTGCCCAGAGAGGCTGTGGAAGCTCCATCCCTGGAAGCTTTTAAGGACAAGGCTTGATAGGGCTGTGGGCAACCTGCTCTAGTGGGAGGTGTCCCTAACAGGCAGGGGGGTTGGAACTAGATGATCTTTATGGTCCCTTCCAACTCTGACCATGCTATGATTCTAAGGCAAAAATTGAATTGGCTTCTACAGCTGCATCCATTTGTTAGTCTGTCCACAGCAGGAAGTTCACTCACTGAGCTGTGGAGATCTGGTGAATGAAAGAGCTGCTTCTTTTGCTGCCTTGGTGAAATGCTAGAGCTTTTCCAGCCTGGGAGAGTGTAAACAGCTTGAGAGCCACCGTTTCTACTGACACTCTGGGAGCTGAACAAGTGGTCTCTACAACTACACCCAGAAATGGCTTCAAGTTGAGCTCATGGTTCCCAGGTAGGCTCCTCACAGACTCACCTTCTCTGAGCTTCAGACCTCAGTCAAGGGGGACATGACACGCTCAGCAACAAGGAGGAGTGCTAAAAAGGAATGATGACTAACAACCTTTCCTTTTGCCCTGCTACATCCAGGGGACTAAACCAAGGCTGTGTTGGAGGTGCACAAGTGCCGTGTCTGTGTGGAGGAGATGAAGAACAGGTCTAGTGTCATGAGAGAACAAGTAATTAATGGGCTCAGTGTGGTTTAGGGTAAGCATTAAAGTATTAAGTGCTTCATGTTTGTAGGGCTTGTTATTCCTGGAGATTCCTTCCAAACCTGTTGAGAGACATGAAGCAAAGTCCTGGAAAGCTTCCCTGGGTTTTCTTAACGTAGAGCAGAGCTTGTTGTGTGTCTGCTTGGCTTCAGTATCCCAACCATCCTCTGCTGTGGCAACACGAAAAGTGCCTGGATTCCAACAGCCTCTTGTGTTTGGTTAAGGTTTGGGACTAACACACCCATCTGCCTTGAGTTACTTTTTATTCATCTCTCTCTCCATGTTACACCCAAGCTCTTCCCTCACACTCCCTGTCCAGGGCAATATTGCTTCTAAAATGAACATTTTTAAAGGTATGATGTGTTTTCATTTTCCCTTTTCTCCAGTGGCATTCATCAGACAGGGACTATCTTAGAACTTCCTTCTATCTTCCTTTCTATCTTCCTTCTATCTAGTCTATATCTCTCTTTTTCAGTTGAAATCCACCACCCCTTGTCCTTTCACAACAAGCCCTGCTAAAAAGCCTGTCCCCATCTTTCCTATAGGTCCCTTTAAGTACTGGAAAGCTGCAGTAAGGTGTCCCCAAAGAATAAGATTTAGACCTGTACTACAATTCCAAGTTTAGGTAGGACTGTTCTCTCTGTACCTCATAAGGTGAGATATTTCTCATCCTAGGCATGTTTCATCTAGCTCAGCTGAGATGCTTTACTCTCCCTAAAGACAATCTGTGCCCAAGATGGACTCAGAGCTCTTCATTTTAAGCACTTGAAGTTAGCAGTGGTGAATCCTTGTCTTCAGTTCCTTTGAAACATCTCAGACTAAGATCACATTTTAACTTAGTCAGTCCTAACTAAAGCCTTGGAGCTGATCAGACTCAAAGAGTATCAGCAGATTCCCACACCTAGATTCCCATCAACAGTTTATATTGATGCAGCTCAAAAAACATGTAGATATGGTGCTTGGGGACACAGTTTAGAGGTGGGCATGATAATGTTGGGTGGATGGTTGGACTTGGTGGTCTCAGAGGTCTTTCCAGCCATAATGATTCTGGGATTTGTTTTCATGTGGCTGTGATTTACATGGTGTTTCCCAACAAGAAGTGTCAACAAGAGTCCCAACAAGAAGAACCTCAACAAGAGTCCCAACAAGAAGAACCTCAACAAGAGTCTCAACAAGGAGAACCTCAAGAAGAGAATCAATGCATTGTGTGCTCCCCTGTGCTTTGTCAAGGTCAGGAGATGCGTGTTAACATCCAACTCAGCTGTTGCTCCCTGTGATTTTACCTTGCAGCTTCTCCAGTTTGAGGCAGCAATCAAGACAGTGATGGTGACAGAACATGGCAAGTCTCTCTCAGATTGATGGCTGACTGAATTCAGTCTAGTTTAAAACACCCAAGTGTAGACAGGGTTTTACAGCATCCCACCCAAGTTGGCATATTCTTCCCACGACAGTGAAATAGCTGTGCAGGAAGCCAAGTTTTCTTTCAACATCATCTGTAGTTATTTTCTAGGAGTTCTCTGTTGCCTAAAAAATCCTCTCTCCTTCTTCCCTTCTTTTTTTTTTCTTAACACCCTCTCCTCTTTTCCCCTGACGTATTGTGTGTCATGGATGAAGCCCAGACCAGAACAGGAAGCCTCTTTTTGGATGTCTCCAGCCAGGTTCTACATACCCCACATCAGGCTGCAGGAGGTTGGATCTCCCACGTGTGAGCACTAATGAGGTTATGAAGGGAAAGCTCTATATAGCTGTGACATACAATACAAAGGAACCTTGGCACATCAGGAGGTGGAAAGGCACTTTTGGCACCATCCTTGCTTTAAAACATGTCTGTAGCTCAACCTCAGACCCAGACAGTGAAGATCTGAAATCATAGCTGGGTTTGTCTGGCTTGAGGCACAGGGTGCCTTTCATGTGGATGAAGTTAAAGGGATGGATAGCAAGCAACAACTTCAGAGGTGTTCACCTCAAATGCTGCTGTCATTTGCCAAGGTTTGGTGCATCAGCTCTGCTGATTGCAAAGAAGGAACTCCAGCTTGCAACAATCCAGTAGGAATGAGGTTATAACTGTTGGGCCAGAGGTTTTAGAAATGCCAAACTGCCATAAGAGATATTTGCCTTCCCATGGCTTCCCATTTCCCTGGAGAACTTCAGTGTCACTGGTGACCACTGAAACAGTCATAAAGTAGGCTGGCAGCATCATTCTCTGACAAAAACCACAACATTTTAAGGATGTTAGTGAGCCTAGAGATGGGAAATGACATGGCCATAGCAGTGCCATACCTTGTTGAAACATTTTGGAGACTTAGGAATTACAGGGATAAGGCTCTGAGCAACCTGCTCTAGTGGAGGATGTCCCTGCTCACTGCAAGGGGGTTGGATTAGATGCCCTCTAAAGGTCCCTTCCAACTCTAACCTTCCTGTGACTCTATGATTTTGTGATTCTATGATTCTTAGTTGCTTCTGTATGTCTTTGCCTCTTGAAGGAAATGGATGTCTCAGTTCATATCTTGCTGGAATGTTTGGCTGGGTCTTTGTAAGGCAGAGCTGGGTGCAGGGTTCTGTGCTCTGATGAAGCTCAGTGGGGAAAGCTCCAGAATTGATGGGGATGAGATTTATGCAGTTGTCTGGGCTGTGATACTTTTGAACCTACCACCTCTGAACTGATGTTCTGAGAAGTCCTTCTGCTCAAGCTGCTCTGAAGCACTGGTGGAAGACAGCAGAGGGATAACAGATTTCTTTCTCTTTTTCTCTCTAACTGTGCAGTAGAACCTACAAGTTCCTCTGAGCCAAGCAGCCAGACTTCCATGAAGCTTTCCTTCCCACCAGAGGAACAGCACAGTGATGAAAACTGCCCCTGAGGGGTAGGAAAAAGTAGAATTGATAACTCACCATGAAGAATACTCTGCTCATGTTGCCTTCTTCCATGTGTGTTTCATGGCAGCAGAGTCATCCAGTGACACATGTCATGGTGCAGCTTCTCAGTCCAAGGGAAAGCATGCTTAATGTAATGTGTTGAAGGAAGTGTGATTCTATGATAAAAGTTTGAGTAGCTTTGTCCAATTGCAATTCCAATAGAATCACAGAATCATGATGCTTGGCAAAGCCCTCTGAGATGATGGAATCCAACCATCCACCCAACACTGCCATGCTCACCACTAAACCATGGCTCCAGGCACCACTTCTACACATTTTCTAAACACCTCCAAGCATGGTGACTCCACCACCTCCCTGGGCAGCCTGGGCCAATACCTGATACCCCTCTGGGGGAGGAAATTCTTCCTAATATCCAGCCTGAGCCTCCCCTGGACCAATGAGTTATTTGAACAATGCTGTTCAGCTTTCTCCTGGGAAGATGCCATGAGGAACAGCTGCCTGTGACAAATCCCTTGGCAGTGTCAACCCTGGGCTCTTCAGAGGGAGAAATGACAGCAAATGGTGTCCCACCAAGCAAGGCAGTGGTTGGTCTCCTCAGATCCATGATAACAAAATAAGCATGAGATGTTCTTGTATGGCTTGTGGGTGGCCAGGGCCACCTTGGGAAGACTTTCCACTGAGTCTGACACTGGAGGTGTGTGTGGTTTGCTTGACTAACAACAGAGTGTTGGTGCAGTGAGGTGGTGATTAACTAATCTTGGGTGTGTCCTCAAAGGGATGAGTGTTCCAAAGAGAGACCTGCAGGGAGTGAGGGACAGCAGCCATGAGAAGAAGAGCAGAAAGGGAGGAGATTCTGGAAGAGAAAAGACAAAATTATCAGAATGTTCCCTTCTGGCCTCAAAATGACATCTGGGCCAGGCAGAAGCCCAAGGAAAGGTTATGTAGAGACATTTAGCTGATAATGTCACACCTCCTGGGATTGATTTGGTACTTCTCCCTTTATATCTCTCTTCAGGAGATAAACTCTTGCTCCACATGCAGTGATCTAACTGGAAACCCTTGCTGTTTGTTGTGGCTAGGACAGGATGGGGTGCTCTGGAAAAAAAAAAAAAAGCTGGAAAGCTGAGAGCTTTCTTAGGGAAAAACCTAAAAATAGAGAAGCCATCAGTCTTTCTTTCCTTTCAATGGACCTCTCTGAAAACATTTTCTGGTGAAAAACTGAAGCTCAAGAGTGTGTTTGTTTTTCTGTCTTCTTAGTTCAGTTGCTTAACATCAGGCTGGTTCAGTGAAAAGTTCTCTGTATCTGTGGTTTTAAGGTGTTGTTTATTTATTTATTCAGGGTTTTTGCACAAATCTTGGGAGCAGAGGAGAATTCAGACTGGAAAAGATAGCAGGAAGACATCTAGCCCAAATTCTACCTTTTCTTCTGGCAGCATTCAGGTGCTTTACTTGTCATTGAAAATTTCATTCTTTATTTATTTCCCTTCTAGGTTGGAAAGCAATTTTTTATCAAAGGATTGCTTAGCAGCATTTCTATGTAAAGAAATAGTCACCACTGGATCCAGGTCATCCAGGGTTTGGCAACAACAGATTGCAGCAGCAACAGCAGCATTGCATCATGACTTTAGGTCTCTTCCTGCATGATTTGACAGATCTTTGCTTGCTGCTCAGGGAGTTTAGGTCCCAACTGGTGAACTGGTGGAAACTCCATTTTCAGAGATTTTAAAGACTTGTCTCAATAGAATTAAAGCCTGGACTGATCTAGTTATCACTTGGCTCCTTCAAGGAATAGAAGAAGTTTGGATCAGAGCCCACCAGCTCTTCCTTCCAACCAATATTCCTACAGTTCCATCATTCAGGAGACACTGGGAAAGTTTGCAGAGTCATGAAGATGTGGTTCTGGGATTTTTGGAGGCAATGAGAGAACTAGAATGGTCAGAGCTGGAAGAGACCTTAAAGATCATCTAGTTCCAACCCCCCTGCCTGCCAGAGACACCTCCCACTAGAGCAGGTTGCCCAGGGCCCCATCCAGCCTGGCCTTCAAAGCTTCCAGGGCTGGAGCTTCCACAGCCTCTCTGGGCAATTAGGATCTCAGCTCCTCTCTTTGGTTATCTAACTTCCACAGCTTCTTGTGACAATCCCACCCACCAAGCCTGCAGGATCATGGTGAGATTTTTCCAGCTAATCCTAGCAAAGCTTGTGCCTGAACCCCACCTATATCCAATGTCAGCTAGAAAACCTCAGTCAACATCCATGGCTACCTATATATAGTCTACTGTCTGTCAACCACCTCTAAAATATGAGCATGAAAAGGCAAGCAAAGCTTTACAGGGTGATGTATGGTTTCTTTAGTCCCAAAAGAAAAGACCCAGGGCTGTGAGCTCTTGGAGAACCAGGATTTGAGAAGAAATCAAGAACTAACTCCATAGGAAAAGTGTAACTAGTCTATGGAGGAGGAGAAAGACAAAATAACACTGAGCTGTAAATCATCCTCACTTGACAGAACACCTCAGCCACAAGAAAGGAAAGCTGGTGCTCCAGGAACTCTTTTTGTCTTCTCCTCTGTCTTTGTCTCTCTCATTTCCTTGATTTCTCTCTTTCTCCCTTGCTCTCTTTCACAGGTCTCACATCCCAAACTCTGGTGACCTACCTGCAGCTGCTTTGCCCAAGAGTCAACAAGATCTGCTCCAGGACCACTGTTATTTACATGTCCATCAGCCATGCAAGAAGAAAGAGGAGCACACAAGAGCCTACTCATGAGATGGGGAGTCTAATATTTGACATAGCTAACTGTTGAGAGAGGGCAAGGGTCCTTTCATCCCTGACACCACCTGAACACATCAGTAATTAATCACTGGAAGGCAAAATTGCAGGCACTTGATGATCCCCCTAGGTCCCTTCCATCTCAGGACATTCTCTGATGATCCTGTGACCTCCTGAAGCTTATCCATTGTAGTTTATGTTGTCACCTGAAGGCTATCCTACAATGTGTTGATTGCCTACAGCATTGTGAGCTTCATCTCCTTTGAACAGAACAACTTCACTGGCTGGTTTCTGCAGCCTCCAGAGTCTTCTCTCTCTCTGGGTTATGACAGTGGATGCTGCCAAGGGAAGAAGAAGGAATGGCTGGGGAGAGGATAAGCAGCTCTTCATGTCTCCTACCTAACATTCTCCCCTTTCTCCCAGGACAGAGAGGTCTGGGCAGAAATCAGGTCACTCCTCACTGAAGGTCACAGAATCATGAAGGTTGGAAGAGACTTCTAAGAGCATCAAGTCCAACCATCAACCTATCACCACCATGCCACTGAGATGAGCAGTGCAGCAGTGTGCATGATGCAAACCTAAACCAGATGCCAGCCCATTCCAACACATCCAAACACAGGCTGTATCTCATTCCAGCTGGGATGCAATCTCCAACTCTGAGAGAAATATGAGAATAGAACTGAAAATATCTGCTGTGGAAATGCTTAATGAGAGCTGTCTCAGATCCCTCAAGGTAACAACAGTGGAAGGTCTAGGGCAGAAGTTTGGGGAGGGAAGAGTGGTTTTTGGAGTACTTAGCTGAGAAGAAAATGTGACTGATCTCATCAGGATTTTGTAGGAAGGGGTCAGCTGTTTTGGGGAATGACTTTGTTTTACATGGCCTGGAGAGTCCAAGATGTGTGAAAAATCCTTCCCCACAGAGCACAGGGAGGCAGCTGCTGACTACCACTTGTAGAGTTACAAATGGCCTCTGGAAAACTTGACACAGGATGTTAAGGAGAAGCATGAAGTGAAAACACATGCCCAGCTGATGTCCACTTTGTCCAGGCCTTTCTTCACCCCTCCACTCCAGCACTTGGGCTCCTCTGAGCTTAGTGGAAGAAACAAATCTGTGCCATTATCTGTTGAGAAGTTCTGGAGCCAAAGAAGGAACCAGTTCAGCTCTTGGTCATGAAGACATTCCTCTTCTAAACAACATCAAGGCCCTTTTACAATAATAGAATGGGTTGGAAAGGACCTTTCAAGGTCACCTAGCCCAACCTCCCTGCAGTCAGTAGGGACATCTGCAACTAGAGCAGGTTGCTCAGAGCCTGACCTGTAATGCTTCCAGGGATGGGACATCCATCCCACACCTCTCTGGGCAACCTGGGCCAGGCTCTCACCACCTTCACAGTGGAAAATCTTTTCCTTACCCCCAAAGGAGGGAACCAGGCCATAAGAAAGGAAATCCTCACTCCATGAACTTAGGAGTTTTAGATGATGTGGTCTTCAAATGAACACATAAGAGGGAAATAGAACTGTAGGTAGGCTTAGGAAAGAAGATATCTACAAAGAGTTATGTCACAGCATCTGTGGGGCTTAGATGTATTTCCTTGAACATCCTCTCCTCTGTGGAACTGGCTGGAACAAGCCAGGAGATCCATCAGCAACTAAAAAGCTTCTTTTGGTGACAAAGCTGGCAGGACTGGAGTCCAAGGTTCAGTCACTGGAAGATGAATCTCCAGGCTTTGGTTTCCAGACTCCCTGGTGTCAAAAACCCTGAAATGAGACAGATCTAGGATAATTGGTTTTCTTTACTCCAAGTAGCAGAGTGACTGAAACCAGAAGATGGAGTAGCAGGAGAGGGTAATGAAGTTGTAAGAACTTCCTGGCTAAATGTTGTCATCTCCCAAGAAGATTTTGAAGAAGAAATTCACAGAGTAGATGATTCCAGCTCAGACAATGTCCTAAGAGCTCTGATTACTTCTCCTCATAGTTATGAGGCATCAGCTCTGGAGAGAAAACAAGAAGGCACAAACTCAGTCAGCTAGTTTTTGACCATTATTTCTTTTGCTTCCTCTGGGTTGAGCTGCCCAGTGGTAGGCAAGGAGAAGAAGCCTAAATTCCTGGTCATGGAGAGCACTTTCCTGATAATCAAGGTCTAGAACTCTCTTTGTCCCCACCTGTAGTCACCTCTGAGCATCAAAGCCAATGTCTCAAAGGTCACTGGCGTTCTGTGCTCCAGGAAGAATTAATTGCTATTAAAAAGCAACTTCCATTTAGGATNGGAAAGGGAAAGGGAAGGGAAGGGAAGGGAAGGGAAGGGAAGGGAAGGGGAAATACACCCTCAGTAGTGGAGGAGTTTACTATGGATGTTGTCCTGAGAGCAGCACTCCAATAGAGGTCTGTTTTATAGTAAATGACACCCTCATTTCTTCTTGTTGGTTCTCCCTGATGACAGTAATAATTAAATCTAATGGAAAAATAACAATAGCAACAATAATAATAAAAAGAAGCAGTGAGGAAGAAAGTAGAAAAAAAAAAGAAAGGTATAAAAAGAACAAGAAAAGGAATAATAGTAAAAAAAAAATCCTTGTGGTGGAAAAGGGGGGAAAAAAAAAGAAGAAAAGGGGGAAAAAAAAGAAGAAAAGGGGGAAAAAAAAGAAGCAATCTGGCGCTAACCCTAAGCAATTTGCACCTTGTGCCCAGACCATAACTCTCTGCCTCCGCTGCTGCTTCCACACCCCATGATTTATGTTTGACAGTCCCAAAGTGGTTTGGAAATGGCACAGCACCGAGACCTTGTGGTGAGGCTAACTGATGGCTGAAAAAACAAAAATGAGTTAATTTATGGGAGCCAGCGTTCCTCTGGGCTGGGATTCCAGACCTACACAGCTCTCCTCTAGTGGAAAAGTTTTGCACACACACACAGGTACACACACAGAATCTCCTCTTCTCCTTCTAGTTTCATCTTTCTCTGGCTCTTTTTCTCTTCATTCTCCCTATTTTCACTGCTTTGTTGCTTGGTTTCATTTCAGACCCTCTACTCAAATGAAAGAAAATTGTATTCAGCCATTTTGGATTGAATTTCTTTCTCTGTTTTCAGCTAAGAACAATGTAGTGTTCTTGCCAGCAGAGTGCCCAGGTGGCCAAGAAGGCCAAGAGCATCCTGGCTTGGATCAGCACTAGTGTGGCAGCAGGGCTAGGGCAGGGATTGGCCTCCTGGGCTGGGCACTGGGGAGGCCACAGCTCCAATCCTGGGGTCAGCCTGGGGCTCCTGACTGCAAGAAGGACACTGAGGTTCTGGAGTGCGGTCAGAGAAGGGCAAGGAAGGTGGGGAAGGGACTAGAGCACAAGTGCTGTGAGGAGCAGCTGAGGCAACTGGGCTTGGTTAGCCTGGAGAAGAGGAGGCTCAGGGGAGACCTTCTCACTCTCTGCAGCTCCCTGAGAGGAGGCTGGAGCCAGGTGGGAGTTGGTTTAATCTCTCAAGGAACAACAGACAGGAGAAGAGGAAACAGCCTCAGGTTGTGCCAGGGGAGGTTTAGGTTGGACATGAGGAACAATTTCTTCCTGGCAAGGGTTTTGAAGGCCTGGCTCAGGCTGCTCAGGGCAGTGGTGGAGTCCCCACCCCTGCAGGGGTTTCAAAGCCCTGGAGATGTGGTGCTGAGGCCATGGTTTAGTGGTGCCCTGGCAGTGCTGGGGAACAGTTGGACTGAATGGTCTTAAAGGTCTCTTCCAAGCTGAATGATTCTACCACTCTATGACTGAAGAGGCTGGACTCCAAACAATGAATATTGACACAGTTCTGTTGACTCCATTGGAACCAAACAAGTCTGTACCAGTCCTGGGCTTGGCCTTTGGCCACATTAGTGCCTGTGTCAGCTTTTCTCAGGTCCCACCTTGCTTGGCTCATGGTGATAAATGAAAGAATTGAAGGGTGGAGAAGTAAGGCCCTGCCTAAGTATGCATTGTATGCCTCTGCACACCAGAAGAGCTGAGAAGAGGCTGAAGATTTACTAGAATAATAACTATAAATCTCCTATACATTTTCCACCTCTTCAGTGATTCATGTTGTTATGGCCAGAATCATGTTTTCCACTGGGTACCCTGAGGTTCCTACAAGGTCTGATAGGTAGCAAGAAATCTTCCTGCCTCTGTCAGAGGTTCACAGCTCCTGTGGATTTAATGCAGGAAACAGGAGGAGGTGGAGGGAGGCAGATAGGGACCCTCTGGATTGTGCTGTTGGCTGCATACTGAAATGTCTGTGACCCAGCCAGGAGGAATCCTCTAGTTTCTCACATTTGCACTGGGAGAACTGAGGAGATGGGATGTGATCTGACCTCTCCCCAAACTCCTCCTCTCTTTGGCACTACAGGTGCAAACCAGATGTGAACAATGAAGGTTAGCCCTGAAAGATGCCAGCTTTAGCAGCACCAGGTAGCTCATGCTTTGTCACTGTCCCTTGCCTCAGGTGCCTGAGCTCCTCTCCCACTCCCTTGCCTCTTCCCAGAAGATTTGCAGTCTCTCTCTTGCCACCTAAATTACCAGGAGCCATATCATGGAATATCACAGAATGGTTTGGGTGGGAAGGGACCTTTCAAGGTCATCTAGTCCAACTCCCTTCAGTCAGCAGGGACATCTGCAAGTAGATCAGGTTGCTCAGAGCCCCAAACAACAGCCATGGGCTCAGCAGTGCCAGCAAGCTCAGCAGCTCTGCCCACCTTTGTGGCACCTCACGTTGAGGTTCTCTACCAACCCTCCACCATGCCAGGGAACAAGCAGCCTGCTGGCTATCTGAGAGTGAAACACATCACAGATACAAGAAGCAACCCTTCCTGTGAGAACCACCCAGATGATCTTCCCTTACAGCTTCCCCTTCATCCCAACCTCCCTCCCTGACTATATCTGGCACCAGAGCCTGAGCTCCACCATGGCCCTTCCTCCTCCTCTCCTATCAAAGAAAGGATGTTAACTGAGGCCAGAGCTGGGTGTAAAGCCTCCAAGATAGCACCACTATCACCTCTCTCTCTGGGTGAGAAGAGGTGGTATCAGCCCCTTCAGAGATAACTAGCTCTGCAGTGAGTGACAGTGCAGAGATAAACCTCCCTGCCTTGACTTGCTGATAAGACCCTACCTTGTCTCCCAGGGAGGACCCTGATCCATGAGCTGAAATACAGACAGTGCCAGGGTCCAGGAGAGTGACTGCATTGGACTCCAGCAGTTATTTTTGAGTACATCTGAAATAGCTTCAAGACAAAAAAGGGTTAATCCACTTCTATCCTCTGGCAAGACTTAAGCCCTCGCTTTAGCATCACCTCAAGTGGGATGCAGAAATCAGTCCAGGCTGCCAGGGCTTTAGTTTCTCAGTCATCAGGATGGATTGTGTCAACCTGGTCTTAGGAGAAAGGGATTCCCACTGCATGATTGTCAACTCTGCCATGACACTTGCTCTCAGGGCCCTCTGACCTTCTGCAGGTCAGCAGTAAGAAGCTTTAGCATCCAGTCTAGCTTTTAGGATCCCAGAGGACAAATTCATCCTGCTGCAGAATTCTCCTTGGGCTCTCTCTCATGTGGTCAGAGGTCTTACAGCCTTCCAGCTGAATTCTCCATTTCTCATCCCATTCATTAAATCCTCTCCCTGTGAATAACCTGCAATAGCTGCTCATCCTCTTTCATGTTCCACATTCTTCCTGGGTTCCCAGGCTGTAGTTTCTCTCATGTCTTGCTGTCACTCTGTGGTGTTGTCTTTAGGTTTTCCAGTGTTTCTGCACAATCTGATAGTCTCTGCTCCTCTCTGATTTCCTAGAACCATAGAATCATGAAACAGTTCAGGTTGGAAGAGGCCTTTAAGATCATCAAGTCCAACTGTTGACCCAGCACTGCCAGGTCACCACTAACCCATGGCCTCAGCACCACATCTCCAGGGCTTGGAAACCCCTCCAGGGATGACAGTGACTCCACCACTGCCCTGGGCAGCCTGGAGGTCAGGGAGTGATAGGAGCAAGGGGAATGGATGCAAACTAGAGCAGGGGAGATTTAGATTGGATATTAGGAGGAAATTCTTCACTGTTAGGGTGGGGAGACACTGGAACAGGTTGCACAGAGAGGTTGTGGAAGCTCCAGCCCTGGAAGTTTTAAGGCCAGGCTGTTTGGGGCTCTGGGCAACCTGGTCTAGTGGGAGGTGTCCCTGGCAGGCAGGGGGGTTGGAACTAGCTGATCTCTAAGGTCTCTTCCAACTCTGACAGTTCTAGGATTAAAACAATAAAATAAAATAAAACAAAAAATATAAAATAAAGTCATTCTTAAAGATCTGGGGTTTTTTCACTGCTAATATGAAGTGATGGATCTCATCTGTCCACTAAGATAAATGTCTGCATTTCCCCCATATCTCAGCACCCTGAGCCCAAAGTCATGACCCCAGGGGCTGCACTCTGGGCTGTGTGCACCACCTCTCCCTCTCAAGGAGCTGCCTGTCCCTCTGCACGTGTCTCTCCCTCCCTGCACAGCCAGACACACACAGGTTCTGTGTTTCCAGGCTGAGGCTGAGCAGCAGCTTTGGCTTCCTCAGGCATTTTCTGTGTTTCCTGGCAGGCAGCTCTCCCCAGCTTCACCTGAGCTTTCCCACAGAACTGCAGGCCAGGCCATGGGATTCTAAAACCTTTCCCATCCATGCAGCTCTTGAAACCAAACTGCTGGTACTGAAGGATGGGTGGATTCCATCCTCCCTGGGTATGTGGCTGAGGAATTCAAGGGCTGGGAGGGCTTTACAAACACCAGGTGACATTTTTACTTCATGACTTTTTTCTTTTAGTCTCTCTTTTTGATTTCTTTTTTTCTTCCTTCATTTTTCCCTTGATTCTTTTTCATTTTTTCTTTGGTTCTCTTTTCTCCTTTTTCCTTATTTTTCTTTTATTCTTTTTTCTTTCTCCTTTTCTTATTTTTATCTTTTATTCCTTTTTCCTTTTCTTCTTATTTTCTTTTTCCTTTTTTTCTCTTTTGCTTTTCCCCTATTCTTTTTCCTTTTTCTCTTTCTGTTTTCTTTTTCCCCTCTTTGTTTTCCTTTTTTTCTTTTTCTTTTCCTTTTCCTTTTTCTCTTTCTGTTTTCCTTTTTCTTTTCCTTTTCCTCTTTTTGTTTTCCTTTTTCTCTCTTTTTCTTTTCCTTTTCCTCTTTTTGTTTTCCTTTTTCTCTCTTTTTCTTTTTCTTTTCCTTTTTCTCTATTTTCTTTTTCTGTTTTCCTTTTTTCTTTTTCTTTTCCTTTTTCTTTTCCTTTTTCTCTTTGTTTTCCTTTTTCTCTTTTTCTTTTCCTTTTTCTCTTTTTATTTTCCTTTGTCTTTTTCTTTTCCTTTTTCCTTTTGTCTTTTCCCTTTTCTTTTTTTCTTTCTTTCTCCTTTTTCTTCTTTCTTCTTTCCCTTTAACTCAAAGCCAAGCTGACATCTTCACCCCAGGCTCAGAAAAGTGCCTATTTTATCCAGTTACAAAACCAAAGCCTCCCAACCCGATGAGATGAGAGCCCTTAGAGCAGAGCATGACTCAGTCCTCTTCCCCCAACACAACATTAGCCACCAGGCACCCAGGGCAGACCCAGACCCCCACACCCAGTGCCCCCAGCCAACACCTAAGCCATTCAAAATGAAGCTGCTAAAATATATCTTCAGATATGAGGGGGGAAGTTTGGATCCTGAGCTCTTTTGCTGCACTTTCAGAGCCTTTCAATGAACTCATGACCCAACTTTTGCCAGCTCCCTGGGTCCCAGGCAGAGGCCATTGTCTTCTGTTTGTGACCTCACAGCCCATTGCCCTGGCAACAGCCATGATGTCACAAGGGGAGAATTAGCAGCTCCTAATAGGAGCAGGCAGACAGAAGAGATGAAGAATGAGTTCAGGGCCTGAATGAGACACAAATTACCAGGCATTTTTTTGGACAGGAAAAAGACTTGAAAGGTAAATGGGGCTTATATTTAAATATTATGTTTTCATTGCACTTGGCTGGTGAACAAAACGTGGCTATTTGAGGAGTAAAACTGCAAATGCTGGGGTGAGAACAGCTGGAGGAACATGAAGGCTTTTTTCCATGCAAATGAGCCAAAAATTCTGACTTTAGTTGGAATGATAATGGGTAAGAGAACCCAACGAGTCTCACTAATATGGGAGTACTAGAAGTTCACAGAGGCTGGCAGCCCCTGGTCCAACAGGGGATGGCCTGATGGCCAACCACTCTTTCTTCTCTTTCCCACTGAGGTGTCTTTCTGCTCACACTGGCTCTGGAAATGTAAATATTGCCCTTTTTTGTATTCCTGCTTTCTTTTCTTTCCCTGTACTATAGGACTCTGTATGCCCATTTATGTTTTATTTCTTTTTTATCTGTGCAGCTTCTCTGTCTGTCACCAGCTTTGGACATCTTGCCCATTTCTAGCTTGTTTGAGGACTAGGAGAACTTCCCCACAGCTTAAACTGCTGCATGGAAAGGAAAGAAGCAAGAGTGGAGGGAAAGGATTTATCTCCTCATTCATCTCCATTTCTGTCTCATCCATCTCCAAAAGGTAATTTGGGTGGGGAAGGACCTTTCAAGGTCATCTAGTCCAACCCCTGCAGTCAGCAGGGACATCTCCAACCAGATCAGGTTGCTCAGAGCCCCAACCAACCTGAGCTGGGATGGTTCCAGGGATGGGACATCTCCCACCTCTCTGGGCAACCTGGGCCAGTGTTTGGAATGCTGGTGCCCATTGGATGCCATATGGATGATGGTGACCTTGCAAGGAACTCCTGCAGATTTCTTGCTCAGCCAAATCCCTTGTTTAAAGAAGTGTTATTGCCATTTCAGTTCTTTTGGTTTCCTGTTCCTTGGCCATATTTGTCATTAAGTTTTCTGAGCCTGGAGTCATCTCATCTATCTTGGGGCTCCCAAGTGAAGTGTCTGAACTGAAGTGAGGATTAGAGCCACCTGCAGCACTCCCAGCAGTCAGGAGGGGCAAGCAGACATCTCCAGCACCTGGTTCTGCTGGTGCATGATTGGTTGTGTGAGGACAATCAAGGCACATGAAGCTCAGCCTTGGAGGCTGCAATGCTTTGTGTTTAGAAGGTGTTGGGTCAGAAGAGAGAGCTGATCCTACCCAAGGAGAGCCACTTGAGCACTGAACCACCACTTCTGACCTGCAGATCCACCAAGCTCTGAGACAACTGCTTCACTGTGGAATTACCTCTCCACTTCTCCCTGCTTGCTTGCTGGCAACCTTCCTCCCTCTGTCTTCAATTTAAGGTATTTCTTGGCATTTATTGTGGCAGTTTTCTGCAAAGAAGGGGTTGGTTTTAGTTTGTTGGGTGGTGGTGGTTTATTCTTTTTCTTTTCTTGTAACAAAAGAATATTAATGTGCAGGTTTCTGATGTTGAAGCTTCCAAACCTTTTCTTTTTCCTTCTCCTCTTCTAAATGAAACCTTAACATTATTTTGTGTTGGAAAGAAATTTAAGAAAAAATAAGAAAAGGAAGAAAAAAGGGGAGGAAGGAAGAGGGAAGGGAAGGGAAAAGGAAACAGAGGAAGATGACCAGGAAACTCTTTGCCTACTCAGCTGTAATCTGCAGTTTCAAAGTTAGGTCAGACTAAGATTTTAGGCTGAAACTGCCTAATCTTTCTACCCTTCCCTCTACAAGGCAACACCTCCACAGCAGTCAGAGAGGATTCACAACCAGCCCAGGAGCTGCTGGTGGCAGGAACACTCTCTGTCCCAAGCACTCTGCCTCACTGAGTGTGCTTCCAGGGCTGGGAAGTTCTCCCACTCCATCCTTTGGCAGCTGATCCCTAGTGCCAACCCTTGACAGGCAGGAGGGTACAAGGCAAGGCCTGAAGATGCTGTCAGCATGGAGGAATGTGCTGTGACAGTCAGGTCCATGCCTGACCTCGTGGCTCCCAGGCAGGTGGTGAGCAGCATGTTTTCACTCCTTGCTCTTGACACCAGGATCAAGCTGCCCATCTGCTTCCTCTGGGGGCCCTGAGACTGCTCCCTGTGGGCTCAGTGTGGAGCCACACTGGCTTCAGCAGGGGAGATAGTGGTGACCTGGTGTGTCCTCAGCTTGTCACTCTCTATCCTGACAACCCTGAGGAGAAGCAGCTGTCCCTACAACAGGAATCCCAGCTCCCCAGATTTGCTTTCCCTGCTTGCCTCTGGGTGGTTGTGAACGTACATGCATTCAATGCACCTTTGTTTCCATCTAGAAGTCCTCTAAACTACATGTAATGATCTTCCCAAGGTGCTGGGAGGCTGAGGAGATGTTCCATTGGCTCATAGATGAGACAGAAAGGCTTAAAAAGTCAGCTAAGTCATGCTTGTTTGTAACAGGGGCTGCTCCCTGAGAGGTCCCACGCAGCTGGAGAGTGGCCAGAGAAGGGCAAGGGAGGTGGGGAAGGGACTAGAGCACAAGTGTTGTGAGGAGCAGC
The DNA here is from genome assembly GCA_013399015.1 of Galbula dea. NCBI lineage: Eukaryota > Metazoa > Chordata > Aves > Piciformes > Galbulidae > Galbula > Galbula dea. The sequence continues at coordinate 85,561 of VWZX01009200.1, read as the reverse complement.
TGAGGGAACTGGGCTTGGTTAGCCTGGAGAAGAGGAGGCTCAGGGGAGACCTTCTCACTCTCTGCAACTCCCTGAGAGGAGGTTGGAGTGAGGTGGACGTAGGTCTCCTCTCCCAAGGAAGAAGCTATAGGACAAAAGGAAACAGCCTCAGGTTGCACCAGGGGAGGTTTAGGTTGGACATGAAGAACAATTTCTTTCCCAAAAGGGTTGTCAAGTCCTGGCCCAGGCTGCCCAGGGCAGTGGTGGGGTTTCAAAGCCCTGGAGATGTGGTGCTGAGGCCATGGCTCAGAGGTGACCTGGCAGTGCTGGGTAACAGCTGGACTTGATGATCTCAAAAGTCTCTTCCAAGTAGAGCAACTCTATGATTCTATCACTCATTTCTGTGGTACTAATTTCTGCTTTATAAAATCAGATGCCTGCAGCATGTCACAAACACATGCAAACAGATGACTCCAAGCAGACAGATGTGCACAGGCAGTTTAGACATAGCTGCTGCTTTAATCACCTTCAATGTTAAATAGGTAAAGGCAGCCTGAACTTCATCCTGTTTTACAGATGAGGTGCACTGAGGATCAGAGAGATCAAGGGCTGGGCTCAGCAGCAGCCATGGATGAGTGAAGCTGAAGAACCTGCTTTTGATAATCCCTCTTTGAACTGCTGGATTCCTAAACCAGCCCCAGCTCACTCAAGGTGCCCATGGTAGACCCTAGCTCTCCTTCAGAGCTGTTTTCAACACTAGACTGACCTTCAACAAGCTTCTGAGTTAAGTTGTGTGAATACTTCCAGGTAGGACAAAGATGTTTGAGTAACCAGAAACACCAGGCTGGAAAAGGTTCCTTTTGCTGCAGAAAACACATGCAACACATCTGGCACATATTTGCAGCCATCCAGCAATGACAGAGCATGCATAGCCATGAGAGGCACCAAAGAAAACAGCAGCAACCTCAAGTCCTGGGCTGATCCCAGCCAGACTTTGCTCCTCCTCATGTTTTTATGGAAGGCTTCCTGCCTCTATGCTGGGAGCCTGATGGCTCTTCCATGCTGGGTGACTCACTCCAAGTGTGAGGAGCCAAAGCTCCCCACCTCTCAGTTCCTCATTTATCACATCCCTCCCTTCCTTGCTGTCTGCAACTGCCCAGGCATCATCACCACAGATCATGCTGGGGAGCCAGCATTGCTCCACAGGAGACAGAAATGGTGAAACAGACAATATTTATGCTTGGGTTCCCATGGATGGACATCTCAGCTTGTGTTTCACACCAGCCTAGCTGGCCATAACAAGTCCCTCTGGCTCTCCAACCTGCTTAGGTCATGGAATGCAGTGTGTGGAAAGTATTCCCTCCTCTTAGCCTGTGTAAATATACAGGTAGAGAGAGCTCTGTGTGCACACACACATCTCTTTGAGCATGCCCACCCCCAGATGCATTTCATAACCCTTCACCTGCATTTCTATGAATCTCTAACCTCTTCTGCTTCAAGTTGTCCCTGGAGTTGAGCTACAGATTGCTACTGATGAAATAGTTGTGCTCATCACATATTTTAGTCACTCATGCTCCTGACATCCCTGTGTGTTCAAGGTGGGATTTCATTCCAGCTAAGCTTAGCTCACTAAAAGCAGAATTTTAAGCCTGGACTAGTTTTCTGGGCTTCTTTAGAGCCAAACACATCCAGAGGGTTGATCTCTTTCTGTGTTTATTGGCTAGCTAGGGAGGTGCAGGGTGAAGCAGGGCTGTTGGAGAGGGAGGTGGAATGAACTGGGAATGGCTAGGGTGGGATTTCAGCACTGGTTCAGAGCCTGACACCAGCTGTCTCCAGGGCTGGTGTGCAAGTTACCATCATAGCCACTGGAGAACTCCTCAGTCAGCCAGGTGGGTCCTGAAGAGTAACACAGATGACCCTAGAATAGGGCATCTGCCTGTTGATGATCTGAATCGTGCCCTCAGATCTCAGCAACTGAACTGACCACAGGCAAGATGTCTTTCCCCAAGCACACATATGGGGCAGAGGCTCTGGAGTAACCAAGCCACCTGCACAGGGCTCATAAACATCTCAATGACCTCTGGGGTATCTGCACCTTTCTGAAGTGGAGCTGGAGAGCCTGAAGGGTGTGATAAAATATTTCAGTGTTAAATGCCCAGTACTAAAACATCCTCAGGTCTCCAAGGACTGTGAGTGAAGGAGGTGATAGTCAGATCAACAGGTCACTCAAAGATGGGGAGCTCAACTTGGATCACCAAGTCTAGTGTCATGTGAGGTCCCAGTGTGACCTCACCTCACTTCTAGCTGCCTATCTAGTAAAGCAGAGATTCTCAGGATCCCTTTCTCCACACCATCTCCTGAGAACTCTTGCAGGTTGATGTTTGGGCTTGATGATCTCCAAGGTCTCTTGGTGGGGTAGCATTTCTATGATTCTGTTAGAAGAAAAAGGGAAGGAAAAGAGCTGAACAACTTGCAAGCTTTAGCATCCATGCCTCCCTTAGACACTCCCTACCCACTGGGCAGGTAACTCTTGCTTTGGAGCAGAGATTGTTGATGGTTTTGAGGATTTGGCTCACTGAACTGCTATTGTTTGGGAACAGGTATTGTGATTGGATATGGAAACAGGCATAGAATGGAGATGGAAGTATAACTTTTATTTGAGTAATTAACCTTTCCAGAGCTCTTTGAGATCAAAAAAGTGGAAAGTTGCCTCTGCATACAGAGCAGAAGGGCTGGGGTTTGGGAGAAGAGCAGACACCTCACTCTCTCCTTTGCTGGGCCTGTCCATCAGGGGGAAGGACAACCCTAGCTCTCCCCAGTTACAGTGGCAAAACACCTGATGGAGCCTCCACTATTTCTTTCCCTAAGGAGAGGAATTCCACAGCCATGATGTCTTTGGAGCAGGAGCTGAGCTCATGGGTGTGATTCAGAGGCTATGAATTTTGCAGCACAGGTCTCTCAGAAGGTCCAAGTGATGACTGGGCAGCAGCCTAGAGCAGTTGGAAAACCACAGGCTGCTCTACCTGACCTGCTGGCAGCAAAACCTCAGCTTAGGAGAAGCAAGGCTGAGCAAAGACCCAATGCAATGGGCAGGCAGTCATGGCAAGGGTGGATGTTTCAACCAGAGCATGAAGTTCACCTAGAGGTCACTGCAACTGTCAGCTGCTCCTGAGGCTTGATGGAAAACCCCCTGACCTCAACACAAAGCTTTCCATTTGGCAGGCTTTGAATGGGTCCCTTGGTGCTAAAGGTTTGAAAGGATGCAAGAGAGGAGAAGTTTCACCTGTGGCTTGCCCTGTTTGGGTAACCTGTAAGCACTGAGATTAGCTGCATGTTTCTGTTCCCCATGGTGGCTTCAAAGCTTAGTTCAGATAAAACCAGACCAGGATCCAGTAGATTTGTGTGTCCTCCAAACTCAGCCTCTGGGGAAGGAAAAACAAATCCCATGAAATCATCTCCCTGCCTCAGGGACACTGATGAATGACGACAGGACAGCTCTAAGGCATCCATGAGCTTCAGCTTTTCAGTTTGGGTATTGTCAGACTTGAATCCTAACCTGAACAAGCTAACTGTGCTGCTTGCTCACAGCCTGCCTGCCTCTGCAGGAAGACAGAAGCATAGAATCCTGGAATTGTTTTGGTTGGAAGAGACCTTTAAGATGTTCAAGTCCAGCTGTTGACCCAACCCTGCCAGGTCACCACTAACCCATGGCCCTCAGCACCACATCTCCAGGGCTTTTTAACCCCTTCAGACATGGTGACTCCACCACTGCCCTGGGCAGCCTATTCCAGGGCTTGACAAACCTTTCAGGGAAGAAATTCTTCCTGATATCTAACCTAAAACATGAGCAGGAAGAGGAGAGGTGGAGGGACTCCTGCTGCTGCCTCATATCATGCTTGGCCAAGCACCTGGTGAGAAACAACTCTTGACCTTCCATGCAAGGAGCCAGGGGTAGAGCAAGGGACAAAAGGGGTTGTGACTCCTGTAGCTTGTGCTCAGGGGAAAGCAGGGCTGGAAAGGTGGAATGAGAGGGATCACTTCCCAGGGAGTGATGGGGCAGGCAGGAGCCGTCTGTGTGGTATTCAACCTCCTGGTCCTGGCCAGAGGCTGTGGAATCAGGAGACAAGCCTTCAAGAGGGGAAGTGGAGGGGCAGGAGCTGATCTCTTCTCTCTGGTGACCAGGGACAGGACCCAAGGGATGGCATGAAGCTCTGCCAGGGTAGGTTTAGGTTGGCCATTAAGAAAAGGTTCCTCATCCAGGAGGTGGTGAAGCATTGGAACAGGCTCCCCAGGGAGGCAGTCATGGCACCAAACCTGTCAGGGTTCAAGAAGCACAATGGGATAATTTTGGGGGTTGTCCTGTGCATAGACAGGAGCTGATGATCCACAGGGATCCTTTCCAGCTCAGGACCTTCTCTGGTTCTTCAGGCAGGCTGTAGATACACCAACTCATGCCTGTGCAGACTCACAGCCATTGTGCTTCTCTCTTACAGCTCCACACAGTTTACAGACACTTTGCACACAGTCTCAATCCCACATGTATGGCCACACATCCAACACATGTTTGTGTGCACACCCACACCCACTGTAAGGCTTCTACCTAGAGATGTGTGTGTCTCCCTGCTCCTCAGAACCTTTACCTATGGAGAGACCCCAAGAAATCTGTGAAGTTTAGCTGTATTTCTATATCTATACAGACAAACACACACATGTTGTTGTGTTTCCAGGCACAGACTGCACCAAACAGGAGAAGGGAGTTGTGACAGAGGCTGGGACACTAAGTGCTTACAAGGAGAATGATGCCTTGGAGACATTGTCTCCTGGAGCTGACCTGTTCTCCTCCAAGCACACCCACTCTCCAAGGAAATTAAAGCAAACCTTCCTCTTTCTTTTCTTTTTTGGTCCACCATTCTCCTTGCTATCTGGGACAGGGTTTTGACAACTTGCATCAGGAATGGGTGTGAAGTTGCCCAGATGTGTCTGCTGAAGGAACCATGTTCCTGGTGATGATAGGAGCCTGGCAGGATGCCTGAAATACAAACAGAAAAGGAGGATTTTTGCTTTTCCCCTCCTTTTTCAAAGCCAACAGACAACCAAAAATGGGGAAAAGAGAAACCTATATGCAATATATATGAACTAGATGAAAAAAAAATCTCTTTTTTTTTGTCTTTTCTTATTTCATTCTTTTAGGTAAAAACACTGAGGTCTTCAGAAAGGACAGGAAATCTTAACACTGCCCTCCCCTGAGCCTCATCTATCAATCAGGTCCTTCCTTTGGCCCCAGAATATTCCAGCTCTCTCCCTCTCTTCCTCAATTTGTTGTATCTGGTACAGGAACCCAAGGCCATGTTTAATATGTTTGGGTTTATACACTGACAACACAAAGGTCACCCTTTCAGTTAGCTTAGGCAATCAGATCAGTCCCCTGGGATTAACCACAGAGCAAACTAATTCCTATTTAATTGTCCTCTTCTCCCACCCCCTTCCTTCTGAACAGCAAAGTCCTGGTTTTCTTCATCCTTCCTTCTGCCATGGAATTAATTCAGGCCTGATCTCAGGCTTAGAGGAAGCTGGGATCAAGTTTTCAGAAACACTTAAGCAAAGCTTCTGCCATAAAAGACTGAGCCATTGGGGGAGGAAGAAGAATCCTGGTGGTGCTGTTTTCAAATGCTGTTGGAAGGCAAAAAGGATGCAGTGAGATGCTCAGCAGGAGCTGGAGGTACTGACCTGCTTCTCATATTCCCTGTGAGTCTTGACTTGCCAGAGTGAAACCCAGGGAGGCCTCCAGGGCTCAGGCAGTGATTGAGCTCCCTGGTGTTGTAAGCAGGAGGTAGGAGGAGATGGGATCTCAGAGTCTAGCTTCATCCTCAGGGAGAAACAGGTCCCATTTGGGAGATGTCAAACTGAATTACTGCAGGTGTAGCATAGGATCATAGAAACACAGAGTGGTTTGGGTTGGAAGGGACCTTTCAGGGTCATCTAGTCCAACCCCTGCAGCCAGCAGGGACATCTCCAACCAGAGCAGGCTGCTCACAGCCCCAACCAACCTGACCTGGGATGGTTCCAGGGCTGGGACATCTCCCACCTCTCTGTGCAACCTGGGCCAGGCTCTCACCACCCTCAGGGTAAAATATTTCCTCCTTCTGTCTACTCTAAATCTCTCTCTTCTAGTTTCAAGCCATTACTTCTTGTCCACCAGGACCTGCTACAAAGACTGGCCCCATCTTTCTTATAGCTCTTTTAAGTACTGAAACACAGCAAGCTGGCTGAAGGTAACCTTGGAGTTTTACCCTGATTTTTCCCATTAAGTCATTGTCTTGGAGTTCAGATGTTGTCTACTTGTAGGAAAGACCTCCAATAGCCAGGGAAATACCACTGCTGACTGGAGAAACCTCTCCTGTGGCATCATGCCCTGAGGGGACATCTCAAAGGAATGAGCTCTCTGCTTCCATTACTTTTTATACCCTTTCCCTGGAACAGTTTCTTGCAGTCCACTGGTGGGAGAAGGAGAAGGAACTACAAAGGATCATTATTCCCATCCTTCTGTTTTCAAGCACTTTGACTAATTGGGCAAGAATTAGGATGGAAGCCACATGGCCTGTGAATAGAAGAAGGGACTGGAAAGCTCCAGAACTGGGATTTACACCTCAACTTGCCCTGAGTTGCACAAACTCAGTCAGTTCCATGAAGTACCCAAATCTCACCAGCTTCAACAGCTGGAGAGGGGCAGAAACATCCCCTTAGTGGGAGGAATCCAGTGTGCAAGGAGCTATGGATCTGAAATTCAGCAAGCTGCAGCTGATGGCATCTCTCTGTGAACTTCTGCAAGCTGCTGGCCACCTTGTAGATCACTGGTGGATATAAAGCATGCAAGAAAATTTCCTCCATGCTGAGTGCTTCTCAGATTAAATGTGAAGGAGACATGAGAGCTGCTGAAGAGTAGAAGTCTCTGCAGATAGGGTGTGCTCCCTTCAGCTAGGAGGCTTCCAAGCCTGGATTTCATCCATTCTTCCCTGCCCCAGAACATGCTCCTTGATCCTAAAGAGTGTGGAGAGAGAACCATGTGTTGAGTAGCCATAAATTGAACAGAAAGAGGTGCATTCAGCAGCCCATTACTGTAATGCTGTAATGGGGCTGGAGGACACAGAGGAGGATTAAGCAGGCTGAGGGAGAGACATAAAACAATATGAAACACATAGAATAACACTGAAAAGAAAAATAAAAGGAAAAGAGGGGGGGGGGGAAGGAAAAGAGAAAATGAAGAAACAAGCTTTCAGCTCATGCAGGGAATAATTCAAAACAAATGTGAAGCATTCTCTGCAGCAAGCCCAAACCCCAGGCAGGTCACACAGTTCCTTCTGCTTTTACTTGGTTGCTTTTCTTTTAATCCAGGAGGTGAAGCTCATGGTCCTGGATGGTAATGAGGTCAGAAAGATCTCCTGAGTGCCTGCCACTGCCAACTGCCTGCTTTGGATTTATTCTGTCCTTATTCTGATTAGCTGGGATATGTGGGCTTGCTCTTTCTTCCTCTCCTGGGGAAACAGAGCCATCAGCTCTCCATACGTTTCTCATATTTGCCATCAAATACATTCATGGAACAATCTGGTTTGGGGAATGGCTGTGGGCAGGACTTGGACATACTTTCCTACTGCCAGATGTTTGGAGAAAGGTCTGGAGCATGCTCTCAAACCTCCATATATTTTGATTTTTTTTTTTGGGGGGGGGGATAATTTTTGAGCCATACCCTGGCTACAAGGACATCTGTTTGGCCCTGAGCAGGCCAGGTTAGCTCACACCACTTGTGCTCCAGACCCTTGCCCACCTTCCTTGCCCTTCTCTGGACACACTCCAGCACCTCAGTGTCCTTCTTGGAGTCAGGAGCCCAAAACTGACCTCAGGATTCCAGCTGTGGCCTCCCCAGTGCCCAGCCCAGGAGGCCAATCCCTGCCCTAACCCTGCTGCCACACTAGTGCTGATCCAAGGCATGATGCTCTTGGCCTTCTTGCCCCCTTGGGCACTCTGCTGCCTCCTCTTCAGCTGCTGTCAACCAACCTTCCCAGGTCCTTTTCCCCCAGGCAGTTTCCAGCCACTCTGCCTCAAGCCTGGAGCCTTCCTGGGATTGTTGTGACCCAAGGGCAGGACCCAGCACTTGACCTTGCTGAACCTCAGCCCCTTGACCTCCTCCCATCAACATGCTTTGGCAGGAAGCATTGGCTGCAAAACAATGGCAATTGGTTTGGCCATTCAGCTCCTTCACCAGCCTCTAAAAGAGTTTATCATGGCAATGTGATGTGCTGAGGGTGCTTCTATTTAAAACCATCCTGTGCTAAAAGAAGTCAAGGGAATCCAGAAGAAGGAGGAGGGGGGGGGAAAAGAAGAAAGAAAAAAAGCCCAATAACTGGAAGGAGAACTAGTGAGTAGATGTTGTAGCCTCTTTCCATGACACATGAAGTGTGTGGCATGTGATATAAATACCATGACCTGGTACCACAGTGACAATTGCACTTCTGGGCCAGTGGAAAGAGTAGCTCCAATCAACATTGTAAGTGGAGATTAGGGACTGTGACAATTTCCCTTGGCTAACTCCTTAGCCTGAGCTTTTCAGCAGAGCTGCTGGGTTTTAAATATACTTTATGGTTCCCATGACCTGCAGATAACCCAAAAGAAGGTGTCAGCATGTTAGGGCATGCACTGATAGGGCAGCATTTGCTTTTTCTGAGCTAGCACACCAAAGGGCTCTGTGGGGCAGCTCAGGCTCAGCTCTGAGTCTAGACATCCAATGGAGAAGTAGAAACCTCCTACCCCAGGACATCTAAGTGAAGTTGTCTTAATTTGCAGCCTCAACAAGTTGAGAGGAGTTCCATCACTATTCATGGCCAGACAAGAAGACAAAAGTGGGGTTCAGGTGCCTAGAAAAATATCTGAGTAGTCTTTGAGGTGTCTCAGTGTATTGAAAAGACCTAAAAAAGAAATGACATCTGTACCAGCAGACCAAGCAAGCAGTGCAGCTCAGGAAGGCCAGGTGAAACCTATGGGAGATACTTGGGTATCTCCAAAGCTGATGGCTGACCACCAGAGTCACTCCCCAGGCAGATATCAATGTGTTAGATCTGGTGTTTCTGCCTGTATTGGATTCTTTCTGCTAAGCATCATGAAATGGAATGCATTAAGATGTGGGGAGGTTCCTCAGGAACAACATAAAGCATGGAGAGAGCTCATGGGTCAAAAAGCTCCATGAAAACTAATCTCTGCAAGGCACAGCTGGGCCTCACTCCCCTGGACTGCAGTGGAGAAGGAAGGACTCTCTGTATCTCCAGACTTAACACCTAACAGGAGGGAATTCTTCTTGCACCTCCCAAGTGGTCTTGCCTGGAGCTGGGACTGACCATGCTCCAGTAACATACTTAATGCTTTGGCATAAAACCTCCTCCACCTGCATTTTCTTTCAACCCTGCTCTATTTTACCTTATTACCAGCTTAATAAAAACAATAATATTCATGTCTTCATTTCATTCTGCAGGCTTTGAGCTGATTAGACTGGCAGCCAACCAAAGGCTTTGCTGGGAATGATGAGGAGAAGGTTCTGTGCAAAGGATACTTTACTCCTTGGGTTACAAGGAGAAGAACTTTTCCTAGGCATAGAAGGGAAATAACTCTGCATTTGAAACAGAAGAGGTTAACTGAAGTGCTACCTTTGGGTGAACCACAACTGCTCAGAGGAACAAAGCTTGCCTGATTATTTGGGTTTGGTGGTGGGGTTTTGGTTTTGAATTTTCTGGTTAAGAGCTGTAAAACATTCTGCTACCACAGCATCCATGGAAGTGTGGGTCACAGAATCCTAGACTGGCCCAGGTTGGAAGGAACCTTCAAGATCATCTAGTTCCACCCCCCTGCCATGGGCAGGGACACCTCCCACTAGACCAGGCTGCCCAGAGCCCAGTGGCTGTAGTAACTCTTGCAGGTTTTGGGGGGTACAGGGTTCCATATTCAGTGCTTTATTGCCTGAACTCCCAGCTACAAGAGTCAAGTGCTTGTGTCAGCCTCTCAGGCTGTTATTTTGCTTTAAGGATTCCATTTCTCCCTTGCAAGAGTAAAGAAACACTTGACCATGGGAGTTCCTGAAGGCTCTATAGTCAGAAGCCCAGTCAAAGGGATGCTGTTGCTAGTGGAGGTTTTGTGAGGTTTCTGCTAACCTTCTGATCCACAGAAGATAAAAACCCTTCTGAATAACTTCCACCAATTCAATTGATAACCACTGGCCTCATTTCTTCTCCTCTGTGCCTCAGTAAGGAGCCTGTTGTCTTCTTCTCAGCAGCCTCCCCTCAAGGACAGCAGTACAGGAAGGTTTGGGACTGTGTCAATGTGCTGAACGTTTTCTTGAGTCTTTCCAGCATCTGCCTCCCTTCTGAAAGCAAGGAACTGCAAAACAAGGTCAGTGCTGTGCCCAGACCCTGCACCAACCACACCATCTTCTCCCTGAGTTCAGCTGAGTAAATGTTTCTAGATCAGGTCCTCATTTCTCCAGAAACCTCCACCAGGATCTGGTCCCCAAACCCTCCTGCATCTTCTCTCTTCTCCCCAGGCTTCTGAGCTCTCAATTTCCCACTTGCATTTTCAGTGTTAATGACCCTGACTGGAAGAGGAGATTTCTAATCTATTAATAAGGAGGTTAGTGACACTCAAATTATCAAGAAAAATGGTCCCATTAGCACTGAGGTTTGCACTCAGTTCAAGAGCAAGGGCTCAGCCCCTGCAGCTATCATCAGCCAGCTCCCTCCTTACCTGCTGTGAGTGCCTTGCAGCTCCACGTGCTGACACATTAAGCAGCTGAGTTATAGATTCTGCTTCAAAAGCAGAAGTTCTGTTTGCTTTTAGCTTTGGGAATGACTGGGTCCCACCACAAGGTTACTTTTGCCTTTGCATCTTGTCTTTTTGGGATCACTGGCTGAAAAGTGTTGAGCCTTGGTTCTTCAGAAAGGTTCCAGCTCTGCCCAGGGTTTGTTTAAATTCCTGGGGACTTGTGTTTCTGATTTCCAAGAGGGCAACACTGGGGCACAGAATACTCACTCTATTAGCCTGCCCACATTCATCTCCCCAAGAACATTAGAGCAGCAGACTGAAAAGCTTTTGGAAGGACCTCAGGCAGTGTCAAAGCTGCAATTCACTGAATGAGAACCAGAGCAGCCTCCTTGGTTTGCTGTCTGAAGAAGCCCTCTGAAGTGGTTGGCTTCCTCTCCAGGGTTGATTAGTGCCTTCTCCAACTGCTGTTTGCACTGAAGATAATGTGTGTTCCTCAGCTGCTGCTCTCTCATTACTAATTTGGGGTTAAGGAAAATAGATTGCAAAAAAAAAGAAAAAGAAAGGGAAAAGCAAGAGAAAAAAAACCCAATTCCTTTGATTGAATTTCCTTTTGTTAAGACTTTCTTAAACATCATCATTAGTTGTTGTTTATTTCCCTAGGATTGGAAGGGGCAATTGTGGTCACACATCTGACTGCTGCCATAACTTAGCCCATTGAATCCCTGCCTGTGATTACTGGCTCCTGCAATCCAGCCTGAAGCAAAGCTTTGAGAGCTCCTGACTCTGTTGATCAGCCTAGAAAGCTCTGATGTTAGTTTATTGGCCTCAGTTGTGCTCTCAGAAGCACTGAATTGTTTTGGTTGGAAGAGACCTCTGAGATTATCAAGTCCAACCATTAACCCAACACTGCCAGGTCACCACTAAGCCATGGCCCTCAGCACCACATCTCCAGGGCTTGGAAACCCCTCCAGGGATCTCACTTAGGATCACTGGGAATAGGCCAGCAACCAGACCAGTCTGCAATGTCCACAGTGCATTCTACTCAGGACTGAGTTCTAGCTGCTACTTCCCTTCACCACCCAAGTTCTCACCTGAGGGACAAGAGCTAGGACTGAGACAGCACCAAACCCAGAGCCAATTGTTCAGGGATTTGCCCAATCAGTTCTTCAAAACCTCTGAGGGTGGAGATTTCAACACCCCTGGAGGCAACTTCTTTCAGTGCTTAATTATCCTTGCACTCTGATTGACTTCCCCCCCCTTACAGTGATCCATAACCTTCACTGATTCAGTTTATAACCATTGTCCTCATTTCTTCCACCCTATGCCTCAGTAAGGAGCCTGCTGTCACCTTGCCAGCAGCCTCCCCTTAGCAACAGGGGTAGAAGAGTTTTGTAACTGCCTAAAGATGCTGAACACTTTCTTGATCCAGAGATGTCATCTTCCCATCTTCACCTCCATGGGTGGTGCCTCCCTTCCACCCACTTGTCCATACAAAGACATCTGTGTCAAGATTCAGGCTCAGCCCAGGGCCTGATGGGCACCTCAGGAGGGGTTTAGGAGAACATTTGTGCTGGTAGATTTGGCCACAGTGGTTGGGCAGTCCCTTTGGGTTCACTGTCCTCCAGGTTACACATGGTGGCACTCCTGGGGTCTCTTTTTTCTGCACATCTACAGACCCAGTCCAGCATGGGTGACCTCCAGACTCCTCAGAGGGCCTGGCAGAGGTTAGTCTGGGTGGTGGATTAAGGTATGTGAGCTTAAGAAGGCCCTTGGGAGGGATGGCCAGGCAGTCCTATGTGCTGTAGATGCAGATAGATCTGGGCTGAAAGCCAGCAGGCAGGTCAAGAGTCTTGGTGTGCTTAAAGCCATTTCAGCTAGGAGTGAGGACACAGCCAATCTGCCATTTCTGCTGAAACATTTTCTTGTCTTTACCTCATAAATCTAGCCAGCAGACCTTGGCTCTCTGGAGCTCCCAGGATTTGTCAGAGTGAACCCTTCAAGCAGTCAACACTTTTGCTTAAGGGCTTACAGCACCATGAAGCTGTCTGAAGCCACTGGCAACCACAGGGATGGAAAAGGAGAAAGAGCTACAAAAAGGACTGGGTCTGCTGTGTTTGTTTAATGCTGTGAGGGGTTTTGTATCACCCAGAGGGAAGATGGCCAAGGAACAGCACTGGTTGACTGGAGAGCCCAGTTTTTCCAGCTGAAAGCTAGTCAACCTGAAGAACCCATGCCATGCATGAAGGCAGAGCTGTCAACAGGCAGAGCAGATGGTTGGGCTTCAGGAGGGGTGGTGGTGGGAGGCAGCAGGGGAACAGGGGCCTCAGATGTGATCATGGGAGGAAATAAAGTGTAAATAAACGTCTGGGCATGCACTAGAGCAGCCAGCATCAGTGGTCAGGGGCACAGGAGAAGCAGCTGGAGGAGATCAGCCAGAAGGCAATGGCCTCACAGCCACGAAGGAAGGATGGTGTTAGAAGCAGGATGGGGAAGAGCTTGTGGTTCATCACCCTGGGGTCTTGTGATGACAAGGATCTAAATAGTAAACTGTACTCTTTTCTTTGGTTAATAAGAGTGCAAAAATAGCCTTGACACAGAGACAAATCCACATCTTGGGTGACTGGGCAGCTCCAAGCATCAGCTGGACTCTGTCAGCTTGCCACAACTGGGACCCTTCCTGCAGCTGAGTGACATTGCCAGAGACACTGCCCTGCTCTAGGGAAGCCAGACAGATCTCCTCAGGTGATCCTCTACCCTCTGTGTTGTAAAGATTTACCCCTAGTGAGAAGCTGGGGTTGCTCTGGCCTTGCTGACACACACAGCAGATGTGACTCTGACTCTTTTGGTTCATCTCTCTTGACTTACACTTGCCATGGGTCCTGCTCATCCTTTCACAAGGCATGGACACTTCTGCCTTTTGAGGCACTCAGGGATATTTCATCTTCTATGGAATGGTTTGTAAGACAGCAGCCAATCCATCCAAGTTAGAGGAAGTCTCAGGAGCAGCAAATAACCACTGCATCCCCTGCCATCAACACCTCAGCCCAAAGCAAGGGCCAAGGCAGCAGTATATTTGGGATGTTTCTTACCAAGAGCACCCATGACCAGCAATCCTGGAGGTCCAGTGGTTGCTTTTCCCTCTCTCAGAACTCTCAAAGGCTTATCCCTGTCTCATACTCATGGTATGTCTGCAAATCCCAGCCTTGCACATGTTTCTTGTGATGACAGAAGGTAGGTGCCTAAAGATCTTGGCAGACATGGGCTTTGATGTGCAGCACAGTTCCCTAACTGCAGATCAGACACCACAGAACCACAGAATCACTGTGGCTGGACAAGAGCTCCAAGACCAAGTCCAAATACCAACCTATCACCACTATGTCACTAACCCATGGCCCTCAGCACCACAGCTAGATGTTTTCTGAACCCCTCCAGGGATGGTGACTCCACCACTGCCCTGGGCAGCCTGGGCCAATGCCTAACAGCTCTTGCTGGGAAGAAATGTTTCCTGATATCCAATCTGAACCTCCCCTGGTGCCACTTGAGGCCATTGCCTCTTGTCCTATCACTAGTAACCTAGGAGAAGAGACCAACCTCCACCTGGCTCCAACCCCCTCTCAGGGAGTTGCAGAGAGTGAGAAGGTCTCCCCTGAGCCTCCTCTTCCTCAGACTAAACAACCCCAGTTGCTTGTTAGTTCCCTAGCCCTGTTTTCTGGAGGTCAGTGAGCACTTCTAAAACAGGTTGTGGGTTTTTTTCTTCCTGATGACATCTCCAACATGAGATGCTGCTGCTTTAGCTCTGGGAAACAATATGGATTTTATCAGGAACTCCAACATCTCTCCTGCCTTCATGCTTCAAACTCCTAGCACTGCAAACAGCAGAAAGGCAAAAGTCTGAGCTTGGTTTGATTCCTTCTGGTTTGGTTTGCCTTCCCTTTGATTTAGCTTTGAGTTTCTCTGCTAGGAATGACACTGCAGTTGCTAAGGCTTCAGCTGCCAGTTGTGCTGTGTGTTCCCCTGCAGCCCCATGGCATCACTCACACCTCATGCAGACCAGGGAGGGCTGTTGACTCACTGTAGGTAGGAGCAAGGTCATCAGCTGCTCTGGGGAAGGAAGCAGAAGCTTGAAGTCAGCTCTTGGCAGGTGGAGGAAGGTGGCTCTGAGCTGTAGCCATCAACATCCAGCCAGTAGGACCTCTCTGAGCACTCCAATTCCAGGGAGAAATGGCAATCTCAGACCCTTTTTCCTGTTAGGGTAGTGTAAAGAAAAGCAAAAGTAAGAATATCTCACTCATCTCTGGCTGAGTTTGGGATGTTTTCTATATCAACACACACAGACATACACACTTAGTCTTCTGACCATGATATTTCTCCTTCCAGCATCCAAATCTCCCCTGGGGTTTCTTTGGCAGCACCTACAGAACAACAGGCTCATAAAAAGGGGTGGCTCTGTTTTTCAGGTTGTGTCCCTGTCTGGTTTGGTTTTTCTCCAAACCAAGCTGCAAGCCTTGTTGCCTGGGGCCTTGCCCTTGCCCTGGTGGAGAGCTCCTGAGAAAAAAGGCCAGGAGATAGGAGCCCTTGTGAAGGGAAGCAGCTCCACTGATCCACCTCCAGCTACACAGCCCCGCAGTGGAAAACATTGCTGTGCAAACTGTCAGCACCAGGGGCTGATAATGAAGATGCAGGCTGGAGGTTGGGGAGGGTGGAAGGCATTGAGCTGAGAGGAGGGGCAGGGAGGCACCAGCTGTTGTACCAGGGACTGGCTGGGTGGTTAACTCTTGATATACTCACTGCTTGTCTGGCCGGACCCCATCTCCTCACACCTCTCACCTCCTTTCTCCTTATAACTCCTAGCCCAACTTCTGAAGTGAGCTCCTTAGCACAGAATCCTTGAATCCAGCATGGTGGGGGCTGGAAGGGACCTCTGGGGATCAGCCAGCCCAACCCCTCTGCTCCAGCAGAAGCACCCACAGCAGCTTGCCCAGGGTCACCTCCAGCTGCCTTGGCAATCTCTCCACACAAGGAGACTCCACAGCCTCTCTGCAAAGCCTGGGCCAGGGCTCCAACACCCTCACACCAAACAAGCTTCTCCTCCTGCTCAGCTGGAACCTCCTGGCTTCCAGTTGGTGCCCAGTGCCCCTTGGCTTGGCCCAGGCCACCAATGACAGGAGATTGCCTCCATAAAGTTCCTACCTGGAATGATCAGTTTCAAAATCAGTAACCAAGTCAATTCTATAGAGGAGATGTTTGAAACCAGGATGCCTTTAAAACAACAACCCACCACCAGAGATCCTAATGCCAGCTGAGTTGAGGACCTGCTGGTGGAGGATGAGCACAATGATTTTGCCTGCTCAAGCCTCTAGGTCACCAAACATCATTGATTTGGTTGGGCAGGCAAATAAGCAGCTAGTTTATCAGAAGCTTATTGACACCTAGTCATCAATTATTCCCCTGGCAATCAGCTACCTAAATATTTCAGGATATAAAGGAAGTAAGTTTCAGAACTGAGAAGTGATGGTAGAGTTCCTAATTCCCCACTGACCTATCCCACCAGGTAACCAGCCACCAGGCCATGCAACAAGAAGTAGTGAAGCATGTGAAGAACAAAGAGTTCCACAAAGATGAAGATACTCTATCATGTTTATGGAAGCATCTATCTCCTTCAGAGCTTGCAGGATCAGGGATGTCTGGAAGTGATGCACTGGCAGCAGGAGTTTTGTTCCTGAAGTGACAGCAGGAGGAATTCAGCTCAGGCTGTTTGGGGCTCTGAGCAACCTGATCTAGTTGGAGAGGTTCTTGTTGGCCAGCACCAAGAGAAAACCCAGCTCTCTACCACCCTCATAGCATGCTTTCTATTTCCACACTCACAGCATCACTCCCCCCATCCTCTCCCATCCCTTTTCTTATCCCAACTCCCACTTATAAATAGCCACAGGCACTGCTGGGCTCCTTCTGGACTCCCAGGCCATGCAGTGAAGCCAACAGAGTGGTTCTGGGGGTCAGCTCTTTGCATAAACATCCCCTCCTCCCTGCAGGGCTGTTCAAGAGGCCTTTGCCCTGTCCCACCATGAACTACAGCAGGAAATTCTCCTGAAGCTATCTGAAGGCTAATTAAAGGAGCAGCCCACAGCCCTGGAACCTCCTGAGAGTTCCCCAGAACTGCTCTGGCCTCTGTCAAGGCACATGACAAGGTCATTGCTGAAGAAGGCAGGCAGGGCTTCTTCAGCCAGATATGACTGCTTTCTAGACCCTGGCCAAGACTTGTTCACTGGAATAACTGTGGGGTTTGCCATGACAAGCTAAAGCTGCCTCACTTAGGGCTCTGTGTGCTTCCTGGCAGCTCTTTCCTTGGGGCTAATGACCACTCTCTGCTGTCACTTGCATGCCCTGGGCAAAGATCCTCTGGGGCTTGAGCAGTTTTAATTAAGAAGTGGTCCTGTTTCTTTGGTTTACACTAGGTGCCCTTTGCCTTGCTCCTCTCATTAAAACCAGGACTGCCTCCACTGAAGACATGTGGGTTGGGTTTGTTATGGGTTTTTTTTTTTGGGGGGGAGGCTTTTTCTTTGATTTTTGGGCTTGTTTGGGGTTTTTTTTATGGTGACATGGCTGGAACTCAGTGTCACTGACAAGAAGCAATGTAGAAGCTTTAAACAGAGAATGATAGAATTGTTTGGGTTGGAAGAAACCTTTCAGATCAGCAAGTCCAACCATTCCCCAGCACTGCCAGGTCACCACTGAACCATGGCCCTCAGCACCACAGCTCCAGCAAACTGTGAAGTAGAGGTGGTAATAATGTACCTCCCAACTCCATGTGCTTTCAGAACATGTTCAAGGCTAACATGTGAATGGGAGGAGAGCACTAACAGGCTGGAGAGATGTTCTCATGTCACCTGCTCAGTATTAATGCAACATGTTGGGTGTTGTTAGATCTTAGATCTGCTCCTTGCTGCCCTGAAATCACCTCAGCAGTCTCTACTCTAGGTCATGAGGTCTGAGAACTTTCTCTTTTAAGAAAACAAAACTGAATTTCCCAATTAATTGTATGAATTGCTTGGCTAGTAGGAAGAATTTCTTCCCTGAAAGGCTTGTCAAGCAATGGAATAGGTTGCCCAGGGCCATGGTGGAGTCCCCATCCCTGGAGGGGTTTCAAAGCCATGGAGATGTGGTGCTGAGGGCCATGGGTTAGTGGTGACCTGGCAGTGCTGGGGAACAGTTGGACTTGATGAACTGAAAGGTCTCTTCCAAAACCACCAATTCTCTGATTCTGTGAATTGAAGGGCTGGACACTTGTTGAATGCATGGAAAAGATCCAACTAAATCATAAAAACTAACCTGAAGTCACCTCAGGGTAGTTTATAAGCAGCAGGAGGAGCACACACCTTCCACCAGCACTGCCTGAGGCACCTGGAAAGACTGAGGCCAGGAGAGTCACAACATGTTGTGGACTCCTAAGAGCTGAGGCTGGGAGACCTAAAAGAGTTGATCACAGTGACAAGCACTAGAGATTCACTCAGGATCTCCTCACTAAAGGATGGAGCTGGGCTGGCTGAGAAGCTGGATTCCAGGAAAACATCTCAGTTAGGGTTTCAGCTGCCTCTGCCCATCAACTCCCTCCCCACATGGGGCATTGGGATTATGAAGAAGCCCTTATGCAAGCAAGCATCACCTCATTATCTACCACATGATCCATGTCCCACAGGGCAGCTCTGCTTGAATTTCTTGCAAGCTGGAGTGACTCAGGAGCTAGGCTGTTGACACTTCCATTTATTGGCCATTTCCAGTAAACAGTGACCAGCAAGATTCCTCCAACAGGAAAAGTATTTCACTTAATGAGCAGTTCTTGGAAAGCTGACACCTATGTACCCAATAAAACTCTAGAAATTGTTCCTTTTTGATGACCCAACCTTCCATGACACAAGATTGGATTCCTGGCCTGCTGCTCAGAAAGTGAAGGCAGGAGATGAGCGAGTGAACATCTAGAGATCCCAATTCCAAATATGTTTCCCTGCAGAGTCAAAAAGAGAAAAAGCCCAAACCCATCAGCTGCCTAGAGAAGGCTGGAAACTAAATCCCCTCCTGAAGAAATGCAGTTTGCTTGAGCCTGGAGGAAAAGATACTGCAGGTTTCCAGCCCTCCCCTTTTCTCTACTGAGGTAATCCCTCGGCTCTTAGCCAATCTCCACCTTTCGAGGCTCGGTTTGCTCCGAGCTCTGCATTTCCCTCATTAAACAGCACGAAAGGGGAAGGCAAAGCCGCAAGACCACACACGTTGGCATCCAGACACCGACTCCGCTCCGCGACGGGCACCACCCCATCCGCTAACGTTTGCTCCCATCTAGTGGGTGGAAGCAGACACCGCAGGGAGCTGGGATCCTGGGCAATTTGGGCTTGGAGGGGACACAGGGAAGGGGTTTGCCTTCTTGAAGCTCTGTGACTTTGCTCCTCGCAACGGATTCGTTCAATACAAGGCAGCCTTTGGATTTGCTCCTCAAGCTCCAACCTTTTGGTTCACCGTGGCTGCCCCTCTCTTGGATGCAACCAAAGGGGAAAGAAAGGTTAATTAACTCAGCTACACCACATTTGTGTCCTAGCAGAGCACTTGACTCAACACACAGACCAGCAGGAGGACTGCAGCTTTAGGATCCTACTGGAAGGGTCATGGACCACTGGAAGCTGATGAATGAGATGGGGTTTCTGCCTTGCTTTGTTTCTTATTAGACTTCCCTGTGACACTAAATAGGTCATAAAAGGCACTAGGAGGATGGACTTGGATCTTCAAGAGCAGGAAAAAGGCACTAGGAGGATGGACTTGGATCTTTAAGGGCAGTTGCCTTAGCCCCAGAGCAGAGGACAGCCCTCAGTGGTCAAGAAAGCACCTACTGCATACTGTTGACTGTAACTGTATAGTTTTCTTTCTTCCCTTTGGAAAAGCAGTTGGCTTGGGATTTGGGGTTGGTTTGTTAGTTCAGGAGATACACTTAAAGAACAGCTAGCTATTTGCTCTAGTCAAACTGTGTGGAGAAGTTCCTAACTGGCTCTCTGATGTGATGGAAAGAAAGACCAAGTTCTTGTGAAAGCTTTGCAGTGAGAGTGGGGTTTATCCTGTGCCACTCTAACCACCAGAAATGTATAGCTGTGGTCCAAAGCAGTCCTCTAGGTTTCCTTCATAGTCAATGAAGTGAGAGAAACATCTCATTGCAGCTCCTCTGGCAGGACAGGATGATTCATAGCCTGGAAGTATCCTGCATTGCCCACTGATTGTAGAAGGTGACTTGATGGTTTACTCAGAGATGCCTAACTCTGAGATGGTTACAGTTAGGTGAGATGAAGTCCTCCTCTCTTCTCCTCAGCCTCTGGGGAGAACATGAGTGCTGGGCATTGTGCTACAGTCTTCTGTGGGAAGTCTTGTGCTCTTTCCAGCTGAAGTTCACAGTGGAAAAGAAGCCAGCACTTCAATAAGTAGCAAAATCTTTGAGAGAGAGCCAAGGCCTCCTCCTCAGGAGTTATTCCCTGGGGCACAGCATCAGGGAAACCTCAGCAACATTGCTGTCAGCTCAGAGTGTAGCTTTCTCCATCTGCTTACAAAGATATGGAGAGAGATGTTGGATGTGCTCCACTAGGGTCTGGCACTACCTTCTGTAGGCTCCTTCAAGACTCAGAGAGGTTTGCTCCTCCTGACCTTGACTCAGTGGGACCAATGCAGGAAGCATTGCTGCAGCTCTCTAGAACAATTCCTCTTGCTCTTAACCTCAACAAGTGCACAGGAACATTATTGTCATGGCACTAAAATTAACTTCTCTGGTTTCCCATTATTAGCAAAGGAGGAAAAGATGCAGGAGATAGAGGCAGAAAATGGATGAGGTCAAATTGCAAAGCTCATGACCTAGTTTCTCACAGCATTGTGGCTGGGCTTGGTTGGCTTTCTTGCTGAGCAACCTGAAACTGAAGACTTGAAAGGTGGAATGAGAAGAGTAGAGGACCAAACTCACAGGTCTCATGCCATTTGGCTAGGTAGCCCCTGGCAAATCTCAGCAGCATGATTTTGACCTTTTCTCTTTACTACTTGGGAATGCCTTTCCTTCCCCCCAGAGCCAGAGAGAATGTTCTGCAATGTGTGGCTCTCCCATGGCTTAGCCTTCTCAAACCAAGGGTGCACAAGCATTGGGGAAGGTCTTGAGGTTTCCTTTCCTTCCTTTTGATGAAGCAACAAACTTCATAAGGTCTAGAGGCAGACACAGCTTTGGTTTTGTGTTCACTGCTGCTCCTAACCACACAGTTTACCTTGGGCTGGAAATTGTTTTCCCCTTTGTCAGAATGATTTCAGTTTCCTCTGCTCTAGGAGCCATATTTTTACCTGCTGGCATTAACTGTGCAGAATTCACCTGCCAGTTCCCTGGAGCAGGCTGAACTTTCCTGTCCCTGCCTTCAACTGTGCCTTTGTTTGCTGAGGACTCAAATCCTTTAGCCCAGCACAACTCTTGGGGCTTGCTAAAGGGTGACCAGGTGAAACCTGATGACCTGAGAAAGACAAGAGTGATCTAATGCCACCCTTGGGAGCTGAAGTTAAGCCCACCTACAGGTGTAAACTGTTACAGCCTCCCCACAGCCCAGGAACTTCTGTTTTTCACTTGGAATTCTTTTGGATACTTGACTAATTCTTTCTTGGGCCCTTTCCTGCAAAGCCTCCATGTGAAGCAGTTCAATCAGGTGAGCTTTCTCAGAGTTCAGCCACTGTTCCCATCCCACAACTTCCTGGAACTGTAGGAAAATAAATAGAGGTGTCTAGTTCTATTTTTAGTCACTGTGGGGCATCTTGCCTGCTTTCCAGATGCTGCTCCAGAAAGGAGAGGGTCACATGTAGGTTAGGTGAATAGCTCTCCAAGCTCCATTGCCTGCATGGGTTACAGATGTAATTTATTAGCTAAACACAGATGCTTTGTCCCATTTGAGGTAACCCAGCCCAGGCAAAGCATTTGCACAGTCCTGCCTCTAATGTGGGATGCACAGGAGATCCATGGCCTGAAGAAGATGCAGCCAGGAGGCTGATCCCAGAGCATCTCAGATGGGACAAGGTGCCACTGAGCCCATCAGTAGAATCAGCAGCATTTAGAAAGAGTCTTTGCTTCTCTTCTCACCTAAAGGAGGAGGATTTGGCCACAACAATGACAGTTTGAGTCCAGTTCCTCTCTAGTGCTCTAATGGCATAGGAGAAACCCCTGAGTGTCAGATACCCCCAAGAGCTGGCAGCTCTGACCCAGGAGATTCAGGCTGGGAATGTCTTTCCCAAGCAGGCATCTGGAGAGCAGACAGAATACCTCAGAGCACACCAGAGATCTATGGATGAGCAACAGAACCTTGCCAAGAACCTGCATTCACTATGCTGGGAGCTGAGATCCACAGGTAGCTAGAGCTCACAGACAGACAAACATCTCCCTGTGCCTTCACCTGCAGTTTGAATCACACCAGAATGTTGGAAAGGTTGCCTCCTCCTTTCAGGGGTTTCCTCTCTTGCCAAGTTCACCCTGTGGAGGTTTGTCTCCCCTTTGAACTTCTCTGGCTTCAGCTTCTACAAATGGCTTGGATTTGCTCTTCTTTCCAGTTCTGGGTGCCTGGAAAGGTGGAGAGATGAGACAGCCAGGTCAGCTGTCAATCTCCTTTCCTAGGCTGAGCAGGTGAGGCTCCAAGTAAATGAAATATCTTCTGTAGTCCTCACTCCTTTCTTCCTAACTCTTGGAAAGCACAAGAACTGTAGGCAGGAATATTGCTGCCATAAAGGGCATCCTCCCCCCAGGCTGGGATCCTGAGATTTGAGGATGCTGGGATTCTGTAGCTGCAGATTTTGAGGACACAGAGATTTCAACATAAACCTGAGGCTCATGCATGAGCTGGGATGGTGATGATGAGGAACAGAATGCTCCAAGGTGAGACATTAGCAGGATCTCAGCTTTGCTGCTGGAGCAAATTGGAATTGGAGTGGGAAAACTGGATCAAGAAGAATTTGCAAGGAAAACACTGTCTGTGTCTTAGGGATACTTCAATACTTGAATGAAGAGAACCAAAGAGGCCCCATCACAGCTCAGAGGGAGCCAGAGACCTGTCAGTTACCTGTCAGTTGTTTTTCAGGTGCTGTCTGAGCAGCTGACACCTAGGACAAGCTGTGCAGATCTCCAGCTTGCACTTTTCTGGCCTTCCCAGGGTGTTATCATAGGAGCTCCTATCAGCTCAGGAGCTGGCTTCCCAAAAAGCCTGGCAGACTGCCATGCACCTGAGAGGAGAAGAGCCCTGGAGAACTCCTGAGAGTTGCAGTTACTAGAAGGCAGTGAAGAAAATCTCTGGAAATCTCAACAAGTGTTTTATCAGGGAAACTGAATAAAATAGAGGCTAGAAAAGGGGAGGTTTGGGGTGGGATGGTCAAGGGGAAGGATGACAGGGAAAGAGCAAAGCAAAACTAAAAGGAAGGAGGATAAAAGTAATAAAAATTCATCACCTTCCAGTTAATCTCTGAGGCTTTATGGTAAAGGATGTGCTAGGAAACTTGGAGCAGAAAGGAGAGCAAAAGCAGGATTTTAACCTGCCCTTTTCCCTTCATGCATCAGCAGAGGAGCAGATGGAAAGACTGAGGGACACAGCCTATTTATAGCCTGTCCTGCTTTATTCCTCAAGTTCTGGTAGCATTTCTGAGCCCTGTTTATCACAGCTCAGGATAACTCCAGTGCCAAGGCAAACTTTCCAGTCCCTTTTGGAGTCCTGATAGGCTTCTCATCTCCACAGTCCTCTTTGACCATGAGTTTCCAAAGGCAGTGGTGGAAGATGAGCAAAGGCTGCTTCTCCTATTGCTTTTGGAGCCCACACTCAGAACCCAAAACTGCAGAGCAGCCTGGCAGAGGCTCCAGGGTTATCACTCACAGGCTTTCTGTGAGGGTTCTTGGCCACCAAGGCTTGGAGCTTTGCTGCTCTGATGGGTGATGTGTGCTCAGGAAAGCTTAGGTAAAGACATGTAGGACATGTGGGCACGTGGGCTGTGTCTCCAGGGAGTATTTGGGCTCCCTGCCTCTGTTTAGGCATCTCAAATCCCATTGATATTTTATTCCTTTTCACATTTTTCTGGATGTCTCTGGGGTTTGGGGTTGTTTATTTGTGTGTGTTTTCTTCTCCTGCTGCTGCTTCCTCTTTTTCAAACACACCAGTGGAATTGAAAGAAAACAATTCCATGGCTGGGATCATGGGGACAGGGCAGCTCTTCTGTCAGGGTCTCCAATGTTGATCCAAGCCATTAGTGATTGAAAACTGTTACCAAAGGATCAACTCCTATGGCTGAATGCCCCAGAGATGTTGACCTCAACTCCAGTTCCTTTCCACCAGCAAGGGTTGCTTTTGATCCACGAGGACATGTGTCATAGGAAAGGAAAGAAAGGGCAAGAAAATAAAGTGAGGAGGGGTAAGAACAGACTGCAATGAATAACTGCAAGGGTAAGGGGTGAGTCTCTGGCTGTAGGACACTTGGAGTTGCCTATGTCCCATCTATTCTTCCTGCTCCAGAGCAGGAAGGTTGAACAGCAGAGCAACCAGAAAGTGCAGGAGATGTTTGCTGGATGCTCTTGCTTCTACAGATAGTCACAGACTGTCAGAGGTTGGAAGGGACCTCTGGAGATCATCTAGGGCAAGCAGGGTCACCTAAAAGCAGCTTGCACGGGATGGCATCCAGGTGGGTTTGGAATGTCTCTGGAGACAGAGACTCCAGCACCTCCCTGGGCAGCCTGTTCCAGGGCTCCACCACCCCCAAAGTGAAGAAGTTCCTCCTTCTGCTCCAGTTTGTGCCTGTTCCCTCTTGTCCTGTCCCTGGGCACCAAGGACAAAACAGGGCAGCCCTTTTCCATGGCTGAACATGAGCTGAAGTGGAACAGAGCTGGCAGGACCTGAGGCAGCTCCAGGGAGTGTCTCTTTTTGTGTTCCTCTTTTTTTTCCCCCTCAGACAGAGCAAGCTTTTTTCATGGCTTGTTTTCAGCTGGGGAGTCACCCACCCTCAGAAGTGACTTGCCAGCAGGCCTCAGGTGTGCTCCAGGACCATAAAAGTGGTAGTGAGGGAAGTGAAGACAGCTCCAAACCTCCAATTTATCTCTCCCAGGCTGCCACAGTTGCATCTGTTTTCTATTTGGGCTTTGCATGCTTGTGTTTGGGTAAGTTGACATTTGAGAAGGACTGGAACATGCTGTCATTTCCCTCCTTGCAGATGGAGAGACAGGAGAGATCTGCTCAGCTGGTCACTTGTGCTCAGCTGTGATGGAGAATTTTCTCTCTATTTAAGGGGCAGATGAAGGTAAATTGAATCTGTGCTTGGAGTCCTTGCTCCCAGAGATGGGGAGAAGGCTCAGAACTCAGCTGGTAGTGAAGGGAAAGGAGAAGAAAAGTAAAACCAGTTCTTCTCACCCTTTATAGATGAAGGGAATGGCTTGAGAGGCAAATCTGCTGACTACCAGAGTATGCAGAGAGCCCTAATGAAGGGCAACTGGGGCTCTGAGTGTTCCACCTACCCTACCAAAACTTGAACCCCCAGGTAGAAGAGCTCAGGTTGGCTTAATCTGATTTTCCTTCCTGTAACCCAGAGACCATCTCCACCATCATGTGGCCAAGAAGTGGAGGGAGGAATGTCAGGAGCTGAAATAGAAGCTGCCAGCACTTGAGCTGAAGAACAACTATGAGCTGATAGTGTCCTAACAGGCACCCAAGGGCTTGCCCAGCTTGCCCACTAGGTTCTCCCCTCCTTTCCTGCCTTGGCTTGCTGGCATGCCAGGAGATGCCTGTGTACAAGGGAAATAACAGCACTGAGGAAGAAAAACAGTAGCTCTGAGTGAAAAATAACTCATGTCAACTTTAAAGAGTGGGGAAAAAAAAGGGAAAGTCAACTTTCAGTAAAGATGAGATGAATTGTTGCCTCTCCTCTCTGCCCATAACTCCAGGAGCAATCTTTTCTCTGAAGCAGTTGGTTGTTGGTTCCTTGTCTCCTACCTTCTCCTCTGAACCTTCAGACTGCTGAGGGCACAAATGGCTCTTGCCTGCCCTTAGCAGATTGGCATTTTCATCCCAGCCAGGACCTTCAGGCTGAGGTGAATAGAGGAAATTATAACAACAGGATAAGCTTCAATTTTCAGCAGGTCAGCATTCAGCTCCTGGGGTCTCCTGGTGCTGAAGGTTTCTGAAGCCCCCTTGGTTTCACAAGCACAGCTCTCCTGAGCTTGATCTAGCTCTTCCTAAGAGATTGAGCTCTACAGACATTACAGGCAAGGAGACTTACCCTAAATGGTCATATAAAATATAGTATTTATTTGTGTTTGCTTCCTATTAATTCCCTCATTAGCCTAGCTGATGAGTTAGGTTAACATCACCATCCCTGCAGCTGCTCTTTCCCACTCCCACCTTCTGCACCCCAGCAACTGCTGCTCCAGCCTTGAGCTGTTCCTGTGCTTTGGGGCTGGGTTGCAAAGCATTCCAGGCATGTTTCACAGGAGGTTTGGGGTTGCCTTTTGGGTTGTTTCTTTTGCTGTCAGGCCTGAGAAGATCACATACTTCAGTGACAGCCTCTCCCTGCCAATGGCTTCAGCCTGCCCTGGTTGCTGTCACACCTCCTTCAGGCTAACCGTTTCAAACTGGATTCATCTGGGAACTAAGCAAGATCTCAACTGGTCTGGACACTTGTGTGCAAGGAAAATGCTCTTAGAAGAAGCAATTAGGAAGAACAATTTGTCTGCTAAATTTTCCAGCCATGCTGCTCTCAGGTCAGCCTCCACCCCTCAAAAACCAGAGCTTTTTGCCCTGGAGGAAAGCATCTTCCCTCAGCAGGATGAATTGGTTGTTGACACCCATCAAGGGCTGCTGCCAAGAGAGACATGATTTAAGGCAACTAATGCAGGAGGTGATGAGAGCTGAAAGCAAGCACATCCCCAAAGATATATTGCTTACCACCTGCCTGGGCAAGAAATACAAATATTATTGCACAAAATTTGGGGCAGCTTCTCTGCACTTCTGAAACTCTGACTGATGAGTTTGGGTTGAGTGGTGAAGCTATTTTCCCTCTCAGATGCTATTCTCATTTTGTCACCCTGCTAAAAACAAACCTGAAGTCCTTCTTTCAGAGGTGAACACTGTGGAAAATGAATGAGTGAATAAATAAGCTAATAGCAGCAGGAAGAATAGTACTGAATTATAAATAATTGAGTTTTTATATTGTTTTAAAGCAAAATAGCCTAAATATGTGTTTCTCCCTGCTTTGAATAAAAACACTTTTTTAATTAAAGCCATAAAATGTTTGAAATTTAAACTAATCTAATAAAATCTAAGAAAGCTTCTGTATTGGTTCTAGAAGATGTCAGGGTGGTGACAGACATCAGTGACTACCTGGGAAAATACAACTAGGTTCTTGGGTTATTAATGCATGAAAGGAAATGAGCTGGAGGAAAAATGATTTTGATCTGATAAGAAGAGAAATGATTTATGGGGGCAGTGTCTTTTTAGTGGTGCCCAAGGCCAGGCCAAGGGGCACTGGGCACCAACTGGAAGCCAGGAGGTTCCAGCTGAGCAGGAGGAGAAGCTTGTTGGGTGTGAGGGTGTTGGTGCCCTGGCCCAGGCTTTGCAGAGAGGCTGTGGAGTCTCCTTGTGTGGAGAGATTGCCAAGGCAGCTGGAGGTGACCCTGGGCGAGCTGCTGTGGGTGCCCCTGCTGGAGCAGGGGGGTTGGGCTGGCTGATCCCCAGAGGTCCCTCCCAGCCCTCACCATGCTGGAATTCTTGTCATCTGAAACATTTCAGAGCTGTTCTCCCTAAACCCTCCAGTACTCCCAGCCAGAAGGAAGGATTGAAGTGGTGTCCATAACCTCTCCCCAGCAAAGCTGCAGCCACCAGGCACAAGCAGCCAGCTCCTGGGCTGAGGCTTTCCTTACACTGCACCATATATACAACAGGAGTGTCTTCAGCAGAGGCAGGTGGCACAGGATGAGGCTTTTACCTTGCTATGAAAGTCATGAAAGTGCAAAGGATGTTGATGGGTGCAAATACATTTGCTTCAAGCAAGAGGAAAAAAGGTTAACCAACAAAATCCAGATTAAACACCAGAAGCTTTGTTTTTCCCTCTTCCTTTCCCTTCCTTAAGTGGCTGGCTCTATCTGTAGGATGGTTTGTACAAGAAAGCAGAAGAAAGAAATCCAAATTATTGCATATCTTGGAAATAATAGAAACTTTCCCCTATATGGCAATGGCATGGAAACATTTCCATCAGCTTCTAAAATACCCAGTTGGTTTGGAGAGGGTGTCCTGAGGAGAAAGCAGCCAGTCCTTCTGATAGAGAGACCTCCTGCAATGACACCAAGCATGGCAAATGTCTGCTCAACATGTTCTCCAAAGCCTCCAGATGGCTGCTTCAGAGCTTCTTAAGCACATGATCACTTGGCAGTGGAGCTGGAATGAGTGAAATAGTTTGGCTTGCCTAGGATGAATATTTTTCACCCACCCCAACTAAATTAGACACAACAAGGAAGAGGAGGAGTGGAAAATCATCTCAGAGCAATGTTCTGCTGTGAGAAAGAGTGTGGAGATTAAAGGACTTGTTTGAGCCTGATAGGAAAGGTGTAGTCAAGGTTTGGGCTCGTGGCTTATCCTTCACTGAAGACCATGGGGAGGTCTAGATCAAAGCTTGGGCTGATGTCTTATCCTTCATTCAGGGCCCTTGGGAGGTCTAGATCAAAGCTTGGGCTGATGTCTTATCCTTTCTTCCTTCTTGTGTTGATACAAGGAAAGCAATTTCACCATCAAGGAAGAAAAAGTGTTTTTCTCATTACTCCTCCTCATCATGGAGCCAAAGAGCTGCTGAAAGGAGACAGGGAGATCTGGGCACAAGTTTTACTCCTGAGCAGAAGGTTTTACCCCACCTGCTAGTGTCTGCACAACAGGTCACCTCTTTGGCCTTTCTATTTGTGCCAAGCAGGCAGGCCAGGAGCTGAGGCATGGTGCTGTCTATTCTCAGTAGCCACCTCAAACCTCTTCCTGCCCCTCAAGGGCTTATTTCTTCTCACTCACAGCTTCCTTTCTCAGGCAGAAGGGAAGCAATCACAAGGTTGCCTGCAGCAGTGCCAGAAGGTAACCTTGCAGATGGACCTGTCTCTAACCATCTCTCTATATAAGTGTATTTAGAGAGACAAATGTTCTCACATTCAAGGAAACAAATGAGCCCCAGAGTTTCAGGCTGTTCACCTCTACCCAGGAGGTCTCAGATGTCATTGTGATAAACCTGGACCTTGAGGACTGCCAGAAAAAAAACTATGAGCTCTAGAAATCACCAGAGATACAAATCCTGAAGGAAAGGCAATGATTTTGCTTTCCACAAGCATGCCTACTGGGTTAGAAGAACCTTGCTGAGGGTGATGTTGAGTTTGCAGATCCCCAGCCTCTCCTCCCCTCCCTCACATCTGCCCATGGTCTCTGGCTTGTTTAGTCTAGACTAGACAATCTCATTATGTTTCTTAATTCCTGATCTCTTGCTCAAATCAAACTGGATAAGATTACATGCCAGATAAGGCAGAAAATTCCACCAGAGCCCAATGGCATGATCATATCAAATGATGACTTTAATTCCTATCTCTGCTAATTAGAGTAGCATGCTCTGTGGAATCCAAGGAAAGCAAATTCCATTCATTTCTCCTCCATCTCCCCATTTCCCACCTGCCTGCTCTCAAAGATTGTCAGTGAAGGAGATGTTCCAGGGCAGAACTGGCTTGTTAAAGGGATCCATCCTCTTCTGCTGAGCCCTTTCCACCTTCCCTCTCCCCTATCTCCATGTGGAACAGAAGTGGCTTGAAACTCTTCCAGATGCTCAGCCTCTGAAGGAGGACACTGCCTCCTTGGTTTCTCCTCTTGGCAACCCACACTGAAAACAAACCCCAGGAGTTTCCAAGAGTGAAATGTTTGCTCTGTGCTGATGGATTCAAGGTAGAGTGCAGCAGGTGGTGTAACCTAGGAGGGACTGTGCAGGGGGGACATCAACAAGCCTCTGGCTACTCTTCCTCCTCCAGGGAGCCAAAGAAAAGCCCCATGATACACCACCTAGCTAGACAAATACATTCACCTCCCTGGATCCCAGGGTGCAAGAGCCAACTCTGTCTATGAGCAAGCAGTGATCTCCTCACACAAACACCAAGGATGACCCAGAGCCATCTTCACTCCTTGGGGAAAAGGGCTTAGCTTCTATTGTGGTTAAAGTGATAAACAAGGTCCTTTTTCCATTCCTAGTTGTACATCATCAGCTTTAACTGGGCTGAAATAAATACCTGCTTGAAGGGCAGAGGTTAGGACCCAGCTGTCCTGCCTGCTGCTTAAGCTAGGAGGAAAGCAGGCTGCAAAGACTCAAGGGTTTGCTTGAGGGTTGTGAGGGATCAGAGGAGCACAGAGAAGAGAGAAGTTCTGGGAGATGCTTTAAACTCTTAAATTTGAGGAGTGTCAAGGCTCAGAGTCCTCAATACTAATTAAAAGTCTCCTTATTTACCTGTTACTAATGGCTAAGAAGGATTTTGTGCTGCAAAACAAGAGGTTCCTTGAGGGAGCTTTGTTTCTGCCTAAGACTTACAGGTGATAACAGGGCCAGCCACAGGCTCAGGGAGGAGGAACTATGGCTAAGCCAAGGGCTCAACCTCCTCTTCTTGGAGCCTAAAAGAGGCTTCCAAGGGGATCAGCTTTTATCTGATACTGCATGTCCATCTTCTGAGAACTCAAACCCTGGTGGCCATGGTAATGCTGATAAGAGACTTGGAAAACAAGCTCAAACACTCACCTGGTGCTACTTTTGTCCATCACCTTCTTCTAGACAAGGTCCAGCCACAGCTCACTTGAGGTCATCAAACCCTGGGGACCATAAATAAAATGAGCAAGATTCCATCCAACAGTTCTAGCCTAGAAAGGCTGGCATCCTCAAACACCATCCCTTGTCCTCTTGTCACCACACAAAGTAGGGAAATATGTTTGTTGATGGCTTTTTTCCTCCCCCCTGTGGTGGCACAGCTGCTGGACTGTAGGAAAGACTTTGTACTAGGGCACAGAATCCTTGAATCATGGAATGGTTTGGGTTGGAAGAGACATTTAAAGGGCATCTAATCCAACCCCAAAATCAGACTCTTGGAACAAACAAAGTCCTTGCAGAACA
This sequence comes from Galbula dea, assembly GCA_013399015.1. Classification (NCBI taxonomy): domain Eukaryota; kingdom Metazoa; phylum Chordata; class Aves; order Piciformes; family Galbulidae; genus Galbula; species Galbula dea. The sequence goes on along the minus strand of VWZX01009200.1, from coordinate 54,607 downwards.
AGAAGGTTGACTTAAATTCACCAGCAAAAAAGGAACTAAAGGAGACCCACAGCCAACTGCTAAGGAAGGTAGATGTGCCCAGTTTGTGCCTCCTGGGCAAGCTTTGCTCCCTGCTCCTGTTTGGTCAGCAGAACAGACCAGAGCCAATGACACAGTCAAAAAAGGAGCCATGGAAAATCATTAATCATTGGGGGACACTCAGGGGATGGAAGAGTGGAGGGGGGTAAGTAGACCAACAGCCAGGTAAGTAAACACAGAGTATTATCATCAGAGTATCATCTCTCAGAGGGAGAACAGCCCTGCTCCTTCCTGCTCTAAATATAGGAAGGTAAAGAGGCTGCTTGGTTACCTGGAGGTGGGAAGAGGATGGAGATAGCACTCATTAACTCCTCATTCTCTGCATGTTCTGTATGAAATAGAAACTCACCATTAACATCCTCCTGGTCCACAGAGGCTTTTCCTTCCCTCTTTCCACTCAGGGATTTAAAGACAGACACTGCAGTGAGAGCCTCTGCAAAGGCCAAAAACCAGGCAGCAGAAATCTGAGCAATGAAAAGTAAGTTCCCTCAGCTTAGTCATCAAAATCTCTGTAAGGGCCTGGGTTGGCCTTTATACTAATTGGCTAATTGGGATAACCTGCAGCTGATTTTACCTTTGCAGCTGAGGAACACCTGTAGTGTGTCCAGGTAAGGTGGAGAGAAGAAAGGAAGGAGACAACAGCAGCAAATGGAGCTTTCTTTGAGCAGCTGCCAAAGATAAGAAGATAGACAAAGCCTTGACCTTTGGCCAGAAGCTTCTCTTGCTCTTAACTGGCAATGCCCTGAGTTTTTCTCTCTGGCCTCCAAGAGGTATCACCAGCAGTTCTGCTTGGTGTCAAACTTGCTTTTGTTTCCATGCCTTTGGATGCTCCAAGGGGAAGTTAGCTTTGGCTTCCTTTCCCCACTCATCTCCTGGGTGCTCTCAGGGAGCTGGAGACCTTTTCTTCCCCAGCTGAGGGAATTTACTCTCACACACTCCTGTCTGTGCAGCTAGCTACAACTCTGATAAGGGTCTTCCAGCACCCTCCTAGCAACCAGCACATCTCCATCTGGCTGAGGTTGGCAGAGTCTGGGGGTACCCCTGTCTGTGCTTGCTTACATCATCTGCACCAGGAGGTTTCCTAAGCATGGCAGAGGCTGGAAGAGGGCAGCTGGAGGATCTTTCCTTATCAATCACAAAATAAGACCATGGCTCCTGAAGCTGGGACCTCAGGAGCTTGGTGGGGTTTTGTTCTCCATCCCATCCTCCCTGTTCCCTGGCCTCCAATGGGAAGTCCTAAAGAGAGCTCATAAAAACATCTCCTCTCTGCACAGAACCTGCAGCAGCAAAGGGAGACACAAAGGGGAGCCAACATCTTGAGACCAAAGGCACTGACTCCTTTCTCCTGCACCCTCTGCATTGCCAGCAGGGCCACAAGTCCCCTTTTTTCCCTGAGGGGAGATGTTCACCTTGACCTCCTGCTCTCCCTGGGGGAACCCTTGGCTTGACCCCCTCCCAACAACACCCATTTCTATGCAGCACTTCTCCTCATCTGCTGCTGGAAGAGAAGCAGTCAAGGTCCAGGTCTCCTCTGTGCTTGTCCTCATGGTGCTCTGCAGTCAGACCCACACCAACACATGATGACCAGGGAGGCACTTCAAAGCCAAGGCTTGTGTTTAATGACCCAAGTGAGGGCCAACCTCTGACCTCCCCAGAGGGGAAACAATAATTGTTGACAGGGCTGGAAAAAATGTTCTCATTGTGAACATAAACAGCCTGGAAGGAGCTGGTGGTGCCAGATGTGGCTGAGAGGTGTTTAGGAGCTGAGACAACAGATGAAATTGCCATCAGACTTTTAGGAACCAGCAAAAGGAAAGGGGCTGGGGGGTGGTTTGGGGGGGCTTTTGATTCTTTGTGATTTCTTCTCTTTTTTTCCCCTTTTTTTCACTTTTTTCTTCATCTTCTCTTTTTTTCCTCTTTTCTCTTTTTCTCCTTTTTTTCCCTCTCTTTTTTCTCTCTTTTTTCCTCTTTTTCCTCTCTCTTCTCTCATGTTTTCTGTTTTCTCTTTTGTCTGTTTTCTCTTTTCTCTCTTCTTCTCTTTTGTCTTTTATTTTCTATTTTTTTCCTCTCTATTTTCCCCTCTTTTTTCACCCCCCCCCCTTTTTTTTTTCTCCTCTCTTTTTCTTTCTTTTTTTTTTCCCTCTCTTTGTTTTCCTCTCTTCTGTTGAGAAGAGACTTTTCAGCAGGGCCTGTTGGGACAAGCCAAGGGCTGATGGTTTGAAACTAAAAGAGGAGATTTAGACTAGAAAGAAGGAAGAAAATTTTCCACTGAGGGTGGTGAGAGCCTGGCCCAGGTCACCCAGAGAAGTGGGAGATGTCCCAGCCCTAGACACATCCAAGGATCCCATCCTAACTCTATATCTTGGGAACTTCTGTAGTGGAGCAATCCAGCCCTGACTCAGAGGGAAATTTGCCATTTCTTGCATGACCAGAAGAGCTTTCCCCAGCAGACAGCTGTTCCTTGGAGATCTCCAATGAAACTCTTCATTCATGTTGGCCTTCTGGTGAGACATCCTGCAGCCAGCCAGGAAAGACCTGGCCCAGGAGGAAGGGAAAGCAGAGGGCAGCTCACATCTCAGCCAGGTGCTTGCCAGCCCCACACCTTCTGAGCATTCCCTTGCTTGGAAGGCATCTCATAGGTGTTCCCTCCTCACCCTGGGGGTGTTACCATGTCTGTTCCACCAAGCAAACTTCACCCTACCACCATACCCTGGGCTGTTTGTTTTGACTTAAGTAGATTCAGAGGGTCAGGGAGGTCTGCAGGCTCCTTTGGAGATTCCCTCTCTCCCTTCCAGCTTCTAACAACTCTTGGTTAGTTTGGAATTTGATGCAAAACTCTTGAATGTCAGCAGGTCCCAGGGGAACCTTTTGTTGGAGGTTTTCAAAGGCTTCTTCCAAGAAGAAAGAGTTCAGCCTGCTAATAATGCCACTAATGCACAGAACAGTAAAAGGAAAACACAATGGTTGGACTTGATGATCTTCAAGATCCTTTCCAACCTTATTGACTCTCTGATTGAGGATTTTCATTCCTGACCTGTGGATTAGGTTGGGTTCAGCTCCTTTGGGCACTGAAGGCCAGGCATGCCCTGCTTTGGGCTGATCTTCATCAGCCCATTTGCTCCAGTTTTCCTAATTCCAGCCTTTTCCCCCTCAGATTTTAGCAAAGTCAAACTCCCCAAACTTTTCCAAGGAAGATCTAGCCAGCAGGCATGGTCCCAGCCTTCCTACACCAGAAAGAGGTTTGATAAGGCTGCTAGCAGCTCTGATAACCTCTGCTGCAGGAGTGGCCACCTTTCAGGGGGAGGTGAAGTGCTCCCTTGTCTGTCCTGCCACACTGAGCTTAACACAAACTCCTTCCCCTGCTGTCTCCTGGGGCAAAGGTACCTGATGAATGGAATTGCCTCAAGCTCAAGTCACAGAGGGCTCCTGAAATTTCTCTCTGGCATACATCACAGCTGAAGTATGTGCTCCTTGGGGGATTTTAATTCTTGCAGCATTGCCATGACCAATCCAAGAGGAACATGTTTGGGCCATGTTATCCCTTCACCTTCTACTTCAGCACCATAAAACTAAGGCTGGAGCAACAGAGCCCTTGTTAAGGTAGATTTGCAACCCACTCCTGCACCCAGGCAAAATATTTGTTTAAAGGATGCTAGAATAGGACCTGAGCAAGAAGAAATTCTGGCTCTTTTGCTCCCCCTATGCAAGCAGCTTCTTACCATGTGACAAGAAGCAGGGAAGGAAATTGGTGCCTGTAGAAAACCAGGCAGATGGAGAACATGAGTAGTAGTGATTTCATCATTTGAATCTCTCTCTCTACTGCAGAGCCCTCCCCTGAGTGCAGCCTGCAGGCACAGAGCAGTACAAGCAAACCTGTGAGAGATGTTCTTTGGGTTCTGGTGGAACCAGCATCAAGAACTGCTCTAGGTGACCCTGCTCTGCCAGTGGGGGTTGGACTAGATGATCTCCAGAGGTCCCTTCCAACCCCTACCCTTCTGTGATTCTGCATGTCACCTTATGCACTCAGTGCTCTGAACCCTAGAGCTCCTCATGGGACACTTGTGAGGGATGCAGCCTATTTCACATCCTTAGAAGATGCTGGTCTCAGTCTCCTTTTGCTCTTTTCTTTTTAGGTGACCTCCTCTCTTTTGATCCACACCTGACAGGATATGATGGCCTGAGCACCTGACCAATGGCCTATGCTCAACATGAATACACATATCCTCTTTGACAGCAGCAACCCAAAGGCTCTCCAAGCTGCTCCTGAAATGCCAGCAGCTGGTGGAGTAGCTTCTTCAGTGCTGCTGGAGCTGCAGATGTCCTTCTGATAGTCTAGAGCTCCTTCTGCTGGGCAAAGAGCATCATGCCTGGGTCCTGGCCTCCACCTTACAAACTACCAGGCAGAAAGGCTGGTTTAGGAGATTTCTCTCTCCCCTCCTTCTCTCCTATGAAAATAATCATAATATTCATTGCTTATGATGATGGAATTTAGTCATAACCTTTCATCCCTAGAATATTCAGAGGAAAACAAGAATGTTCTCTTTAACCACTTCAATAGCATGGTAAAGTCCAAGGGGCAGTGGGGCAGCTGTTTTAACAGCTCTTCTTGACAAAAAGTGACAGGAGATGCAGAACATCATGGCCAGCTCAGATCAAGAGGAAGCTCTTTTAGGTGCTGGAAGCTCCAGAGGCCTTGGTGGAATTCCTTTCCTAAAGACTTTCCATGCTAATGCTTGCACTGGCATTATTATATAGTATAGGTTTGATTACAAAGATGTTCTGGTGTGCTGAGACACACAGGGTCCTAGAACCCTGGAATCCTGGAGACCTAGAATAAAAGAATCCTAGAATCAAAGAATCATAGAATCCTAGAATCACAGACTGGTTTGGGTGGGAAGGAACCTTTCAAGGTCATCCAGTCCAACCCCTGCAGCCAGCAGGGACATCCCCAACTAAAACAGGTTGCTCAGAGCCCCAACCAACCTGACCTGGGATGGTTCCAGGGCTGGGACATCTAGCATGGACATTTGATCCCCAGAACCAACTACCTAAAAGGCAAAGAGGGAAAGGAAAGCAAACCCAGAGGGGCTGATGTCCAGCTCCTCTCAGCCCTCCTGGCTCACACTGTTGCTATTTTACACCACTGGTAAGTTATGTGCTATTGACAGATTCATAGCCAGATGAGATTAACACCACCAAAAAGCTCAGCCTGCCTCTGTGGGTAGGAGGGTGCACAGTTTCTTTCCCACTCTCCTGGAGCAACTGCAAGGTCTCCATCTGAGCCTCAAAGCAGACATGAGAGGCAGGCTGTGTTTGGCATGGTCATATCTCCATCCAACACTACCTGGTGGGGAGCAGTTCTTCTTCTCAGAAGAGGGATGGAAATGACAGTAAGGGACAGAGAGAGGAAGAAGAGCATGAGAACAGTGGAAGGAGTGGGACACAGGGAAACCTCTTCTCCTGTCACTTGTTCCTTGGGGGAAGAGCCCAAGCCCCACCTGGCTCCAGCCTCCTCTCAGGGAGCTGCAGAGAGTGAGAAGGTCTCCCCTGAGCCTCCTCTTCTCCAGGCTAACCAAGCCCAGTTCCCTCAGCTGACTGTACCAGAAAGGTGGCTGTCCTCTAGCTGTAGAAGGTGCAGAAGCCAGTTCTGGATGCTCCCACACAAACCCTGTGAGACTTCCCACATCTGAAGGGACCTCTTTGTTTCTTGCTGCCTGGTGCCTCTGCCTTAGCTGAATCTCCTTTCCCAGTGCTCTCCTTGGAAGGAGAATCTAGGAGGAACTGGTGATCTTGTTGTAGCCTTGGACACCACTTGTTTGTTTGAACTTCCCTTGGGTGAGGTGAGCTTCTTGTGGAGCAGCAGCAAAGCTGAGCAGTTTATCTCTGGCCACTGATGAGACTTCCAGGAGAGATCCTGTCAGGCACTGGGGGAGCCTGGTGAGGAGACACTCTGTCCTCCTGCATATTCATCATCCTTGGCTTGCCACTGCAGTGGAAGCAAGCTGGAGGAGCAAGCAGAAGATAAATGTCTTTCTGGGTGAGGTATTCCTCCTTCAGAGTTCAAACCTCCCCAGGCACCAGCTCCTGGTCATTTCTCACTTCAGTTTCTGCTCTGTTCACCAGCTTGCTCAAAGAGCAGAGGAAGAGAGGGGTCAGGAGCCTCAGCTTCCCTAGCAGCTGTCTTCATTACCTGCAGGAGGTCAACCTTCAGGTGTCCTTCTCAAAACAGGACCTCATCCTACCAATTTATCTCTCTTCTACTGGAGCACAAGTCAAGATTAGACCTCAGTGCTCTTAGCCATGAGCAGGGTACTGTACTCTTCCACCTTGAGACGAACCCTTTCACCCTCCCTTCTTCTGAGGCACTTGTGGATCAAACAAGGAGGATAAATAGAGACTCCAGTGGCACAGAGGTGCTGTGGGTGATGCTGAAGTGGGAAGCAAACCTTGTAAGTAAGCTCTTAGAGAGTTCCCAGCAGCCAGCCTAATCTACTGTCCCTTCCCCTGTCACCAAGACCTTCATTGAGGGAGCATGATGACCTCAAACATCCTTAGCTTATTGAGGTCACACCTCGAGTACTGTGGTCAGTTTTGGGTCCCTCACTACAAGAATAGCATTGGAGTATGATCAGAGAAGGGCAACAAGGCTGGTGAGAGGGCTGGAGAATCAGTCTCATGAGAAGCAGCTGAAGGAACTTCAGAGTCTTATGATGAGCAGCTGAAGGAACCTCTGAGGAAGAGGAGGCTCAGGGGAGACCTTCTCACTCTCTACAACTCCATGAAAGGAGGTTGGAGCCAGGAGGGGATTGGTCTCTTCTCCCAGGAAACAAGTGATAGGGCAAAAGGAAATGACCTCAAATTGCACCAGGAGAGGTTTAGGTTGGACATAAGGAAGAATTTATTCCCAGCAAGAGCTGTTAGGCATTGGCCCAGGCTGCCCAGGCCAGTGGTGGAGCCACCATCCCTGGTGGAGTATTAAAAACATCTAGCTGTGGTTCTGAGGGACACAGTTTAGTGACATGGGGGTGATAAACTGATGGTTGGACTTGGTGGTCTTAAAGATCTCTCCCAACCCTAATAATTCTGTGAACACCAAGTTTTTCATCACATGGACACTCTCTCACCATGTGTCCTCTAGTGTCCTGCTTCTCAGCAGAGGTTGTTTTACCAGCAAAGAGGTTGCCCTCTTCTGATCAGCAGCAGAGCTGAGCAATGAGTGCAGTCTGAGCAGGAGTCTATCATGATGAGGGACAGTGACAAGCAGATGATGTGTAGGATATGTCCCTCAGCAGGGAAGAAGAAGAGGTCAGAGATGACTAAACAGTTCCAACAAAATGTGCTTCCCATGGCTAATAAACGTCCAAGTGCTCAGAAGCATCAGGAGACCTGGGAAAGGAAATGGGCAAGATACTAAATACCTTGGAAAAACAACCCAAAAACAACCTTCAGTGACCTAGAAGCCAGCAAGGCAAGGTGCTTCCAGAGCATTTGAGAGAGAGATCTGTTGACATGCAATGGATACCGTGGGACACTGCCTCTTCTGTGTCACTTCCATGACAAACGCCTCCAGCCTTTGGAGGGTTCCTGGCAAACCTTCTGGTGGGAGGGCAGGGGAGAATGTGTGATGCTAAAAGAGAAGGTCTGAACAATGGGAGGAAATGCTTTTGAGATAGCTCCTGAGGAGCCTGGCTATCTTCTTACCTACTAAAATGAATTTCCATGGCCTACACATGTTCACTGAGGCTGCTTTTCTCCTGGCACTTTGGGAGCAGAGTCTAAGTGGTGGTGACATAAGTGATCTCCCAGAGAAAGCTCAAGCCTGCCTCCTCAAGCTAGAATGTACTATTAAGTCAAGGAGAATCCAAACTTGAAGCCCTTTCCAACAGCAGGTGATGCAGGCAGCTCCTCTCCCTGGGTGCACACAGGCACCTGGAGCCACTCCTCAGCTGAGGAGCTCTGTGGCTACAGAGCCATGCTGGAGAGCACTGGTTCCCTTGCCTGAATGGACATTCATTCCAGGTGACTGAGAAATGGATTCAGAGGAAGCATCAGGATCCAGAAGCTTTGGAGTTAACACCAGCTTTTTGCACCTGTCCCCACCCTTTACTGGCAACCCACAAGCCCTGTCACCTCAGGGAGTGGTGTCCAGATGCATCTTTCTTGCCCAGGAATGACCAAGACCTCTGTGCCAGTCTCTTCTCAAGCCTGAGGAGGGGAATTCCTCATGTGACTGGGTGTTTCCTTGCTTGACTCATTTCCTCTGATGCCACCAAAGGAAGAGCAGAAGCACCTGGTTACCAGGATCAGGGGGAGGGCTACTGGCTTCCCTGGATCACCAAACCTCTCCTGTTTCCAGGAGAAACACCACCTGATCTACTGGCAAGTGAAGCAGATGCTGAGTGCTTTGGAGCTCCTTGCAACCTACTGGTGTGTACCCTAAGCTCTGTGGTCTCTGGAAGCCTGAGACCCAAGATTCCTGCTCCAGACTGTCTGGGAGGATGAGATCTGCCACACCATGGGGGGACATGGCACCCTGTACCCCCTTCCTCTGCCCATGGGGTGGTGGAAAGAAGGTGACTGGGAAACCTGCCAGGCAGAGGTGTGTTCTCCTCCCCAGCTCTGGGCTGTTCATCTGCCAGCTTAACATCTCAGAGCAGGAGAAAGCAGCACCATGATGTGAAGACCCAAACAAGGACCACAGATGGTGGTGGATAAGAGGATGAGTTCTGTGCACAGCACAGGGGGGGCATCACAGACCTCCTGCTGCAGCAGGGACAGGCAGGAGAGAGGCAATTGCTTCTCCTTCCCTTCTGCAGTGACAGGTGCTCCAGTCACACCTCCCATTGTCCCTGACCCTCTGTCAGAGGAGGAGATGTTCCTCCATGTTCCAGAGGATGGATGTTCCAGAGGAGGAACAATCTCCAGAGGAATGAATGTCACCAAACACCTTCCTCTCCTTTCCCATCTGTTAGGAAAACACCTCCTGGCAGGGCTGGTGGCCTCAGCCTGGACACCCACCTGAGGAGCCAGGGGAAAGGCAGAATGAGGCAGGATGGCTGTCAGGAGAAGGTTGTCCCACCATGTGACTCCAAGCCTCCTGAATAACGAGAGGCTGTTAGTGCCAGCTAATTAGCAGCCAGCTAATGGCTTGGTTGCTGGAGCCCCTGGCTGCAAGTAAATTAAGTAAGAACAAAGGAAATGAAATCTACTGAACAGAAAAGTTCTTGGGGGTGGTAGCACAGGACAGTTCCAGGAATAAACTTAATAGGCTTAGTAGTATTTAGGTGTAACTAACAAGAGCAGAGGGTTCACATGCTGCTTGCTAATTTATTCCATCCTCTTGAGTGAAGGCAAAGAGAAGGGACAGAAAATGAAGAGATCTACGAAGTGGAAGGAAAACAAACATCAAAATGTCTTCAAGGGGAAGAAAAACCATTTCAGGCAGCCCTTAGCTATGTACCCCCACACAGGTCTTCAGGGAAAAGTGAAGCAAGATGGAAAGGGAAGCAGGTTCTCAGCTTAGGCACAGCTTGAGGAGTCAAAAGGCATGGAGTCAACCTTCAAGTCAACTGTCAGAGAGTCATAGAGTGGTTTGGCTTGGAAGGAACCTTTCAAAGTCATCTAGTCCAAGTCCCTGCAGTCATCAGGGACAACTCCAACTAGATCTGGTTGCCCAGAGCCCCTTCCTTCTGTCCAGTCTGAATCTCCCTCTTTTGGACTCATAGATGCATGGGATGGTTTGGGTTGGAAGGAACCTTAGAGGTCATCTAGCTCCAACTTCCCTCCTCATGGGCAGGGATGCCACCCACTAGCCCAGCTTGCCCATGATCTTAGAGGTCTCTTCCAATCCTCTAATGAAGATTGGATGTTAGGAAGAAATTCTACACCCAGAGGGTGCTGAGGCACTGGCACAGGTTACCCAGAGAGGTTGTGGCTGCCCCATCCCTGGTAGTGTTAAAGGCCAGGCTGGATGTGGCCCTGGGCAACCTGCTCTAGTGTGTGGTGTCCCTGCCCATGGCAGGGGGCTGGAACTAGATGATCTTCAAGGTTCCTTCCAGCCTGGGCCATTCTCTGTATTCTCTGTATCCATGATTCTGTGATTTCCTCATACTCCTTTCCAAGGCAGCCCATGATGGGGTTGAACCCTCTGCAGCCTCCTGCCCACCCAAACCACCTGTGGGCTGCCCACCCAAAGGGGGAAACCCACACAAGTCTGACACCTCATCCACAGCCCTGCCCAGCTCTTTGCTGCACCTCAATGCTCTGCAAAGCCCCTGACAGATGTGGCTTGGGGCCAAGGAATGGCTTGGAATGGTGGTGATTTTACAAGCCCTTCCTTGTGTGGCTATTTCCATGCCTCCTTCCTCACTCTGGGAAACACGAGGGGACAGCCATAAATTGGTGATACATCATCACCTCTGCTCCAGCCTGAACTGCAATATTCCCTCTGTGAGGCTTCATTAAGAGGAAATTCATGCCTTAAACACCTTGCAGCCTGCATTTTTGACAAGTCATCACATTTTTCTGTGCCCTGCTTTATTTTAAAGCCCCTTTAGTAATGACATTCCTGAACAGGGGCTGCTTTGCAGCTTGCAGAGGGGGAGCCTTGGTCACCTGGGAGCTGTGGAGAAGGGAAAAAAAGGGGATGGAGAAGATGACTTATGATGCAAGGGAACAACCTGCTGGGTGATTCTGTCTTCTTGGACACCTAAAATGTTATTCCTGTTTTTGGCAGGCAGGTCTGATTCTGTGATTCTGTTTGATGATTGATTGGTTCCCACAAGCTCTGCAACTAGACACCAACCTCAGATAGGGCTGTAGCCTCTCTTCTGCTCCATGCTCCACACACCCCTCCTAGATACTCCTTTCATTTGACAGTTGGGTCTTATTGCATGGGGAGGGATCCACAGAGCAGCAGAAGAGCTGCATTTGGGGGAGGAGAAGAAGTGTCTGATCCTCTAGGTGAACCTGCTCTGGCAGGAGGTTGGACTAGATGATCTCCAGAGGTCCATTCCAACCCCTGAATTCTGTGATTCTGTGGTTTGACAAAGCCTTGAATGCAAAGGAACTGCTCTTGAAGGTGCCTGTTCCTTTGCCACCATCATGCAACAAGATCTCCTCCACTCACTCCTGCTGGAACACCCCTTGAGAGCAAGATAGGATGGAGAATGGGACAGCAAAAAAGAGGTCAAGTACTGCAGGGCTGAGTCAAATGCTGTCAGGTTCTGACATCCTTCCCACAGTGACTTCCCAAATGGTGTGAGGTCAGAGCTGGGCTTAGCACTGATAAGGATGTGAGTGTACTTGTCTGGGCAGGTGGAGCTCAGAGATTGATTTTCTTTGGGCTGTGTTTCCTAGCTGGCTGCCTTCCCCCCCCTGGAGGTCCCTCAGGAAGCAGAGTGTACAGGTTGGACCCCGTTCAGCACCCTTTGGCGTCAGCAAAGCTGCAGCAGGGACAGCTTCTGGCCTTGTAATGCTGGCAGGGGCTCCACAGCCTGTTCCTTGGGCTACTCCACAACCTTTCTTTCCATGCCATCCTTCTTGTAAGGGGGCAAAGCTGTCTTGTGGTGCTTGGAAGTGTCAGACACCCGTTTGAGGAGCATTGTGTCTCCTTTCTACCTAGAGGCTGGCTGAGATGCAGAGAGGTGAAGCAGGTCACACAGCAGGTCACTGGGATTAGAATTCATGTCTCTTGACTCCCAGCCCAAAACTTAATTTGGAGTCGAATTTGACTTGACAGTATCCTTTTAAGCCTGGACTTTTGCAGGCTATCAAAGTAAAATGATCAGTTCTGACTAAGAGCACCTCATGGGCTTGAAGAAGTGCAAAAACAAAGGGAAAGGGAAGAAGAAGAAGATAAAGACTAGCACAAATGGCTTCAGGAAATGGGTTGATCTCAACCCAAAGAGAGGAGAAGGAAGGGGGGAAAAAAAAGCCCCAGAGCTGCAGAACATATCCCATCAGAAGTCAGCTTTGTCTCTGTGGTGATTCCCAATCACCCCAGATCTCTCCCAGGTGACTGGAAGCAGCTGACACTTTCCCTACATGAAAGAATAAACATTTAATTTGCACTGCAGATTTGGGAGGAAGAATTCTAATCCTATTTGCTCAGCCCCAGCAGAAGCAGAGCCCAACCAAGGCCAGATCTTCTGGTAATTACTGCCTAGGTGCTAGACAACAGCTCCAATAATCCCATTAGGAATCCCAATGGGAAGGAGCAGGCCAAAACCCAATACAAACCCAATCTTTAGCCAATGGGGGTTTAAGTCTCATCCACTCTTCTGGGTCAGGGCTTCCAAGGTGGCAAAGGTCAACAAGATCAGAAGGTCACTTCCTGGGGATGTCTGGGCTTGCTGGCTTCCCTCAAGAGAAGCTGCTGTTCCCTCCTAGGTGGATGTCTGGGGTGTCCAAACCACTCCTGCTCTTGTGGAGCTACTCATGGTCTCTTTGGCAGCCTCTGTGGAACAGTCAAGGGTGAGATGGGTTTCTGAGGAAAGGAAAACCTCTCTTGTCTGGAGGTAGCCCTTAGGGAAGAGCCCAACAGGCAAGATTTAGTCCCAATCCACAAAATGCACAGATATGAGGCTCTGTTATTGGATTATCTGCCCTTCTTCCATCTCTCTAAGCCACCTTTTGGGGGAATCTCTGCCATTCTTGTCATTTCTAAGACAGTTTTGAGATCAGTGAGCATGAAGGGTAGCAAAAATAATGAGATACCTGAAAAAAACAACCTGGGCAAAGGTAGAAAGAGGAAAATCTGTATTCTGGAAGTAAGAAGATGGAGAGGAAACCAACCTACTGCATTCAACATGTAAGAGGCTTCTTCAAAGCCATGAAGACCAGGTGGGAAAGCAGAGGAGAATCATGGGATCATCAAGAGTGGAAGAGATCTCTAAGATCATCAAGTCCAACCATCAACCTAGCACCACCATGCCACTAAACCATGGCCCTAAGGGCCACATCTATGCACAGGTCCTTGGCCACCACCTTCTGAAGGTCTCCCACTGGCCCTATGTCAGGCCTGGCAGTGATTTGTGAATGTCAGCAACACCTGAAGGAACCCAACTGGCTGCTGCTACCCACACTCTGACAACTGAAACAAGCTCCTCAGGTTCTTCTCCAGCCAAGGAGAGTTGGTACTTCCAGTGACCACTGCTCTCCCCATAGCCAATGCCCCACTGAAGCTGCCTCTTGCTCTCACATTCCTTCTGTATCTGAAGTGAGATATTGCTTCTACCAAGCACAATTTCAGGACAAGGGTGGAAAAGCAAACAGGATCTGCATTTGGGAGCAGATTTGTGTCTGATCCTCACTGCTTTTTCCTCACCTGACATTTTTCATCTGTTGGACATCCTTCTGGTGTCACTGTCTCCATGGCAGCAAACTGACATCACTGGAGGAGGGTGATGCTTGAAGTCACCTTTGGACCTTGCAGGTCTTCTAACAGGCTTTTAACAGAGAGCAGATGATTTTTGCTGTCAGTTGTTGGCTCAAGTCACCCAAGAAGGCATCAAAAGAAGCAAGGAGCTGAATTTTGGCTTCTTAGGTTGAATCTTGGCCCAACTCTGCTGGGTCACATCTACAGATGTATGCTAGACCTGCCTGCTCTCCTCATGGCCAGGGCTTCACATCCCATGCAGGGCACTTTGAACTAATGCCAATCCCTTCAGAAGGAGACAGAGTTTCCTGTTCCTACAACCCAGCCGACTCCTTAATCCTTTTATCCAGCTCCTATTGTGCCAACTTGTCCTTGTGTTCCTCTTTGACCTCCTCTGGAGTCTCTCAACCACAGGCTCCATTCCCACCTCCTGCAGAAGGCAGGGACCCTTATCTAGCTCTCAGAGAAATGGAGGTAGGTGATTTATGGGGAGAGAAACACTTGGGCAAGTGTGGCTAAAGACACCTGCAGACATCCCAGCTCTGTCCCTGCCTGATGCTTCACCTCTTCCATTCCCCAACCAACTGTGACACTGCACAAGTCACTTAACCTCTCCCTGTCTGAGCTTACCCAGCCATAAAATGAGGATAAAAATACCTCACCCACCTCAGACAGGACATGTGGTTTCATTCCTTCGTGTTTTCAAAGTGTTTTCAGTTCCTGAGCTGGGCAAAAATTGGCTTCAGTTTCCTCAGGTGACTTAGGTTTGTGGTGCCCAATTGGAGCCACATTAAAATGGTCTTGCTTCTGCTTGCTTGATTGCTTCCACACCAGGACTTCCAGGGAACCTTACACAAAGTCTTTGTGCTTTTTCTTTCAAGAGGGAAAGGATTTTTGCCATAGAAGTCATGGATCTCAAAAAAATCTCCACAATCTGAGGGCTGGAAGCTCTCTGCTGGGAGGCCAGGCTGAAAGACTTGGGGTTGTTCAGCCTGGAGAAGAGAAGGCTCCAGGGAGAGCTGGCTGCAGCCTTGCAGTGCTTGAAGGGTCTAGAAGAAAAGATGAAAGGTTAGGGATTGCATGAGGAAATGTGGCATTTTTGTTATGGTGACCCCTGGTAAAGTGTGAAGCAAACATCCACACTAGATGGCATCTGAGAAGTACCAGGAAAAGGGAACCTCCTCCTCCTGGACACAGGAGAAAGTGATTCTCTATCATCAGGACTATGGAGGTGATTGTCCTCCTGGGCTGGGCACTGGGGAGGCCACAGCTCCAATCCTGGGCTCAGTTTTGGGCTCCTCACTCCAAGAAGGACACTGAGGTGCTGGAGTGTGTCCAGAGAAGGCCAAGGAAGGTGGGGAAGGGTCTAGAGCACAAGTGTTGTGAGGAGCAGCTGAGGGAACTGGGCTTGGTTAGCCTGGAGAAGAGGAGGCTCAGGGGAGACCTTCTGGCTCTCTGCAACTCCCTGAGAGGAGGCTGGAGCCAGGTGGGGCTTGGGCTCTGCTCCCAAGGAACAAGTGACAGGAAAAGAGAAAATGACCTCAAGTTACACCAGGGAAGGCTCAGATTAGATACTAGGAAGAATTTCTTCCCCCAGAGGGTTCTCAGGCACTGGCCCAGGCTGCCCAGGGCCGTGGTGGAGTCAGCATCCCCAGAGATGTTCACAAACCATGCAGCTGGGGAATGGTTCAGTGGTGAGCATGGCAGTGCTGGGTTGATGGATGATCCCAGAGGCCTTTTCCAACCATCCTCATTCTATGATCTACCATAAAAAGTTTAAACCAGGAACTGGCTGAAATCTTTACTCTTCCTCCCTCCTCATTTTGCCTCAGCAGCTCCATGGCTTTTTGGGGTCTACTCAGACACATCTTTCCTCTTCCATTTATCCTGTGTGCTCACTTCATGACTTTCCTCATCTTCTCAGCCCCCACCACCCACTTCTGCCATTTCCCTCTTGGAGTTACTGTGCTTTAGCAGCACAAATGAGGTCCCCAGTGCCAAAGGCAACACACATCAGGCAGTGACAGCTCCTTCTGCTGCCACCCATGACCTTTAGAAACCAAACAGCCCAAGGCAAACAAGAGGAGATAAGAGCCCAGTTTGAACACAGCATTTGTATTTGCTTCAGGTGTGATTTATAAAGCTGTCACTGAGCCCTGCTGGCAGCTGCAGATGTAGTAGGAAAAGTCCTTTCTGTATCCAGCTCAGCCATGGGAAGTGGTTTAACCCTTTGGTTTCTGCTGGAGGTGTGTGAGTGGGGATCCTCTGGGGGTCTCTTTCTTGAAGGGCTACAAGAAAAGGTTTCAAAGCTAGACACTGGCAGCTGGGGAGGTCTTAGAGTAAATCTGACCCTGGGGTGGAGAGGATAGAATTGTTGTTGCACCAGGAAAGGTTTGGACATCAGGAACAATTTCTTCCCTGGAAGAGCTGTCAGGCATTGGCCCAGGCTGCCCAGGGCAGGGGTGGAGTCACCATCCCTGAAGGGGTTCAAAAAACATCCAAATGTGGCACCTAGGGACATGTTTTAGTAGCATGAGGGTGCTAGGTTGATGGTTGGATTGATGGAGGTCTCTTCCAACCTTAATGACTCAGCTTCTCATCACTGCTGTGAAGATTTAATTCTCTCACATAAAGCTCTTGGGGATACACTGAGGGAGAGGGCTACAGGACAGCTGGACACTGCTATTGTCACCCTGCCCCAGAGCACAGTCTTGAACCTCCTGAGAGGCCTTTCAGCACTGGGTGCATCTGAAGCAAGGCTGAATGAAGCTGTTGAGGAACCACAAGGCCAATGTGCAGCAGCCAGCAGGAGCACAGGATAGTCCTGAGGCAAAGACCATGTTGCATGGAGACCTCCCTGCAAGTAAGCACTCACAGAACCCCAGAATCCAGCATGCTGGGGGCTGGAAGAGACCTCTGGGGATCATCCAGGCCACCCCCCCTGCTCCAGCAGGGCACCCACAGCAGCTTGCCCAGGGTCACCTCCAGCTGCCTTGGCAATCTCTCCACACAAGGAGACTCCACAACCTCTCTGGACAGCCTGGGCCACCATTCAGGAGGCCCATCAGTTGCCAAGCAGCCCATCCATCCCAGAGCCCCCAAACCTCCCAAGAACAACAGAACACACAACTTCTCCCCTCCCCTTACTAACCTGCATGGAATATTTCCATCAGTTCCTCTGAGCTTCTTCCCCCCAGCACTTTCTCAACCACATCCAGGGGAGTTCTCCTCTTCTTACCAGCCTCTGTGAGGCGCTGAGCCTTGGGACACCATCCCAGAGCACAGGCTTATTATTTCTCCCTCTCCCTCACCCCCTTCTTGCCATTCCTTTGAGGGCTGAGGAGTGGCTGTAGGTAGGAAGTGGCCTTCAGGTTGTTTTCACAGACATTATTACCCTGTCAAGGGGAGGTGTAAGGCAAAGCTGCTGAAGAAAGGGATTTGACAAGGGCATTTATTTTAACAGGCAACACAATTTGGTCCATTTAAAAACAAGGCAGGGTGGAAAATGCTTCTGGGAATCAGCCCTGCAAATTCTAGTGGCCATAGGCTCTCCAAAGTGTAATTAAGGCAGGAGTTGATTGACTGAAGAAAAATAGAACTCAGCAGTTAAGGCAATTATAGAACACAGCAACTCCTCTGCATTGCAGCTCTGGTTTGTGTTCAGGCTTGGAAGCTTCCTCCAGAAGGAGAGATCCTATGGCTTCACCACTCTGCAAGCAGCAGTAAAAGCTCTCTAAATAAACCAGCCTCCAAATAAAGGCAGTGCCAGGGAAGGTTCTGATGACAACCTTTTCCCAAGGTCTCCCTGGGATGACTCTCCTCCAGGTCACAGGGACAGACCCTACCTTGGGGCAGCCCTGAGATGCTCTGAGCTGGGATAACCCAGACCTGATCATTGCATGAGAGTCATCCTTCTGTGAAGCTCCCCTCCACCAGAGGCTGCCTTGCTTCTCCTCAGACCTTGCTTCATCTTTTCTCACCCTTCAGCTTGCCACCCACCACTCCTGGCAAGCACCTTCCCAAAACTAGCCATGGGCTGCAGTTGCCCTTACAGAGAAGTCTTCTTCACCATGGATGGCATCAGCCATCTCTGCAACCTCAGAGCATGGCCATTCCTGTAGCACATAACTTCTGCCAGCCTCTCCCTTCTCCTGTGGACCCAGGTTGCCCTCTCCTACCTCAGAGAACACAGCAGAAGGGTCTGCACACCCTCTACAGGAGAGGTCTTCCAGCTTAGCCAGGGCTCCCAGAGAAAGCTCTTCCCTGCAGAGATCTGAGATGCACACACACCCCCAAGCTCAGCTGCAGTCTGGAGCTGGCTTGCTTCAAAACCTCCCTGAAAAAACAAATAAGAGCTCCTCTCCAAACTCATGAAGAGACAAGTACCCCAAATGTGTTTATTGATGGTGGCTTGTTTCTCTTCCAGCTAGGGCTGGAAGGAACTTCTGCCTCTGGAAGCAGCCCAGCAGCTGAGACATGACATTAGAAACACAGCTGGACAACTCCAAAGAGCATCTCTTGGAGCTCTCTCCTTCTGTTTTCCTCCCTCTCTTTCCCCTCTGGAAAGGACCACACAGCCCAGATTGTTTTCCACTCTTTGGTGCAGGCACAAGCAATGAAAAGCAAACAATGAAGACATGTGGAGAGGGGAGAGAACCAAAGCAGTTGCCAATGGTCTTGTGTGTGGAGCTGTACTGTAAATCATCCCCCAAATACTGGGGAGGAAATGGTTACCATTCACCTTCCTTGGTAGGTGGGGAAACTGAGGCCCAGGTGTGCAAAATGAGCTGCTGAGGAGCAGCCAGCAGCTCCATGGCAGAGACAGAGATCTCTGGAGGTCTCTCCAGTAGTCACAAGACCTTCCTGTTAGTTGCTTGTGCAGAGTTAGGGAAATGATCTATTCTGAGCCTGGGGAGGAACAAAATGCCTTTATAAATGCTGCTGTGACCTCAGAAGATCTTGCTTCCCACCACACTGGGAGCTGTGGTGCTGAGGGCCATGGGTTAGTGGTGACCTGGCAATGTTGGTTAATGGCTGAACTTGATGACCTGAGAGGTCTCCTCCAACCTAACTGACTCCAAGACTCTATGAGTCTAGTCCTTTCCTAACTGCCACCACTGAAGATCTGTAGATCTTCATGAGGAGGAGACTTACAGAAGGACCTGTGCCATCCTTCCCCCAAAAAATAACAAAGAGGAGCTTCTGGGAAAGGCTTCAGGGAGCTGCTGGTCTGCAGGACAGGGTGATCACCATGTGATGGAGTTGGCAGCTTTCAGAAGCAGATGACACACATGCTGACAGGAATTTCTGCTCTCTACTTCAATTAAGGGGCAGGAAACTCCCCACAAGGAGCTGCTAAACCCAATTGCTCACAACCTTCAGCCCATCAGGGTCAGTGACAGCTTCCACAAACCCTCTGCAAAGGAAAAAGGGGTTTCTGGCAGAAAAAAAACCCCAAAGCTTTAGGGCCAGGCCTGGCAAAACCTCAGTCCCCTCTGAGAAGTGCTAAATGTCCTCAGATCCTGATGGAGATGTTGTGAGGTTCTTGTGGGATAAATGAGGGCACAGCCTGGGCAATGTGCCTAAGTGGGGACACAGGAACACTTTGGACACTGTGTGTGGCTCTGACCAAAGGGGCAAACCCCTTGAGATCCAGCTCCAAAGCCAGGGTGGCTGCTTACCAGCCCAGTGAATGGAGTCCTGAGTGAGGGATGCTGCAGCTTCAGGTCCTAGAGCCAATGGCCCTGCTGGTTTTTAGGTGCCTAAACCCACCACTGAGATGCCCTTGATGCCCTCAGAACTTCTCCTCAGCTCCTGACATTGCAGGATGTTGCATTTCATCCAACTGCTTGGAGCCAGTGCTGTTCACTAACAGCTGCTCAGAGGCTTGGTTGCAGCTGAAGTCAAAAGGCATTCACAGAATCAGAGGTTGGACAAAAGACCTTCAAGATCATCAAGTCCAACTGTTCACCAGCACTGCCAGGTCACCACTAACCCATGGCCTCAGCACCACATCTCCAGGGCTTGGAAACCCCTCCAGGGATGGGGACTCCACCACTGCCCTGGGCAGCCAAGGTTTCACACCCCTTCTGGGGAAAGGTTTCAAGTATTCAGTGGAGATACAAACATCAGCATTATCTGGGACCTCAGCTGGCACTGTCAGCCACAACACCCATGTAGGTCTTCTCCAGGCTCAGGTAGAAACTACAGAACCTCAGGTCTCTGAGCCCCACCTGAAGGCCAACATTCCCTTCCCTCTCACTTTAGTTTTGTTGGTTTTTCTCCCCAGTTTAACACAAAACCTTCACCACCACAGCCCCAAACATTCCCCTCTTAAAACCACTGAGCTCTCCTCTGAGGGGAGCAGAACATGACAAGTTCAATGAATTAGGTCATGCCTTACCCCCACTGAATTTATGATGCCATGGGGACTGGAAGCACACACATCTCCTCAGCTTGGACTAGGTCACTCCTTGTGGACCAGAGCTAATAAACCAGAGGAGCTTGGAGATGACATGAGGGAGGGGAGGAGCCTCCCCCCTTCCCTGCCTGACCTTGGAGGGGCTTAGCCTAGGAGAATGGTTACCAAACACCTGGAGCAGCACCTAATTAACCTGGGTGAGCTGTTAGTCTGGCAGGATGAAGTGCTGACATGCACCCAGGGTGCTGTGGGTCTGCTTTGGGCACTGCTGAGAGCAGGGATAAAATGGCACAGCCCTGGGGGAATCTGAATTTGGGGGAGGTTTGAAATCAGAAGCACTTTGATGCACAGGTTTGAGGGTTGACAATGGCTCTTGGGGCTCACTGGAGTGAAAGGTGATGGGGCAGGGGAGTGTGCTCAAGGGGTTTGCTGGGTTAACTGGGTGTGGTTGCACTCAGGGTCATGGTGATTTGGAGTGCCACAGGAGGTGGCTCCAAGAAGCTGGGGGAAAATGAAATCATTGCATTAAATTGAACTGAATTGAACTGAATTCCCTGGAGGGGCTGAAAAATCACCTAGCTGTGGTACCTAGGGCCATGGTTTAGTGGCATGGTGGTGCTAGGCTGACAGTTGGACTTGATGATCTTAGAGATCTCTTCCACCTTCATGATTCTGTGATGCTTCAGTGGCTGCAGCACCAAGAGCTTTCATTAGGGCAAAACAGGATGCCACCAGCATCTCCTCCCAGCCCTTTGCTCTCAGCCCAAATGGATCTTTTCAAGCCTTTGTGCCCCTTGCCAGATCACCCAGTGCAGCAGCATTTGCAGCCTCTTTGATCCAAGCTAAACACTGGTGAGCACATTGCAAAGCCAATATTTTGTTAGTATCTAATCAGGTTGTTAAACTCCCCAGGCCCTGCCAAGATCAGCAATGTAACCTGAGCTCCACACTCACCCACCACCACCACCACCACCAGCACTCACCTGGTGCTGGGTGGGAGCTGCACACGTGGAGAGGCTGCCATGGCCATTAGGAATCAGAGGTGATCATTTATCACTGCAAAGGAGTGGGAGTTGTGTTTTCTATTTGCCATGCACCATTAGCCCTGGGGGTGTTTGCACTTCATGGATCTCAGACTGAGTAAACACATGTGGCAAGTTGATTTCAATGGAGCTGAAACAATTTCAGCCTGGACCTCAAGCCAATGCAGGAGCAACCTGTGC
Organism: Galbula dea; assembly: GCA_013399015.1. Taxonomy (NCBI): domain Eukaryota; kingdom Metazoa; phylum Chordata; class Aves; order Piciformes; family Galbulidae; genus Galbula; species Galbula dea. The sequence goes on along the minus strand of VWZX01009200.1, from coordinate 33,507 downwards.
AATCCCAAAGGAGACAGCACAAGTGGTTCTGGAGGTGGTGTGACTGATGGTCCATGCTGTCAGCTTTGTCCATAGAGTCACAGAACCAAAGAATCACAGAATGGTTTGGGTGGGAAGAGACCTCTCAAGGTCACCTAGTCCAACCCCCTGCAGCCAGCAGGGACATCTGCAGCTAGAACAGGTTGCTCAGAACCCCAACCAACCTGAGCTGGGATGGTTCCAGGGCTGGGACATCTCCCACCTCTCTGGGCAACCTGGGCCAGGCTCTCACCACCCTCAGTGGGAAACATTTCTTCCTTCTATCTGGTCTGAATCTCTTCATTTCCTTAAATAGCAAGAAGAGGAGGAAAACCAAAGTGCCTTACCTTGACATGGCATAGCACTGTTGGACTAGAGCTCAGACCTCTGCTCACAGCAGGTACCATCATGCCTACAGGGCTCTGGTGTCCCTCTAGCCATCACCATGATCTATAGTGCCTTGAAATCCCTCACTTCCCAGACTCCTCATTTTTTTCCCAGCAGGATTCCCATGGTCTGAGAGGGGGCAGAGAGCCCAAGAATCTCTCAAATACTGGCCTGGACTGCTCCCTCCCTGCTGATTCCTAAACTGGAATGTCAGTCATTCCTAGGTGCCTCCCCTCACCCAGCTCTCTCACAGAGGCTTCTGCTCAGCTGCAGGAGCCTTTATTTTCTTGTGGTCAACCACTCACCCCTGAAAAGTCTCTGGAGGAAGCATTATGTTTCCTCACACGGGCTTTGAACTTGGGGATTAGCACTTTCCTCTGCAGCTCAAGCACTTCCTGCACAGAAGGAATTTGTTCTGCAGACCTTGGGGGAAAGCTTGGGTTAATAGGAGTGAGGGAAATCTGACAGGGAGAGGTGGTTCCCAGCTCCTCTCATCCTAACAACTCCCAGGTCTTGCCTCTTTCCAAGCTGAAGTCCTGACTCAGGATGAGCTAAGTAATTTGTGAGGCTCCTGCCCTACAGAACTGCTGTCACAACAGCTCCTGCTCAAAAGTCTCTCCCCAGCTTCCTTCTAGGTCCCTTCAAGTGCTGGAAGGCTGCACTCAGGTCTCCCTGGAGCCTTCTCTTCTGCACCATGAACAACCCCAACTCTCTCAGCCTGTCCTCACAGCAGAGAGCTTCCAGCCCTCAGCTCATGTCTGTGGCCTCCTCTGGCCCTGCTCCCCCAGCTCCATGTCTGTGCTGTGCTGAGGACTCCAGGGCTGCCCCAGCACTGCAGCTGAGGTCTCCCCAGGGCAGAGTAGAAGGCAGAACCTTGCACTCAGGCTGTTCATCCAGATGTCAAGTGAGGTTCAAGCCCTTGCTAAATTCCTGTAGACCAGGGCAAATTACTAATTCCCTGTTCCACAACTCCTTCACCATGAGGTGTCCAAGTAGCCCTGCTTCTGTCCCACATGTGGAGTCCACTCCTGCAGCAGCTTCCCCTCCTTTTCCCTTGCAGAGCAGCTGAGATTGGGGTGAGGAGCTCTCAGGAGCAGACTAGGTCACTGGAGAAAAGAAAGAACCTCAAGCTGGCACTTCTCATTTCCTTGGCAACCCTTGGTGCTTCTTTCTCTCTCCTTCCTTCTCCTCACACTTGCTTGGCCAGGAAATGAGGGAGGATGGAATTTGGGGATTAGAATTGGCTGAGAATTTTCTGCTGGCACTTTTCTCCTAGAAAGAACTCAGATTCACCAAGCTGCAGGCATTGCCTTCAGGTTGTTACAGAAAGTGTCACAAAGGAAAGGGGAAAGGGGAAAGGGGAAAGGACAGGGGNAGGGAAGGGAAAAGGGAAGGGAAAAGGGAAGGGAAAGAGATAACCAAAAGGTTCTCAAAGCTTTAATTTTCCTCTGGATTTTAACATTTCTATTACTCTATTTTTATTTTTGAAAGGGACCTAGAAGACCTAACCTATGTCAGAAAACCCATCCTGATTTTTTCACAGAGTCCTGGACTGCAAATATTGTCAAGTTTTGACAGGGAATAAAAACAACAACTTTGAAATCTGAAGTTCTCACAGGACAAAAGGAACTTTCCCAACCAGCTCTCTTTCCACATGCTGATTATTTTCTTTGTGTGTGTCTGGGGTGGGGAGGATTTTATGGAAATCTTGCTTGAAAAATATCTTGACTGGATCTAGCCACATCCTGTGTTCTCTGTCCCACAGCAAATCCAGAGTGACTGGAATAATCTGCATGGCTATGCAGGCTGGGCTGGGATAAACAAGAGCAGAACCATTTGTCATGATACCCCTCGAGGAAAAACAAGTCTAGATGTCACATCAGATTCATCCCTGAAGATGTAAGAGGTTCCTGCACTCTTGGCAAGCTCAGGAGCTGCTGCCTGGAAAGTCTGTCAAGAATCACACTTATTGGTTTGTGTGGGAAGAGACCTTGCAAGGGCATCTAGTCCAACCCCTGCAGCCAGCAGGGACATCCCCAACTAGAGCAGGTTGCTCACAGCCCCAACCAGCCTGAGCTGGGGTGGTTCCAGGGCTGGGACATCTCCCACCTCTCTGGGCAGCCTGGGACAATGTTTCATCACCCTTAGCATCAAAAATATCTTCCTTGTATTCAGTCTAAGTCTTCTCTTTTAGCTTCAAACCATCAGCCTTTGGCCTGTCCCAACAGATCCTGATAAAATGTCTCCCCCATCCTTCTGATAGGTTCCTTCAAGTGCTGGAAGGCTGCAGAAAGATCTGGGCCAGGCCTCTCCCACCCTTGCACCAAACAAGCTTCTTTTCCTGCTCAGCTGGAACCTCCTGGCTTCCAGGTGGTGCCCAGTGCCCCTTGGCCTGGCCCTGGCCACCACTGAGCAGAATCTGGCCCCAGCCTCTTGCCCCCAGCCTTCAGCTCTTGCTCGGCATTCAGCAGCTCCCCTCTGGGGCTGCTCTTCTCCAGGCTCAGCAGCCCCAGGGCTCTCAGCTTTTCCTCCTCCCACAGATGCTCCAGTGCCCTCAGCATCTTCCTAGGCTCAGCAGTTCCCTGAGGAACAGGACAGAGAAACTCATTACAGCACAGCCAAGATGGAGAGGGTGCAGAGCCCTGGCCCAGGCTGCCCAGAGAGGCTGTGGAGTCTCCTTGTGTGGAGAGATGCCCAAGGCAGCTGGAGGTGACCCTGGGCAAGCTGCTGTGGGTGCCCTGCTGGAGCAAGGGGTTTGGACTGGATGATCCCCAGAGCTCCCTTCCAGCCCCCAGCATGCTGGGATTCTCAGAAACCCCTTCCAGCAGGCTCAGAGGACTTTGCTCTCTTCATGTTGGGTCCATTAGCTGGTTGGCACCATCCAACTGCAGAACAGTGCTCCTGGGTTTGCTACTGTTTTCTCACTCCAGCAGCAGCCATGGCTTGGTGGTAAAGTCCTGGTACACTGAGGAAAGAAGATGGAAAATTATTCACTTGTTAGCAATTTTCATTGCCAAAAAATATTCTCTTGTTTTGTTGTGTTTTCAGGTCAGTCACCAAGTCTGAGGTTAGACTTCAGAGAAGTTTATAATCAAACATTTCCCCTCCAGAACTGGAGGGGCTTGAACTCCATCAGCAATTGCTAATGATGTTTATTCATGTGATGGTATTTATTTAGCTGCATGAAGTATGCTGGGGATTGGAATTTCTCCTGGCAGGTCCTGCAAATGTGTCAATGAAAAATCTCTCCTCTGAATCCTGCCAGTGGAAAGTCAAAGCAGAGCCTGCCTGCATTATTTGCCCTCGAGGAAACATCTCCAGTGGCCTGGAACTGGGCAGCTCTGCACGTGAGAGTCAAACCCAGCAGAGATGTGGAGCTCAGTTTGTGTCTCCCTAAGGTGCTCCCTTGGCTTGTGCCAGCACAGGACCTCCTAAGGGTTAAATAGGTTTCCTTTGGACATTCCCTGGTTCCATATTTACCAAGAGAGGAAAAGATGGAGGTCCATGAGGTTTGGAATGGGATAGGTGGGGTGGGTTGGAAGGGACCTTTCCAGGAAACATCTATGGAAGCATCTATGCTACCTCCCTAGGCTGACAAACACCTGGACTCACATCCATCTGTGGACAAAACCACAAACACCCAGAGCCTCCTACAACTCCAGAAGAGTAGATCAACCTGTGGCAGGAAGATCTTGCATTGGAATTTGGGGGGAAGCATTTCTACTGTGGAACTGTTGTGGCCAAGCCACTGCCTTGGAAATGGGACAGATGTAACCCACTGGAGAGAGACTTTTGCAGCTGAAGGAGCCACAGAAGCTCCTCTGGGATTAAATGAAGAGCTGGTCACTAGAGTTGAGGTCATGATTCATCCTCTCCTGAAATAGAAGTGGAATCACATCTACAAGTGGCTACTTCTCTTTGTTGACTATAAATGGTGGCCAGAGTGGCTGGCTCAGCAGCAGATAACCACGTTGTAGTTACCTAAAGCTAGGTGAGAGGAGGAGGAGAACCTCAGCTGCTTTTGTTTAGCTATTTAGCATGGCAAAGAACATAGCTATGGAATGGCCCTGGATAGCCAAGGTCCCAGATAAACACTGGGTTTATGAAGAGCTCAGAAACCTTGGGGATGTGTGGATATGCAATTAGGGTGACCACATCCTAATTCTTCTCTGAGAAGCTGTGTGGAGTGAAACCCTGCACGTCACTGCCTCCATTAGTGGTTCCTCTTCTAGCAAAGCAGTTACAGAAGCAGAGAAATGGTTTGGGTTGGAAGAGACCTTTACAGATCATCAAGTCCAACTACTCACCCAGCACTGCCAAGGTTATGTCATGCTGTGCTCTGCAATGTGCTGTGGTTACCAGCAAATACCACAGCAATGGTAATATCTGACTGCTGGGACTTGATCTCCTCTGGCTACTATGAGAGTTCAGAGCCCAGTTCCCACCTGGCTCCAACCTTCTCTCAGGGAGCTGCAGAGAGTGAGAAGGTCTCCCCTGAGCCTCCTCTTCTCCAGGCTAACCAAGCCCAGTTCCCTCAGCTGCTCCTCACAACACTTGTGCTCTAGACCCTTCCCCACCTTCCTTGCCCTTCTCTGGACACACTCCAGCACCTCAGTGCCCTTCTTGGAGTCAGGAGCCCAAAACTGAGCCCAGGATTTGAGGTGTGGCCTCCCCAGTGCCCAGCCCAGGAGGCCAATCCCTGCCCTAGCCCTGCTGCCACACTAGTGCTGCTCCAAGCCAGGATGCTCTTGGCCTCCTTGCCCCCCTGGGCACTCTGCTGCCTCAGCTTCAGCTGCTCTTGACCAACCTTCCCAGGTCCTTTTCCCCCAGGCAGTTTCCAGCCACTGCCCCAAGCCTGGAGCCTTCCTGGGGTTGTTGTGACCCAAGTGCAGGACCCAGCAGTTGGCCATGTTGAACCTCAGCACATTGGCCCTGTCTCATCAATTCAACCTGCTCAGATCCCTCTGCAGAGCCTCCCACCCTCCAGCACATCAACAACTTGCTTTCTTCCCAGCCTCTTCAGGTTTTGTGTGGAAAGACAAACTTTCACTGTCAGTACAGAGTTTCTCCTCACTAATCCCCTCCACCTCTGCTCTCCAGCAACTGGAACAGAACTGAAGCAACAACAACAACAACAAGAGTGGTTTGTCCTGAAATTTATATGGCATGAAGCACTGAAACTAGAGACTGTTTAGTTCTGTCCTGGGACTCTTGAAGTCAGAGGCAAGGCAGCCATTGGGCAAGTGCTGGGAAAGAACCAGGGACCTGTTCTATCTGTACATTCAGCAATCTCTGCATGCCCTCAGAACCTCCTCCAGGCTTTCCACCTTCTCCCCAAGCCTCCAGGTGTGTTTTAAAAGCCTCATAATAGTTTTTGAGCCTCAGTTCAGGAGTTTAATTCTCACAGAGGATTCCATCTGCTGTCTGGACAGCCCTAAGGGGAATCTCTATTAAAATACCTCTGAAGCAGTAAAGCCACATGTGGAGCTTTGCAGCTCATGGGAGGAATTAGAGTCATGCAGCCAAGAAGAGGAATTGGTCCAGGATGGCACCACAGCTTCTCTGCCTACACAGGGCCAAAAGGAAGATGCTCTCCAAACTGTGCTCTGAAACTTTGAAGTCAAACCTCCATAGGTGACAATTAGTGTAATGAACAAATATTTCAGAGCAGCTGCAGGGTTTCATGGTTCCCCACTGAAGAAGATGAAGAACATGGTTGTCCTAGTGTCATACTCTGCCCAGCTGCCCCTGCCTGCTCTGAGGGTGGAAATCTTATGGAAATTGGAACTAGATGATCTTTAAGATCTCTTCCAACCCAAACCATTCTATGATTCTCTGATTCCCTGTCCATCTAAGCAAGAGATCTTCCCACCTTGCACCTTCCTGCCACAAACAGGTCTGTTTTGACAGTGAACTTTGTGTTCTTGTTGCTGGCTTTGACCACCTGAACTTTCCTATCTTCTAGTGGGAGTTAAGCCTGTAAAATTCCCTGAGCTTAGCAGACAGCAGCCACAAGTCCTCTCAGGTTGCCTCATTAAAAGCCAAGAGGGCTGGTAGAGTGTTTTCCTCTCCAGCCATAATCCTTCTCTCATTCTGCTCTGCTTTGGTTGCATTGGACTCAGGTGGCCAATGAAAGTCTGTCCTGGATCACATGGCAGGTGACAGGCTTTGGCTATGGCTGTGGCTAGGGAGTGAACAAACCTTGCAGCAGACTCCACAGAGGTCAAGAAACCTCACAAAGTGTGAGTAAATCCTGCCTGTAACCTTCAGGGAGCAGCCAGAGGAATCTCATCAAGCAGTTGTGAAGCTCTGAAGTCCACCAAGATGAAACAACATCCCATGATAATCTCTGGTGTATGACAGGAGTCCTCATACTCTTCTGCCATCACCACAGAGGTGGGAAGCAGAGGGCTAGGTCAGTTGGGTCATAAGGCAGGGACCATTCTGTCTAGAATCAGTTCTGGCTGTGGCAGGCAAGCTTGGCTGTTTCTGCTCTGCACTGAGATGATGTCAGGTAGGGACAGGACTAGGGGGAAGGGATGCAAACTAGAGGAGGGGAGATTTAGGCTGGATATTAGGAGGAAGTTCTTCCCTGTTAGGGTGGGGAGACACTGGCACAGGTTGCCCAGAGAGGCTGTGGCAGCTCCATGCCTGGAAGATTTTAAAGCCAGGCTGGATGGGGCTGTGGGCAACCTGCTCTAGTGGGAGGTGTCCCTGGCAGGCAGGGGGTTGGAACTAGCTGATCTTTAAGGTCCCTTCCAGCTCTGACCATTCTAGGACTCTCTGTCTTGCCACAGAAGATCTAAAGCACCCAGAGCTAGAATCTGTGCAGAACTTAAAGGCTCAGAGGAGTTCAGAAACTTTCCTTCTCCTTCCCCCATCATCTCTCAGCATTTCACACAACCTCCACAAGCTGACCAGGCTCCTCTTGATGTGGACCAGGCAGTCACAAGTAGAGTAACTTCAAACAAAAACAATGACTGGAACCCTCTTGAGTTTATCCCTTCAGCTTATTAAGGCAATATCTTGAGAGTGTTAGGTTTCTGGTTGGACTAGATCATCTTAAAGGTCTTTGCCAACCTGAATGCTTCTCCCCAGAGCAGAGCAGAGCAGAGGCAGAATCCCCTCCCTGCCCTGCTGGCCATGCTGCTGGGGATGCAGCCCAGGAATCAGTTGACCTTCTGACCTTTTCAGCCAGCAGGGAAGTCTAGCCTGAGAAAGCTGAAAGAGTTTGTTAGAGTCTATAAGAAGCTCTGTGGCAATGTGAGGAACAAACCTTAGCTTTTCTATCCAGAACATCCACTTTCAGTCTAATCATTTTACCTTTCCATCAGGATCTCCCTGAAGTTCAACTCCATGGCACATCCAGGGCCGTGGAATTGTCTCTCTGTCTGGGCTGGACTTTAATTCTCATGCTGGATGGTCCATGAAGCTAGCTAGGATTAACTAACTACCCCTGTAGGCTGAGCCTAGGACATGTGCCAAAGCAAACCCCTGCAGTCCTCCTGACTTTGAGCCCTGATTCCCCATTTCCAGACCACTAATCTTTAGCATTTGATCTCCTATAATTAGAAGTCATCAAGACCCAATCAACACACTCTTATCTTGCTTCCTATCAGTAAGCAAATGCTTCTTGGAACTGGCTTGGTTGTGTTCCCTCCCCAGCTGGTCTGTTAATCCCAGAGATTCAATATTTGCTTAAGATAAAATGTTCTCCCCAGAGAAGCCCAAGGCAGAAGGCTTCTGTCCTGGGCAAGTGCAGCAAGAACCAGGGGGAAATGTGTCCCTTTTCCAGAGCTCAGCTCTGACAGTGGGAACATGCAGAAAACAGCAACCAGACTGAAGTTAGAAGGGGGGAAAAAAGGCCAAAAATGGGAATGTGGGAAGAGAAATGGGTGTGGGGTGAATTGTGCATGATGGAGTGGGGCAACTTCCAAGCTCCAGTGATTGTTCAAGGGTTTCTAGGCTCTGTGGCCTCCCATGTCCATGTGCTTGCTGATGGAGCCACTGGAGCTCCAGCAGACTGCCACAGGGTGGATGTCCTCTGGTGGCATTAGTTACCAGGGACAAGGAGAGGTTATGCAGCTGGGAAAGGTTTGAGCTAAGAATAACACCACACAGCCTCCTGGGCAAGGCAGCTCTTTTCTCCCACCTCTAGATCTTATTGTTCCATTCCTATTGTTACTTATATTCATATTCCTTATGACTTTATCTCTGTAGCTCCCACCTCCAGTGGCACCTGGATTCAGCTAACAGGTGAGAAACCCATCTTCAGCTGAGAGCTCCTCATGTCCTTAAGGTCTGGCTGAATGCTTCAGAACCAGTCTCTGATGAGGACAAAGAGAGAAGCCCAGAATTTCACCCCCTGATGTGCTGCTGAGGGACATGCTCTAGTGGAGACCTGGCAGGGTTGGGTTAACTGTTGGACTTGATGATCTGAGAGGTCTTTTCCAAGCAAGCCAGTCCTGTGGTTCTAAGATCACACCTCACTACCCTGGTTTTCCTTTAATGCTAATATTGAAATCTGCTTTAGCTAGAGGAAGGAAAACAAATCCTGACTGGAGGTAAACATGCACCACCAAGCAAAGCTCACAGTCTTCAGACATATTTGCCTCTCTAGCTCCTGGTGCTGATGTTTCCAGCCAGGCACACACAGGGTTCTGAGGTTCAGGGTGAGAAATCAGTCAGTGGAAAAAGAAAACAAAAGAAAAAGTAGATTTAGGCTAGAGAGAAGGAAGAATTTTTTCACCCTGTGGGTGGTGAGAGCCTGGACCTGGGTGCCCAGAGAGGTGGGAGATGTCCCAGCCCTGGAACCATCCCAGCTCAGGTTGGTTGGGGCTCTGAGCAACCTGATCTGGTTGCAGATGTCCCTGCTGGCTGCAGGGGTTGGACTAGATGACCTTGAGAGGTTCCTTCCCACCCAAACCATTCCATGTTTCTATGTTTCTGGGGTTCCATGACCTCCCTAGAGGCTCCATCCCCACCAGATGATCTGAGGACAAGAAACCTCCCTGGACAACAGGGTGACATCAACAGTTCCTGAGCAAAACAAAGTGAAAACAAGAGCAGGGCAATGAAAAAGAGAAGGAAAAAGAACAATCAACAAACACAAGAGGAGATGAAAGCCTGAAAAACACTGGATGAAGGAAGGGAAACAGCAACAGGCTGGCCCATGGCAGGCAGCTGAGCCCAGGCCAGGCTGCTAATGAGGAGCAGCAGCCAGGGAGCACCAAGCCATCCCTGCTCCCTCTGCCTCTCTTTGCCCAGGAACCTGGCTGTTCCAGCAGCAGCATGTGAAAATATTTAGTCTGCTGCTGCAGAAGGGAATGTTTGGGAAAAGAGATAGGAAAGCTTGCATTCCTCCAACCCCACAGCCTGGTCCTCCCCACATTCCCTGGAGCTCTGCCAGTGCTCCAGGAGGAGCTGGAGCTGGAGGAGGCCTTGGGGCACCTTCTCCTCTTCTTCTGCTCCAACTGAATGAGAAGTGAGTGTGGGGTTGATCTCAGTCCTTCAGTTAAAGGCATCACTGAGTGGTTGATGTGGATCCCAGGGTGAGGGAGGGGTGGGAAGCCTTTTCTTCTTTAATTTTCCTCTCTGTTTCAGCACTATTTAACCAGGCAACTTTACCAAAGTCAGGCTTCCAGAGCCCAGCAGAACAGAACTCAGCCTTGGCCCTGACACCTCAAACTGATTAAAACACAGACATTCCTCCCAGAATAAACACTTGAAAAAGGAAAGAATCAAAACTGATGCTTTCCTGCTTCAGAAGGGAGTTGCAAATGCTCTGTCCCAGCTCAAACCAGAGGAGGGTAAGTCTGCTCTGCACTGGAGTAGAGAGAGCAAGGAGATTCACCTGCTTTGCATCTGACAAGTGGTGAAGTCACAGAATCATGGAATTCTTTGAATTGGAAGAGACCTCCAAGATCATCAAGTCCAACCATGACCCAGCCCTGCCAGGTCACCACTAACCCATGGCCTCAGCACCACATCTCCAGGGCTGTGAAACCCCTCCAGGGATGGGGACTCCACCACTGCCTGGGAAATTCTTCCTCATCTCCAACCTAAACCTCCCCTGGTGCAAACTGAGGCTGTTTCCTCTTGTCCTGTCACTTGTGAGAAGAATTCTCTTATCTTTGCAGCCTCCATGGTGGAAGATTTAGAGGAACATGAGGTGGCATTAAGTGGAGGTGAATTACATTTATCTCCACTGGTCTCCAGCTGCATTCCTGGATGCAGGCTCCAGGAGGGCAAACTGATTGGAGCTAGTTTTTGTCTTGGGTGGGGATGATCTTCCCTCACTGTTAACCTGACCCAGCTCAAACCCCTGGTTAACCTTTCCTAAGTGTTGAAACCACATTCTGAGGGGTTGAGAACCCAGAGCAGTGCAGAGTCATAGGAACCAGACTAATCTCCCCAGGATATGGGTGGGAACCAGCCCAGTCCATCCCAAACAGAGCCTGAGGCATGAAAGCTTGAACCTCAGATGATGTCTGAACTGAACTTCTGACCTTCCAGAGAGCTAGCCAGTTGGAATCACTGAACCTCTCTGCAGAAACATTTCAATAAATCAATGTATTTGCACTGCAGAAACACAAGCCCCTTCTCCAACAGGAAATGGATGCTGGAGCTAAAACCTGGCCACCTTGCTTTACTTCACCATGAAGAGCTGAGGTCTAAACTCTACAACACACTATCAGGAAGCCTGAAACCATAAAGTTAAACCCAAAGCTATTTGGAGTTAATAGGATCCATTTGTTATGTGAAGGAGGCAGCAGCATGGGTTGGGCTGGGTTTCTGTGACTGTGGGGAATAGGTAAGTGAAGCTGTGAGGCATGCAGGGGTGAAATGTCATCTGCTAACCCCAGCACTCCAGCCAGCCTGGGCTCCAACAGCTAACTGTGCATGAGGAGTTCTGTTTAAATGTCTCAATGACCCCCTCATTGCTTCCAGTCCAGCCTTGCAAGGTGGAGAGGCTCAAAGGGAGGTGTAGCTGTGGTGCTTGGGGCCATGGGTGAGTGGTGAGCAAGGTAGTGTTGGGTGGATGCTTGGAATCCATGATCTCAGAGGGCTTCTCCAGCCAGAGTGGTTCTATGAGCTATGATTCTGGGACTCATTCTCCACCTTCAGGAGCTTGCTGTGAAAATATAGATCATGTTTTTAAATGGAGATAGCAATGGGCTTGGTTAGCCTGGAGAAGAGGAGGCTCAGGGGAGACCTTCTCACTCTCTGCAGCTCCCTGAGAGGAGGCTGGAGCCAGGGGGGTCTTGGGCTCTGCTCCCAAGGAACAAGTCATAAGACANGAACAAGTGAGAGGACAAGAGGAAACAGCCTCAGGTTGTGCCACAGGAGGTGTAAGTTGGACATTAGGAAGAATTTCTTCCCCAAAAGGGCTGTCAAGGCCTGGCCCAGGCTGCCCAGGGCAGTGGTGGAGTCCCCATCCCTGGAAGGGTTGAAAAGCCCTGGAGATGTGGAGCTGAGGGCCATGGTTCAGTGGTGACCCATGGTTCTATGATTCTGTGACTCTTCTCCCAGCTGCTGAGCTCTCTAGATGCCTCATGCCACAGCAGAGCAAACCCAGAACCATTGCTCTTATCAATTGCTTTGTTCCTGCTCTGCCAAGTGATGGAAGAGTGAAACCAACCCAGAGCCTCTCCAGAGAGGCCCCAACATATTTCCCCTAGGACTCACAAATCAGCACTGCTAAGGAATGAAATTTCCACTTCACACCTCCTCACCCCCCCACCCCCTAAAGCCCTCTCCAATGTTTATGGACTTAATTACCTTCATTAGGGGAGGGGAAGCCCTTGGGGTTCCTGGTGCTGCTGAGGAAAACCTGTCTGTGTCTGGAGGGTAAAGGGCAAGCTCAGGGTTCTGCTGTCTGCTGGTGGCTTGGGGTTTCTAGTGGTTTCTGAAAGTCTTGTTGAGGGTCTGGCCAAGGAAGCCTTAATCTTGGAAGGAAAAGAGAGAATTAAAGGGCAGATGTTGGGTTTGTGTAAAAAAGAAACCAGTCTCCTTAAAGCTGGGGACAAGTTGCACTGGCATGAGGTGAGGGAAGGTCACTGGAGGTCACTCCACTCCAAAGAGGGATCATTCTACAAGCAAAAGCAATTAGTCAAGCCCAGAGGACAAAGGATTTGGCTTTTTGGCTGGAAATAGGAGGTTTGCTGAGGAAATCAGACTGAAATCAGGCAGGGAATCAGACTGAAATGAGCCAAGTGTTTTCTCCAAACATCTACTGTGTCTAAACCTGTCTCTGCTCTGATTCACATTGTAGAATCCTAGAATCCTTATGGTTGGAAAAGCCTCTGAGATCATGGAGGCCAAGCATCCACCCAACCCTGCCATGCTCACCACTGAACCATGGCCCCAAGCACCACAGCTCCCTGTGTTCTGAACTCATCCAGGGATGGTGACTCCACCACTCTCAGTAATCCTGTTCTTTATCCTCCTAAAAGAGAAGCAATAAGAGAGTGTGGCACAGAGGAGGAGACATTTTGCCTACAAAAATAGGTCATTTCCACTTTTGACCTCCTTGCACAGCAGAATTTTTCTCCTCCTCTGGAGGTGTCCTCAAGACAAACCCTGAGTTCAGAAGCATCCTTCCCTGGGTGCCTGCCAGAGAGGGGAGATGTTTGCATCAACCTCCTCTCTCAGAAAGGGGTCAGGATGTCACCAACCAAAGGGAAGGGAAGGATTTGGATGACAATGGCAAGAAGTTGAAACACCCCCAGAAGTTCTGCCATCACCTAACACACATCCTTCAGAGCCACCAGATGAGATCTTCTCCTCCTTTCCCCCCCATCATTTAAGCTCTCAGCCATGTCACCAGTGCTGTTCTTGGAAATGGAGATGTCTGCTGCAGGAAATCAGAGAAGAGAAAACATTTTCCAGCAGAGGAAGAGTCTGGAGGTTTACATGCACACCAGGGTGCCCTGCTAACTTTAGCCACTGACTTTGGAAGGAGCCAGTGTGGAGTTTGTTGACTCTGGCTGGTACCTGGCTGGATCATTAGCTCTAATTTCTGTTTGTCTGTGGCTAGCTGTCTCACTTCACCATCTGGCTCTTCCTCAAAGACATTCATCCATCTCTTTACTTCCTCCTCTGACAGCATGTCCTGCTCTGTGGACACCTTGCCAGCCAGGGGATGAAGAATAGACCTTAACAGTTCAAGATAAACCCCAGGACAAAGCCAGCAGTCTCCAGCCTGTTTGCTACTCGAAGGACAAACCATCCAGGCATCCTAAGGTCAAACCTTGGGGTCAGAAACCAAACCTTGCTGAGCATTGGCCACCACACAGCCCAGCAGGCAGCAACACTCCCTCTGGCCCGTTGCAACCACTGAGGCAGTGAGGGAATTAATTAAATGAGTTAATTAAATAACTCCTAGACCTCAGCTGCAGTCAAGAGCCCATCTCTAAGCATTTGTCCTGCAGGTCTGTCTTCTCTTAACTCATAAACAAAAGTGAGCTACATACCCCAACTTTGATGCAGACTCCTACAGCTTCAGCTCAACAAATGGAGTCATCAACCAAGCCAGAAGCCTCTGTGGAAGAGAAGGACCAGGGCATTGGGTGGGTGTCACCCTCCACCTCTGAGCACCACCAGCCTCATGGCTCCACCCAGCTCCTGCTCTGCTTGCAGGTAATTGTTCCCATTATTCTGAAAGCAGAGACACCTGATGGTGCTGTGACCTACAGACACCTGATGTGACCTACAGACACCTGATGTGACCTACAGACACCTGATGGTGCTGTGAGCTACACAAAGGTGCACAAGAAACTGATCCTGCAACCTCCTCTTGCTGACTACAAAGCATCCCTCACTGGTAGTGTCAGCTGCTAGACTCACTGCTGGTCAGGGTGAGGTAGGTCACACACTGAGCTCTCCTTCAGTGCTGTTGCACTCAGAAACACCTCCCTCTCCTTCCCCTCATCCTGCCCCAGGCACTCACAGGAGCTGGGAGTAGAAAGCAGGTGAAGATCCATCAAGCCTTGAGTGCAATCTTTCCAGTCTCAGTTCTGTTCATCCTTGGGTAAGATAAATGAAATGCATGTTACAGACATGGATTCTCCTGTGGTTCCTCATTCACCTGGGAGTGCATACATCCCCCCTCAGGACAGCTGTTGCCCTGCTGGAAGGGGTCTCCAAAACCCTCCTGAGACCAAGCATGGATTTCTTTGAGCAGAGCAACAGCAGAGCTATGCTTTTCTTGCATCAGCCAGGAGGTCTCTGCACTGGCATCATCCTTATTTCACATCCAGCTGAGGACATCAGCTGTGGACATCCCTGCAGAAGAGATGTTCACTTGAACCAAGTAGGCACAACCTGTTTTTACCTGGGGTAAACATCCAACCAGCAGCGTTCAACCTGTAGAGATTGTGACCCAATCCAGGCTCCAGAACAAAGCCAGAAGAGCTCCATGGCATGAGCATCCCTTTTCCAGCCCCAGCCAGATATTTTGGTCTTGTTGTTCCCCAGATCTTCTGACAAAAGCCTGGGAGGGTGGTTAGCAACCCCCACTCTCCCTTAGAGGGCTGTAATTTTTGGCTGGCTGTTGCCCTGGCTGCTATCCCTCTGCCTGCGGGTCAGCAGAAGAGAAAAACACCACCCCTCAAGGGCGTTGCTGGCTCTGGATCCAGGTCCTGCCCAAGAGCTGCCTCAGAAAAGCCTCCTTTTAAGAAGTCCATTTGCATATGAGGGCAAAGCAAGGATAGCCCTGCAAGGCTGTTTTTCTTGGGCAAGGGTTTGTCAACCAGAGGACTGTTTGTGGCTTTACACAGCTGGAGACCACGGATTGCCTCACCAGCTCTGCAGTGTGTGTGGAGAGGAGGGGGAAAGGGATGCATTGTAAGCATTCAAACCCCTGTCATTGTGCCTCCATCCCTTCCTGACCTCCCTCTCTTTATTTCCCTCATTTGCTCTTCCAAAACTGGGGAGAAGTGAACCTCTGGGATGTTTTATTCCTCATCCCTCTGCTCAGTCCCTTTGATTTCTCAGATCCTCTCTGTCTGCCCATCCATCCTAAACCATAATGAATCATGGAATCATCATGTTTGGGAAAGGCCTCTGAGATCAGCTATGGAGGCTCTGGAGGATTGGGGTGAATCCTGACCTCCAGTTCTGGGGCTTTGGTCCTGAAGCCCAGTTCTTAGCCTCAGTGCTTTCCCAGCTCTGGCTGATGTTGCACTTCTAACTAATTCCCTCGTGGAGAAGCAGCCTTTGTGGTGTAGAGAGGGCTCTGAGGCAGCTCCCTGCTACACTTTGATCACCTGGGGAGGAGGAAACCAGAGCCACTACATTTAATCTCCTATTATTGCAGTGTAAACTTGGTTATCTGCAGCCACATTCATTCCCTAAAGACAGCTCACATCAGAGGAGACCAACTTCAGAGCTGGGCATGGGAATTTGGGCTTACTGCAGCCAGGCTTGTGAGCAACAGCAGGGCTGGGTGCTGGGACCCTGGGACTGTCACCTCCTTTGACTAGCTAACAATGCAGTGCCTGATGCACCCCAGGAGGAGGTTGGCCCCATGCCTGCTGCCTGCCCAGCTGTCATCTCAGATGAGAGGAGGGACTGAAATACAGCTACCTGTCTTCTGTTCCTCACTCCTGTGATCACTCAGCAATGTTCATAAGCCTTGGAGGTCTCTTCATTCCTTGGAGAGCTCTGCCTGCTTCAGCCATTGAGTTCAACCAGCACTAGGGAGAGGCAGGGAGGGAGATGGAAAAGCAACAAGATCATATCAGCTCCATTCCCTGCAGGATCCAGGGTAACATCTAAGGAGGGAAAGGGGCAGAAGGCACGAGGCCAATCATTTTGAAGGCATTAAGTGGAGAAATATGATGAGAGAAGCTACATTCCACAGCTGCCAGGGCCCCAGGAATTTGGGTTGAATATTTGTTAGAAAAGACAGACCTTGTCATAAAAATAAATGTCCATTTCCAGGTGTAGATGACCAAGCTTTGAGGAACTGTGGTGGAGCAGTCAATAGATATTGGTGCTCTGTAGTTAGCAAGGTGCAGGAAGCTGGGTTCCAGTCAGAAGACACAACTTCCCAACCCACCTGTGATGCAAAATCATCTCCAAGGGTTAAGCATTTGTAAGTCAGCAGAGCTCCCTGGAGACCTGACTGCCTGCAGGACCTAGTGCTCTGGTGGTTTCCTAGGCAAAGTAAAAGTCATTCCCACATGTATGCAGCTGAAGATGAGGCAGCAGAGTGCCATGGGGGGCAAGGAGGCCAAGAGCATCCTGGCTTGGATCAGCACTAGTGTGGCAGCAGGGCTAGGGCAGGGATTGACCTCCTGGGCTAGGCACTGGGGAGACCACACCATGAAGCAGGGCCTGTTGTGAAAGAACAAGGGGTGATAGGTTTGAAAGGAAAGAGGAAGAGTTAGACCAGATCTAAGGAAGACATTTTTGATGCTGAGGGTGGTGAGAGCCTGGCCCAGGCTGCCCAGAGAGGTGGGAGATGTCCCAGCCCTGGAACCCTCCCAGCTCAGGTTGTTTGGGGCTCTGAGCAACCTGCTCCAGTTGCAGATNAGCAGGGCCTGTTGTGAAAGAACAAGGGGTGATAGGTTTGAAAGGAAAGAGGAAGAGTTAGACCAGATCTAAGGAAGACATTTTTGATGCTGAGGGTGGTGAGAGCCTGGCCCAGGCTGCCCAGAGAGGTGGGAGATGTCCCAGCCCTGGAACCCTCCCAGCTCAGGTTGTTTGGGGCTCTGAGCAACCTGCTCTAGTTGCAGATGTCCCTGCTGGCTGCAGGGGTTGGACTAGGTGACCTTCAAAGGTCCTTTCCCACCCAAACCCTTCCATGATTCTAAGCTCTGGAATCAGAGTCATTGTATTTCTGGATGTCTCTTCTCAGGTATCAAATAATTAGACACCAATCAGACATCCACTTGTCTGTGCTATTCTGACCATGATTGATCCAAGGCATGTTTTTGTCTTTTCCCTGGACCTCTCCACTGAAATAAATACTGAAGACTGTCACTGACAGCCTTCTCCAGTGTCTATTTGTCTTGAACATACTTCTCCTGGGGATGTTGAGGGATGTGTGTATTTAATCCCATCTGAAAGTCAAATGAGTCCTTGACTGTTCTGCTGGGCTAATTTGATTCACTTGGTTGAGTAAATAAGAGCCAGATGGCAAATAGCCTTAGGGTCACTTCATGATGTAAAATATATATATAGATATATATATATAGATATATATATAGATATATAGATATATATTCTCCTCATTACCCTTGGTCTCTCCTGTGCTGTGGATTGACTTCTGTGCTCAAAGGGTAACTAAAGATCCCACCAGAATCACTACCCTGAAAAGCTTCTCTTCTCCTGATGTCCACAAGAACTGCTTTTAGGGTTTCTTAGGATTTGCAGCTCCTTCATCAGCTTTCACTCTGCCTGGTGGGGTTTTTGATGAGCTCAGCTATTGGCAACTCCCTCCCCATGAGAGCTTCATCTGTGCACTGGTGTCATAGCCACCAGGGTACTGAGGGTCCTGAGCACATCTCACCTGCTCCCAGAGACATCTTTCTCCCCACCCCTTTATCTCACAAACCACTAAAAACATCTCCTATCCCTTAACCCTTGACCCTCCTGAGATGGAGATGTTCAAAGGGGGAACAACCTCAAGCTGGAGCCAGGTTTCCCATCCTGGGGCTGTGCCCCTGAAGACCAGTCTCTCCTACCCAAAGTGGCCCTTCCTTCCTTACCCAGTCAGCCCAGAGAAATGAGCCATGGAGAGGTCTTCTCCAGCTTCCCTTTGACATCTTCATGGCTGAATTTCACAGAATGGTTTGGGTTGGAAAGGATCTTAAAGGTCACCTAGGCCAACTTCCCTGCAGCCAGCAGGGACACCTTCCTTACAGCTCCCACTGGAGCCAGCCCAAACATCACCTCCATCAGCCCTGGCCATATGGAACTATCACATAAAGAGAGTTTTTTCCCCATAGTTTTCACCTCTTGTATATGAAGAATCTTTGTTCAGCTCCAATCTGCATCAGTTTATTCCACTTTAGTCACAACAGCAAAGCCAGAAAGTCCTAGGTGGGCATAAATCTCTGCCTGGTGGGACCCAGGTTTAACAGCTGTGGTCCTAGCTCCAAGGTCTGCCTGGTAACCTCCCCCAGACAGAGCAGAGCCCTGTGTCTATCTGCTTGCACTGCCTCAGGAGATGTTGAAAATGAAGCTGCTTTGCCTTCTGTTTTGCTTTGCCTGCTCCAGGAAATACATTTATTCTTTGTAATGAAAATGTTTAGACACAGGCAAAAAAATAATCTGTTTATTTCAATCTCTTTTTCCAACTTTCCAGTAGGAAAATTCAGACCAAAAAAGCCTCAAGAGCAATTACTCTTTTCATTTGCTCTCTGTCTTTGTTTTCTTTTAATTAAAAGCATCAATTTTGGTGGTTATTTCCAAGAAGACTTTGTTACAAGGTTTTGTTCCCTGAAATGAATGAATAAAGGAATGGTAATCAGCCTGGTGGAGCTCCAGGACTGCCAAAGTGTCCCACATCTGGCACAATTAGCCTTTTATTTGTTAACCACTTGTAATTTCCTCAAGGCCCAGATAGACACCACCATGGGGCAGGCTGATGCCAGCCAAAACCAGCACAATCAAATGGTGTTTAGTGAGTTGCTGTTGGAGGCCAACCAATGGCAGGAGTTTGGTGAGAAATGGAGGGAGGGAAATAAAGGAGGGAGGGGGGGAAAAAAGCAGTGAGAAAACATCCTCCACCTCTGCTGGTCTGTGGAATGCTGCTTCTTCCTCTTGGCTCTGTTTGGGCATGGCACAGAATCATCAGGGTTGGAAGAGACCTTTAGGATCATCAAGTCCAACCAACAACTTCTTTCTCTCTTGGTTTTCACCTTCCTCTCCATCCAAAGCTCCAGGGTAAGGGTAACTCCCACACCACACACTGCCTGGTGATGAAGCTGCCTGGGATACACCAGTGTCATGGAACCATGGGGTGGGTTGGCTTGGAAGGGACCTTCCCAGGTCATCTAGTCCAACCAAAACCTCTTCAACTAGCTCAGGTTACCCAGCCAACCTGAGCTGGAGTGTTTCCAGGGCTATGCCATCTGCTCTTGCAGTTCTACCAACTCAACTGGTCAATCACTGGGCACTTGGTCATTTCTAAGGCACTAGAATTCCCCTTCCTAGCCATGTTTTTCCCTCCAACCACTGGATTTGGGCAGCACTCTTATAAAACTGATATCTCTTGTGGATCTAATGCTGCTGGTGGTGTTGGAGCTGCATCTGCTTGCACAGGCAGAGTCTGCCCACATGGCTCTCAAAGAAATGATGCCAGTTGGCCTCCTGAGGATGTAGGATGTGGCCATTAATGGATGCAAGTTCTAGACCTTGCAGAATGCAAGCACTGGGGAATGAGCTAAGGTGTTTTGGGGATGAATCCAAGTGAGGAGAAGAGACACACCCCCAAGCCCCAGTCCCAAGGGGCAGCTCTTAATTATCTTCTGTTTGGCTTTGCAAAGCTGGGAAGAAAATAAACCCTGAGGAATATTGTGAAGGACAAAACTATAGAGTTTGAGGAGCACTGCCAGGAATTCTTCCCTTCAGAAGCCAGTTGTGAATGTAAACCACTGGCAGAAAGCTCATTCCTAGCAATAACAGCTATGTCATGTTTCCTGGAACATAGGCAGTGTGGAGTATCATAGGAAAGGGAAAATAAACAGCAGTTCACTTTCTGAATCACCAGTCATAAATTCTCACTGAGGTGGGGGGGGAAACCCAGCCCAACACCACACACACAAACTCAGAGCAAGCCAGTACAGCACCAGAAGAGTTTCCTGAGCCCCTCAACTGATGCAGCAAGTGGAGCTAAGAATCCCACTTCTCCAAGCTGGGAGAAACCTGTAGCACTGAGCAGTGTGAACAACACAAAGAGAAACCACATCCTCCTCCAGATTCTGCCAGGGGACATCTTGGGACAAGAGTCATTTAATCTGTTTTCTCTGGGGTTTGAAATCAGATCATTCCACTTTAATCAGTCCTTTTCCTTTCCTTTTCCTTTCCTTTCCTTTTCCTTTCCTTTTCCTTTCCTTTCCTTTCCAGTTCCTTTTCCCCTTCCCTTTCCCTTCCCTTCCCTCTCCAGAGAGTTGCCATGATTCTGCCTCTTTTGGCTCTCAAAATTTCACCCAATAGCTTCAAAACTGTTCAGGGTTGATCCAGAGCTGGTACAAACACAGCCCAGCAAAGCCTCTGCTGCTCTATGCTCTCTAAGCCTCTAAACCCACAAGGACCAGACTGCATCTCCCACTGCCTGCAGCACCAAAGAGACCATGCAGGGGTCTGGCCCTTGGCCCATGTAGGTAGCTGGGACCAAGACAGTTGTGGTTTAGACATCAATCATAGCATCATAGAATGGTTTGGGTGGGAAAGGACCTGTCAAGGTCATCTAGTCCAACCCCTGCAGCCAGCAGGGACATCTGCAACTAGAGCAGGTTGCTCACAGCCCAGACAACCTGAGCTGGGATGGTTCCAGGGATGGGACATCTCCCACCTCTCTCAGTCTTTGCTTTAGAAGCAGTGCTGGGGATGTGCTGCACCAAGTCACTTCAGGTGTGCAAGACCCCATGGAGACTGCAGTCTAAGCTGGAAACCTTGCTGGACCAAAGAGGAGCAGCACAAGGACCACTCTGGCCATGGTTTCACTCTGGCCAAGTCAGAGCAAGGCAGGCAGTGTAAACCTGGACAATGACATGGTGATTCAGAGCTCCAAACCTCTCTCTTGGCTTCCTGTAATGAAGAGAAACATCTCAGAATGAGGAATCCTCCAGAGAAAGCTCCACCTGCAGAGGTTACTCACAATATCACTGCAATATCAGGAAGCTTGGGATCTTTAGCCAGTGCCTGCAGAACTGAAGCCCAGGAGCCCCTTCAGGAGCAGGGAGCTGACAAGATGTGGAGATGCAGGGAGGCTCCTCACTGCTTTTGACATCTGATGCCCTCTGAAGCCGTTCCAACAAGCTGCAGGAGTCCCTGAGCTGATCTGTATCTCCTTCCTCAGTCAGGGAGATGGCAAAAGATCAGTATCTGGATGGTTCAGAGGAACAAATTGTTAGCCTTGGTCTGAGCAACAATAGAGGCTTTGAGGATGCTGGTGAGCAACTGCTCCTGTGCATTCCTAACCACACACTTCCCTTCTTTATATCCCTGCTCCTCAGCCCTCTGCCTTTCAGCAGAGAAGTCTTATCAGCCTTCAGCAAGGCATCAAACCAGAGCTGAGGAGGGATGGCTCACACCCACCTGCTTTCCTCAGCCACATGAAAGGCAAAACCTGGGAAAGGCTGCTGGGAGCTGCCCTGTCCTGCTGGGAGAGGCTGGTGGGCAGGCAGCTCACCTTTGCGAAGCCAGAGAGCTCAGGTCAGACAGAACCTCTTCAAAAGCAGGCACAAGGCATGTCAGAGGTGTTGCCTCTCTTTGTCTCCTGTCAGTCAGTGTTTCTCAGGTCTTCTCTTTTTTCTCTCTTGTGTTTTCTGTTGCTTCTGCTTGTTGTAGCTGTGTGGGAGCACAGCTGTGTTCTGTCCTGCAGATGAAGTGCTCCACCTGAACCAGCCCTGAGGGCAAAATGGGCTGAGGGATGTTGTGACTTGTGAAATCCTAGAATCCACCATGGATGGGGTTGGAAGGGACCTCTGGGGATCACCCAGCCCAAGCCCCTGCTCCAGCAGGGGCACCCACAGAAGCTTGCCCAGGGTCACCTCCAGCTGCCTTGGCAATCTCTCCCCACAAGGAGACTCCACAGCCTCTCTGCAAAGCCTGGGCCAGGGCTCCAACACCCTCACACCAAACAAGCTTCTCCTCCTGCTCAGCTGCAACCTCCTGGCTTCCAGTTGGTGCCCAGTGCCCCTTGGGCTGTCCCTGGGCACCACTGAGGCGAGTCTGGCCCCAGCCTCTTGCCCCCAGCCTTCAGCTCTTGCTCAGCATTGAGCAGCTCCCCTCTGGGGCTGCTCTTCTCCAGGCTCAGCAGCCCCAGGGCTCTCAGCCTTTCCTCCTCCCAGAGCTGCTCCAGGTCCTTCAGCATCTTCCCAGCCTCCCCTGCCCTCTCTCCAGCAGTTCCTTGTCTCTCTTGAGCTGAGGAGCCCACAGCTGGACCAAGTGCTTCAGTTATCTAGAACTCACACCTAGGACTCCCATTTAATGGTCAAGGTCAAAGAGCAGTGCAGTGCTAGAGGAACAACAGGACCCATGTCCATCCATCCTAGGCCAGTATCTCAGCTGGGGACAACACTGTGAAGCAGCCACTTGTCCATAGTAGAGTCCAGCAGCGTGGTGGCCACTCCTATGTTCTTCCAAACATGGTAAAGAGCTTAGCCTTCCCCTCCAGCAACTTGGGCACTTGCTAGGCACAAAAATAGGAAAGGAGGGCAGAATCTAGTCAACAAAACACTCGTGTTCCTGAGCATGGAGCAGGGAGCAGTCATTTGCTAGGAGTTGTCACTGTGAGGATCCTCTTCCAGAGAGGGTTTCAAGAGGCTCTCCCAGGCCACATCTCTTTCCCTGGGTATCTGGGGCTTGTTGATCCTGGCACAGCACCTGGGAACAGGCAGGAGGCCAGGCTAACAGATTGGCATGTGTGCAGGCAGGGAAGGAAGCTGAGCATCTGGCTTTAAACACCAGGGCTCAGATTTCTCTTGGAGGGTGTTGACAGGAACATGCATGCTGGTGCTCGGCTGCTGCAAGGACTGGGAGCAGAGTAGGATGGCTCTGAGGGCTTTGCTGAGACCATTTTACCTCTGAGGTCTTCCCTTCCTTCCTCCTGATCATCACAGAGCCATTAGAAAAGGGTCTGAAAGAGCTGAAGACTCAGCAATGGGCAGAGGTCACCTCCAGGAGCTCCAGAGGAGTTTGGAGCTGTCAAACGAGCACCAGGAGCAAGGGGAATCCTGTGAAGGTCATGTTGCTGGTGGACATCACTGCATGCCACAGCTTCACCTGAGCCTTAAAGTCAACACCTGGCATTGGCCCAGGCTGCCCAAGGCAGTGGTGGAGTCACCATCCCTGGAGGGGTTCCCAAAACATCTAGATGTGGTGCTGAGGGCCATGGCTTACTGGCATGGTGGGGATAGGTTGCTACTTGGACTTGCTGATCTTAGAGCTCTCTTCCAGCCTTCTTGACTCTGGGATTCTGTGATTGGCCACTCAGGAAGATCCCACCTGCAGCATCCTCCCTGGAACAGGAGCAGGACAAAGGAAAAGCCCCAAGGACTAAGCCATACACTGAAGAGAGGTGACATGGGCAACATACCCCTGCTTCCCCTGCCACCTTAGGCTGGGTTTGTCTTGCCACCTGAGCCACCTAAAGCCAGGCAGACAGCTGAAGCCAGTCTGCCTTGGCTCCTTCCATGCTCCAGGGAGTCCAGAAGAGACTCCCAGACTTCTGCTGCCTCTTGCCTTGCTAAGAGATGAGGCAAATCATCTCCTGGAGGTGCCTTGGCTACAGAAAGCTCAGATTTACCTTGGAGCTCTTAGACAACTGCCCCTCAGCAAGCTGAATCCCATCTCACTCTTCCAGTTCCCTGGGGCTTTATTTCCCAGGTACCCAAAAGTACCAACTTTCCCACAGCTTCCTGGGCAGAATTCAGCTTGGGCTGAGACCTCAGGGCTGTAGTCCTCCTGTTGCAGGAGTTTTGCTCCTCACTGCTCTCAAAGCCTCTCCAGAGCTGCTCAGGAATGACAGGAAAGTTCTTCAACACCCAGGGCTTGGCTTCTCTAGAGCTAACTGCTTAAATGGCATCAGTGCTGCCAGTCAGCACCTCAAACCATGGAGAAGGACACCTGGGGACATCTCCTGGACCTACAGAGAACTGAAGAGCCCAGAAATTGTGGTTCAGCAGCTTTCAGGTTGGGAGAGACCTTTGGGATCATGGAGTCCAACTGTTCACCAGCACTGCCCAAATTGACTCCAAAATCTAATTGTAAACCCAAATGTACTCCAACTGTGGAGAAAAGAAAGAAAAGATGTTTGTTTGTCAGAGTTTAGGGGTTTGGGCTTGGCTTTTGCCCTGAAATTCCAGCACTAAGCAGTTTGCATGGGGAGAGAAACTGATGGGAAAACAAAGCCAAAATAGTTCATCCTTTAGATGTTAATTTTCCACATGTATAGCTTTTATAGCTTCAGACAGTCAACAAAAATAGGATTAAGGAAAGGAATCTCCCAGTGCATAGGAAATATGACAATGTATAGAAATAGAATGTGACCCCTGGTGACCTTTTCCAGAGGAGAACCCCAAAATGTTTCCTGTTAACCAAAAAGAACTTTCTTAGCTCAAGCAAAACAAAGAATATTTGCCACAGCCTGTTTCCTCCTGGATCAGTGTCCTCCCCAGATCACCTTTCCCCTCAGGAAAGGGCAAACAGCATCCATAAAGTTACTCAGCATGGTGCTGGCAGAGCAGCAGGAGCTGGGAGCAGTTTGGGGCTGGCAGCAGGGAGCCTGCATGGGACTCGTGGGCTGCACAGACACACACAGGCTGCTGGGAGGCCAGCAGTCTGGCTCCTTCTGGCTCTCCTAGAGCTTTGTGGTGGGATCTTGGACAGGTTCCTATCCACAAGGCATTCCTCAGTTTCTCCATCCTTGGAGAGCTGCTTTACTCCCTTTCTGATGTGGCTGAGAAGCTCCTGAAGGGGAGGAGAACAACTAGGCTTGATGGGCTCCTGCCCAAGCTGCTCCAGGTGACCCTGCTCTGACCAGGGGGTTGGACTAGAGGATCTCCAGAGGTCCCTTCCAACCCCTACCCCTCTGTGTGATCAAGGCTTCCTGAGGACATGCATCCCCAGAGCTGGGTGAGGACAGCTGGGTGCTAAACCAGCATCTCACCAGTGCCCACAGCAAGAGACTGCAGCTGTGGTGACCTGGCACTGCTGGGTTAATGCTTGCACTTGAGGATCTTGAAGCTCTCTGCCAAGCAAAACCACTCTCTGATTCTCCATGTGCATGGATTTGAGGGAGAAAGATGCCACAGATAGTTTAGGTCCAAGACAGATTGATCTCCAAGGAGAGCTTTCTCCCCAGCTCCCCCCCAGAGCATGGCTGCTTTCCAGCAGATGTGATGCTCCAGGGAGAAGGGGTGGTGGGCAGGGAAGGAACCTGCTTCATATGCTAAGGCAAGGGGAATGCAATGTAAATCAGAGCTGTCAGCCCTTTCCTGACCCAGGCTGCAGCACAGACTTCTGTCCAAAAGTATGTTTATACTGGAAAGGAGAGAGATGTCCAGAGCTCAGAGCTGCAGGAGTAGGTGCAGGGAGGAGAGCCAGCACCTTCACCTCAGCCCCTGGGCTCTGACCTAGCCTGGGGCTGGTACCTGGGCTAGAAACAGCCATCCTGTGAGTCCAGATCCACACACCCCCACACTTGTGCACTCACAGATGGGAGAAGATGGCTGAGAACCTTGAGGAGATGACTCTCCTGCTGCCAAAGCCAGCTCAGCTCCTCTCCTGTGCTTCAAGCATCATCAACATGATTAATGGCTGAGGCCACTTGGTCTGTGAGCCTGCAGAAGAGCAGAGACCTCAGGGCAGCTTGCAGCTCCCTCAGCTGCTCCTCACAACACCTGTGCTCTAGACCCTTCCCCACCTTCCCTGCCCTTCTCTGCCCACACTCCAGCACCTCAATGTCCTTCCTGCAGTCAGGAGCCCAAAACTGACCCAGGATTGGAGCTGTGGCCTCCCCAGTGCCCAGCCCAGATCAGGTTCTTTGGCCCTTCCTGGCTGCAGGGATGTTTTGCCATCCTCCTTTAGGTCCAGCAGGCAGGGACAATGGATGGAGCAGAAAGGAGAGCTCTCAGTTCCCAAGGGAGAAGGATCTGCCAGTTGTAAAGCTCCAGAGGCTGTGGACAGCCACAGCCAAGGAGAAAGAGGCTGCAGTCTGGAGGCAGTTGCTGCAGGAGTGAACTCACAGGCTGTAAAGCAGCAAGTGCTTAAGGCCAGACCCCATAAATTCACCAAATTAGATGCTGGTGACATTATGGACCTGTTTTGTTAGCTTTTCCAGCTGAGCTGCAGACCACAGAAAATGATTTATAATCTAAGGGCTGGGATGGTGGGGGAAGGGAGAGCAGGATGGGAGGAAGAGGGCAAAGGGCAGTGACTCTCACTCATCTCCAGCCTAAACCTCCCCTGCTGCAACCTGAGGTGGTTTGCTCTTCTCCTATCACTTGTTCCTTGGGAGAAGAGCCCAAGCTCCAGCTGGCTCCAGCCTCCTCTCAGGGAGCTGCAGAGAGTGAGAAGGTCTCCCCTGAGCCTCCTCTTCTCCAGGATAACCAAGCCCAGTTCCCTCAGCTGCTCCTCACAGCACTTGTGCTCTAGACCCTTCCCCACCTTCCTTGCCCTTCTCTGGACACACTCCAGCACCTCCATGTCCTTCTTGGAGTCAGGAGCCCAAAACTGACCCCGGGATTGGAGCTGTGGCCTCCCCAGTGCCCAGCCCAGGAGGCCAATCCCTGTCCTAGCCCTGCTGCCACACTAGTGCTGCTCCAAGCCAGGATGCTCTTGGCCTCCTTGCCCCCCTGGGCACTCTGCTGCCTCCTCTCATGTCAGCCTAGTGACAGCTTAGCCCCCAGGGGCCTAGGAACACATGAAGAGGACAAAGCAAAGGTGTTACCTGGTGGTGCAGGTGAAGGAGCCTGT
This sequence comes from Galbula dea, assembly GCA_013399015.1. Classification (NCBI taxonomy): domain Eukaryota; kingdom Metazoa; phylum Chordata; class Aves; order Piciformes; family Galbulidae; genus Galbula; species Galbula dea. The sequence continues at coordinate 6,447 of VWZX01009200.1, read as the reverse complement.
GCTGTGACAGATGGAGGATTGGGCCCTGGGACTTCTCCCTGGGTCTAACACACAGCTCAGGTTGGGTAACTGCACAGCTGCTGTGCAGGGAGCATGGCTTCATCATACCTTCTGAAGATCCAGCTTTGCTGCCAGGGTAAGGCTCTTCCAGGTCTGGGTCAGAGCATGGAAGAGGAGGAAGGATTTTCACCATGCATGCATGTGAGAGGAGATGTTGCTGAGAGCAAGCATGAAACTGGAGCATTTTTCTGAGCATGCTGCTCCCATCTCATCCCCCAGCTCTCTCCAAGGCTGTGCCCAATTCCCACACCCTGGGAACATTAGCTCAATTGTTTCCCCAATCACCCAGGTGAGTTCACACTTGCCATGAGCTCCCTTCCACCTCGGGCTGCAGCTGGGCTCTGGGCATAGCTCTTGCTATTCCCTATTTTTACCCACCCAGGCATTGTTCCCTGGAGTCTTTTTCCTTTGGAAGAGCTTGGCCAAGCCACCACAAATCCTTGGGCAAGACTGACCTCTTCTGGGAGGCTGAAATGGAGCCACTCAGGGAACCTGAAACCAGCCATTGTGCCCTGGAATTTCCCCTGGGCATTTTGGGCAGCAAGCCCTTGGCGTTGGCTGCTGAACGTGGCCAGGGATTTGTCTAGAGATCTTTCTTAAAGATGCTTTTTGCTTGCTGCTTGCTCAAGCCCCAAAGGATTCTGGCTTTAAACTAACTCCTCAGTTCCCTCACCTGTAGTTGAAGTTCAGGGAAGTTTTCTGAACCCATTCTGCTCTGTGTCCTCTCCCAGAATCTCCTTTCTGCTTCATCCCTAACATTCCTTCCCTTTTCCTGCTGCTCAGCCTTGCTCATCACCCCAAAGCCCCAGGTCCCTATCCCTCAGCACCACACTTTATGTCTCCTAAATACCTCCAGGGATTTAAGTCCTGCTTAATTTTCACAGCCTGCAATCTTCTGGAGAGCATGAGCAGCCCCAGTGTGCAGTGAGGGACATGGATCCCCAGGGAGAAGAGGTGTCAGGACCTGGCAGGGGACTCCTTGCAGGCAGAGGTCATCCCAGCTTTGGGTTTCCTACCTGGATCACCCCTGAGCTTCACAGTGGTGCCCTGTGGACACTCTGTCTCCCCTAAGAAACACTGAGATGCCCACAGCAAGGAGAGAACTGGGCCCCAGCTCAGGGGCTGCAGGCATGAGCTCCAGGTTCTGCTCTCAGAGGTGTAAACCCCTGGCAACCTGGGCAGCTCCTCAAGGGTCAGACCAAAGCTTTTTGGAGCAGCAGCTGTTCTGCAGCCTTCACATCATGCTTTGCCCTTCCCACAGGACAAGGGAGGTTCCAGCCATGCCAGGAGGCCCTGGGCTGAAGGTCTCCTTCCTCTTCTCTTGGTGCCATGGAGAGATGAAAGCAAGGCTGCTGGCTGCACACACATGTCCTCAGCAGCACTGCCTGGAGTGGGGGAGGTCTGCAGCTCTCCTCAGAGCCCAGAGGAGCTGAAGGCCATGGCCCTCATTAGGACCTGCTCCCAGTTTACAGCTGCTGCCCACCAGCTCCACTAATGACCCAGATAATCACCCCTTGAATGGTCCCAGTCACCTTGACTGACTGCTCTCTCCTCCTGGGTCCACAGCATGGCATGCAAGGTGGGGGGAGGGATGGGGAAAAATGGCTTTCTTGCATCTGGCTTTAATTATCTTCATTTTTAATGAAGTTCTGTGGGTTTAATATCAATAACCCTGCTCTGGAAAGGTTTGCTTTGCTTGGATGTTTGTTCTCCATCCAGGCAAATCTTGCTGGTCACTTAGCCCATCTCCTGGAAGGTCTGAGGGTCTTTGTTAGTTGGTGCTGGAACCCACTGAGCTCCTGGAGGCCATGGATCAGACAGACTGAGCTGGGGAGCTCAGGGGCCTCTTATTCACCCTGAGCCAACTGCAAAGTCCTCTCTCTCTTTCCCTCTGACTTCTGATTTCCAGGGGTGGTAACTCCTCATGGGGGCAAAACCTCAGTGAGGTTTTGCCCAAAGGATTGAGGAGCTGAAGGAGACAACTGAAGCAATGAGAGAGGAGAAAGGTTTGACCTTCCTGTGCACACAGACACACCACTAGCACTGGACTGGGGCTGGGCTTCTGCCTGGCCAGAACAAAAGCAGGAAGCCACCCTGACATCTCCCTAAAGCCTCCCCCCAACAGCAGGACAAAAGGCCATGGGTCAGTGGTGACCTGGCAGTGCTGGTTACTGCTTGGACTTGGTGAGCTCCAAGGCCTTTTCCAACCTAAATGATTCTTGGTTCTTCCTAGCTGGTTCCTATTGGAATTGTTTTTCTTTCTGCAAAGCTTGAGGCTCTTTGTCCTGCAGCTTGAAGTCCTCTCTGATAAAGTCTTGGATGTTTCACATTCCCTGAGCTGCTCCTTTACTTCCTCCTTGAAGAAAAGGCACAGTTTCCCCTTTTTGGGGGATGCTAGAACCTGCTCCCAGTGCCAACACTGGCATCCTTCATGCTGAGACATCAGCAATGAGCCTCAGGCACTGCAGGGATGAGATCTGGGAGTTCAGATTCCAGCTCCCAGAACATGGCACCAGAAGGTTCTTGGGTAGAGGTCAAAATCTCTGCCTAGAATTTTCCTTCTGCTCCTGCCCCAGTTTTGCTTCTGGTTATTTATTGAGAGGAGTCAAAATCTCCTGAGCCCTTGCCTCCAGGGACACTTCCCACCCTCTCCTCTGAGTCCCTCAGAACCCCAGCATGGTTAAGGCTGGAAGGGGTCACCAGAGGCCATCTAGTCCAGGGTCCCCTAGAGCACAGCACTCAGGGCTGTGTCCAGCTGGGTTTGGACTCTCCCCAGAGAAGGAGACTCCACATGAGACCACAGAGGTCCCATCATCCATGAGGTCCTGTCTCTGGGAAGTGATCCAGAGCACCAGACATGACACTCCTGGTGTGCAGCAGATAACCTGGCCTGGCCTGATGCCCTCTCTGCTCTGGAGATGAAGTGATCTAGTGGTGAAGCAAAGCTGGAGCAATCAAGGCCACCAGAATCTTCTCAGCTGCTGTCTTGGGGTGGCTTCCCAGGACTGGGAAGGTGAGATGCACTCTAAGTCCTTCTTCAGATGGAGAAACTGAGGACCTTGATCCTTCCATGAGGTCCTTGACCCTTCCATGAGCACCCTGACCCTCGCATGAGGACCTTGACCCTTCCATGAGGTCCTTGACCCTTGCATGAGGACCCTGACCCTTCCATGAGGTCCTTGACCCTTCCATGAGGACCCTGACCCTTCCATAAAGACCTTGACCCTTCCATGAGGACCTTGCATCCTACCTGCTAAAAAGCAGAGGAGACCTCAGCAGGCTCCAAGGTCTGAAAACAACAGAACTGGGACCTTTCCTGTTCCCTGCTGTCCCAGCTTGGATGAAGTTCATCTTGGCAGCCTTCAGGGGCAAGGTTCCCTGCTCCAGGAGCCCTCCCTGCAGCCACCCATGGGCCCAGGCAGTTTTATTTGGAAAAGCTGAGCCCTTGTGGCAAACAGCAGGTAGGATTCAGCTTTTAGTTGCTGTCCTTGTTCTGCCTGCTGTGGAATTCCTTGGCTTCCCAGGGCAGGTTTAATCAACTCCATTCAAGGGTAAATATAGCAACTGCCTTTTGGGGCTTTCTTCTTCTTTTCTTCCCTTTTCTTTTCTTCTTTCTTGGAATTCATTATTTCCTCAGAGGTAAAACTTTTCATGCCATGGCCAAATAGTTAGGAGTCATTAGATGCAGTAGAGGAGGGCAGAAGCCATGGATTTTCCTTCTTTGATGGATTTTTTGGGAGAGCTATAAAGCAGAAAGGAAACAAGCCCTCCCTTTATGTCTGCAGACAAGTGTGTGTGTGTCTCTTTCTGTGTTCCTCTCCAGCTTGCCAGGCTTGCTCTTTATTTCCCTCCCCCCTCCTTTCAAAGCAAGAACACCCTGGATGATAGAAACCTTTCTGTTTCTTCTTGTTTCCTTTCCAGTCAGGACTATAAGCTCCAAGGGCATTATTTTAACTAGGCTCTTGTAATCCTTTAACAGGGTTTGTTGAAAATAAGACCCAGCACTGCCAGACACCAGGCAGCAAAAAGCTGCTTAGTGCCAAACTCCTTCTTGGCACTGGAAAAGCTGGGAATTGGCTCTGGCTTGGGGGTTTTTTTCCCCCCTCCTGTTCCCTGTTTGAATATGCACCTTCCTGGGTCCCAAAGAAGGTTAGAGTCCAGGCAAGCACCTGAAATTTGGGTCTTTGTCCTCAAAGAGTGGCCAGGAGAACACTTGGTGTCTTGGTTTAGTGCAGTGCCTCCAGGCTGGGTTGAGCCTGAAGGGGCTGGAAGGTCTCAGTGCTGCAGGGTTGCTGTCACCATGGGAAATCAGCAGTGATGGGAGAAGCTCAGCTCCTGCTGGGTAAAGGAGAGGTGGCCTGGTCCTCATGGTCATGGAGAAGCACTTGAAAGCATGAAGGAAGCAGCCTCCCAAGGTCATCTAGTCCAAGCCCTGCAGCCAGCAGGGACATCCCCAACCAACCTGAGCTGGGATGGTTCCAGGGCTGGGACATCTCCCACCTCCATGAAGGTACCAGGGAGCTCTGGGTGCCTCAGGTCCCAACCCAGACAAGGCAGACAGCCATGGTACAATTCAGCTGGGCAGCTTGGGTGTGCAGAGCCACTGGAGATGCCCTCAGACACCCAGCTGGCCTCCAGCTCCCATTTCAGGGGAACACTGACATGTGCTCCCTCAGATGGCCTGGTGGGTCAGTCTGTAAGGCAGAGCTGAACCATGCTGCCTGAAGTGATGTTTCCACCCAGTCTTAACTCTCTCTGCAAGGTTTCCACCCCTTTGACTAGAGCCTGGGCTTCAGAGGGTCTCAGTGCTGGGTAAGGATGGGCAGGGAGATGACCTGGCCACTGCTACACCTCCAGAACTGTTCCATCTGGTTGATTCCAACCTTGCACACAGCAGTGTCTCCCCAGAACATCACCTCAGGCTTCACTGCACAATGCCTGTGGCTTCAGGAAGTTCCTAGCAGTTAGTTTTCCAGGCAGAGAAGCTGCTGTTCATAGCTGGGGTTGCAGTGGCTGAGACTTTAGAAGTCTCTCAGAGTTCTATAGGACCAATAAAAATCCTTACATGCAGCAAATGGCCACTCTGCAGCTTTTCACATCTTCCCCAAGCCACCCAAGGGGCTCTTGCTCTGCTCTGAGTTTATTTTTGCTATCACCCTTTGGAGGCTGCCAGGAAAGAATACAGGATTTTAGAGGCAGAGAAGAGAAAAAGGGAAGAGAGAAGAGGAGGAGAAGGGAGAAGAGAAGGACCCAGGGCTCCAGCTGTGGCCTCTACACTATAGTATCTGTAATTCAGTTTCCCTCAGGGCTAATGAGGGCATTTTTACTGCAGCTTCTCAGCCAAGTGAGCACAGCAGAGATCATCACTATTCCAAGCTATTTAATAAGAAGAAATGACAGACTGGAAGTCCTTGGGCACAGGAAGTTCAGCTGATGCCCAGCTCTAGAGAGGGTCACTGGACAAACACCACTACCTGTGGGATTGACACAAAGCAGAACAGGCTGATTAGGATGCAACAGCAAGTGCTAAAATCCACCACAATAAAACCCATGGCACAAAGAATGTTCAGCTAAACAATGTGGCACCAGTCCTTTCCTTGTGGCAACCCCTGATTTGGACCAAGGCAGCTCAGGGATTCAGCCCCAGTCAGCACCAGGCTTCAGCTCAGATCTATTTTGTGCAAAGCAGACTTGGAAATTCACTGTGGAAACAGATTTATTTCCCTTCCCAGTAAACCAACAGTGATTTGGGCACTGGAAAGAGACAATCCTTTATTCCCCAGTATGCAGTGGATGCAGAGATCATCATCACAGTCAGCAAGGAGGTAAAGTGCATGCCAGGAGCAACTTGGGACTGGGAATGAAGAACTTGACCACTTTTACTCCAGTACTAACAAACTAATATGCAGGAACACAAAACAAGGTGGAGACAGCATGGAAACAAGCTCCCCTCCATGATTCACTGCCCCTCTCCTCAAAGGCAGGCTGAGTTACTCTGGAACAGGGAAGCTGCTCATCAGCTCTCAGGTGAATAAGCAGCTCAGAGCTCCACTGGTTGAAAAGACTGCAGCAGAAGGGTTGGGTTGGAAAGCAACACAAGAGGAATCTCTTCTTCATGTCAAACAACACTAAAAGATACCTTGCAGCAGCTGCTTGGAGCTGATCAGCTGCAGGAGCTGGGGAAATGGGAGCTCTCTGCCACAGGAGACAGCTACAGGGATTCCCTGGAAGCCATCCTACCCAAAAAATCAAGTGCATGAGGAGAGGAGAAGGTCTCCACTGGCCTGCAGTCTCAGTGGGGCCAGCTGTAAACTCAACCACAGCTGCCACTGTTCCCTGCTCTCTGAGAAACCCAGGGCTGAGAGGAGTCCTGAAATGCTTCCCCAC
>VWZX01009199.1:14369-29652 GCA_013399015.1 Galbula dea | reverse complement strand
CGGTCTAGATGTGACCTGAGATTTAGAGAACTGTCCTCCTGCCCTCTCTGTGTTGTATATAATTATAAGTTTCCACAACATATTAAATCAAAACAATTAAGAAACATTAAACAAGTTTCAAGGAAATGTTTTTTGCAATTAAAGTGATATTTAAAAAACCCTACACCTACATGTTATGTATGCTGACACAAAGATGGTAGCTTCCAAGGGGATTAAATATGCAAGAAAAATAAAGTGTCTCAGTGAGATTTTTAACAAGTGCTTTAAAAAGAACTTTATCGTGCTTATAGGAGCTGGTTCCTTTCTCCATTACAATACATTTGGCATAAAGACTGAGAAGGTGGTATATTGTAATGCCAGCCACTGGCAGACTTCTGTTAATAGTTGTCTCAGCTGTGATGGTCTGAGGAAATGTTGTCCTGTGTAGACAATTTGACTATCTTTTAACTTTTATTTATCTTTGAGAGTCTTTCAGTTCAGAAAGATTACAATGTTGTTTCCTGTTAATTGTGTTAAGCCTCTGAAAAATACTGTCTGCTTTTTTACCTGAGTGTAAATCTACATATGATAGCTTGGGAAAAGAAAAAACCTCCAAACAACAAACAAAACAATAAAACAGCCACAACAAAAAACCCAAGCAGTAAATACATTGAATTTTACAAGCTCAGTATTTTTGTAAAGATATTTTTCTGTTAGACATGAGATCAAAGTGGCTCCTTGGAAAATTTTAATATGATTAATCACACATGGATGGGAAGTGTAAAGTCACAGTAGCCTGGGGACAGGACAAGTACAAGTCAGCACTCAGTTCACCTCTCTGAATAAAATAATGTAAATGTCAAACAAAGATGTAAAGATAAGAATTTCTATAGAAGGCAACATGAACATATTTGTTAGCTGCACAAGGATGTCTAAACAAAGACTTGACTAGTGCATGAAAACAAAATAAAACTGAACACAGGAAGATGTAAGAAATAGATAGCCCTTACCTATAAGATAGCACACCACTAGCACTGGTGCTGAATTTGATACCTACAGAGATTTAGGTTCTTGTCAATGACATTAAGTTTGAATGTTTTTTAAATCACGGTAGACACAGGAAAGTGAAAAGATTCAGCCACATCTGCCTTATGTACATGTTTCTTTCTTTTTTACAGTGTAGCTTTCAGCAGAGACATGAAACTGTAACTTCACCCGTTTTCCCCAGATACATAATTAATTGCATATTTATAACAAAATATATTGATGGGTCCTGTTTTTTCCTATTCAGTCTACTTACTTCCTTAACCTCACACATGATGATCTAAATAAGAAGCAAGGAATTAAAGAACAACTAAGACAGAAACAACAGGACAGACTGAAGTTAAGGTTAATTGCATTTATATTTAAGATAATTATTTTTTCAGTTCTTGTGCTGGTCAATCAAAACTTCTCTGTTTCACCTTTGTCCCTTTTGTGCATAATTTTCCAAAGTGTTCAGTTTCCAGATGAGTTTAAGTGAAGCAGAGCACTTTGGGATATCATACATTTTTAGGGTCTTGATTATTTGAATTCAGGTCCTAGTTTGCTGTGGAACAAACAAACAACAATTTCCAGAATAACCTTCTGCAGAACTGTGGAATTAAAATGCATTTTTATTCAGAGATTTAATGCAGCATGACTAAACTATTTCAACTGTTGGACTAATTTCTTGCATGTTAAAATTATATTTAGAGAGCTTTGTGTATGATGGTTAAGGTAAGACCTGACAAAGCTACTGTAGGTATGTAGAATGAATAAAAACATAGTAATCAATCATATTATTTTCCACTATGAAGGAAGTACTTTTTATCTCATGTATGCTGATGTAAATCTGTAGAAACTTTGCTGAAGTCATCTAGAATAACTACTAAAATCAATTAAATATTCCAGACACACATACTTGTACCTGAGATGGCAGCTCAACTCAACTTGTTAAGATTGTCTAGCAGAACATCAAAGTGGTTTTGGCAATGCTGTTGTGTAGCCAGCCAGCCTGCCTGTAGCAGTACGTGGGATTTATCTACCTCAGGTTTTCATTTGCCCTGTGGTACTCTGTAAGGTTCCTGCTGGCTTATTTTTCCTGCCACTCAGGCCTGTCCTTAAGTGTATCATCCATTTCATTCTTGGGTTGTTAAACATTTTCCATGAGAGTTTTAACCCCAAAGTGTGCCACTCGTAACTGACTGCTAGTATGGTTTCAAACTGTTTACCACTTTCATATAAGCATAATGTCTAACCATTTTTCCAGTCACCTTCACATCTTTCATGTTCACTATTTGCCTGGACATTGAAGTGAGGCTGGCCAGTTCATGTTTCAGATCCCCATTCTTGCCTTTTTCAAAGAAGTGCCAAATATTTGTCTTCTTCCAGTCGTTGGGGACCAATCCCAATCTTCATGACATTTCAGAAAAGACAAGCTCACAATGGCATTGTACAGCTCTTCCAGCATCCTTAAACATATCACATCTGAGCTGTGAACCTGCTTACATTTAAATTCCATAAGCAGTCTCTAATGCAGTTCTCCACAGCTGATCTACCTCCCATACCAAAGGCTGCTACCAGGTAGTGAGACTTGGGAAGCCTGGGAGCAGGCATTGTGAGTAAGACTGAAGCAAAGGCAGCATTTCTTCAATACACATAACTGTTTCTTCACACTTTGTTCAATATGAAAAGGTATTTCTCTTACAGATCAAGCAAGGTAGAGAAATATGAGTTTTCTTGTAGAATTATTTCTATTGGTTATCTAAATTAAGAAAAGTGAAAGATTCAAGATATATAACCAAGTCCCTTATACAGACATATTTAAGTGAAGATAATAATAAACACATTTTCTGTGGGAACTGGGTCCTGTTTTGGCAAGATACTTAAGGGAGAGGCATAACTTTATAGGGCTACTGAATAGGCCCACACAGCTGAATTTGTTTCAAACGAACACCAGTTTAATTAACAAGAAGATAAATTACAAAACTCAATAGTTCTCATCTAAACTGTAGGTGTGGTGTTCTTTTTGATCATTGCTTATTTTGTTTCCTGCACAGACAGCAAAGCACAGACATGGAAAGCACTACACTTGAGCAGTCACCATGCCACTGTATTTCTTCCAAACATTTCTTGCCTTTTTCTCTTTGGACAGAGATAACCAAATGCTATGCTTGAAAAACCTACTGAACCAGTACTGTCTAGTAGAAAAAAGTGGTGACAATCATGCTAATGTCACATGTAAGATCTACAGGATCTTACAGGATTACCTCTAGATGCATGACTTAATCAAGATCCATTCATCTCAGGTTATGATTAAATCATCTAGGGAATAAATTCATGAAACAGTAATCCCTGTATTTCCACAGAGTGTTTTCTCTTTTCTGCCTCAATATTTATTGCCACCCAACATTTGTCTTGTTAGAGCAAGTAACAGTTAAAAAACCTTTTCTTCCATATGTCTTTACTTTTTGTTATTGTCTGACAAATACTCAGTGTTAAGGGAGTAAGTTAGAGAGTTCTCCTTCTGAACGTGACAGACCTTTTTATTTTTCCCTTAAAGGAAGTAGTTTCAGTCATGCCATGTGATTAAGAAACGGTACTGCTAGGTGTCTAGTAACATCTTTGAGGCTGATAGACAGGTAACAATAATCTTTAACTTAAGAGAGCTATCTAAAACTACTCTTCTGTAGTCAGGTAGCTGAAACACAACAGTATTGTGAACAAAACTAGTACACTGTCCAATGGGTTTCCCTGGATACTGGTAAAGCAAATGACATAGGACAACCCCATGTGGCAGAGCTGCGTTTTTCTGCTGATCTTGGAGACAAAAAGAAAGATAAGGAAATCTTAAACAGTGACAGAGACAAGCCCCAAAAGCAAAAGTCCAGAAGGAGATATCTTTTGGACAGGATGTTGGTGGAATGAGGCAACATCCTGTTATTGGATTCCTCATATGTTAGAGGAAGCAAGACTAGATATTGACTGTAAATAGAAAAGATTACAACAGAGATATGTAACTCCCTTATCAAATTTTTCTCTTATAGAAACAGCCTTCCAACTTTAGACTTTGCAAAATACTGCAAACAGAATAAATGAAAATCTCTTGAGACTCATTTCCTGGTTTGTTTTTTTTTTTTTCACTCGTAGAGAAGAATAAAGCCTAGTTTTGCTGGCAATGAACACATTTAAACTTTGCAGCATAGATTAACCTTTATGGGTTTGTGTATGCATGATAGAAAGACTGGTTTTATATATTATATAGTGAATAATTCATAACAAATATTACTTGATATAATCATTTGCTATTATTTATGTTTCTATTATTTGGGAAGTCCTTAGACTGCAAAATGTTGGAGCATGATGGAAATGCAATGTATGCTTTTCTTGTACTCTTTACACATTACCTGTTCAAGGGCGATCCACATACATTCAGTTATACACATGCTCCCATATAAAGATACAGACTTAGATGAAATTGTTGAATCAATATATTTGACAGTTTTGAGGGCTAAAATAAGTAACTGTCCTCATGAATACCCTTGTACACTGATTAAATTAAAGGGTTTTAGAAGAGTTTTAGACAGAGTTTGTATTGTATGTTTTTCTCATGCACAGTGATTAGCCTTATAGTGATGATGTCCTTTCTCATGCAGTGATCAGCCTTATAGTGATGATCTCCACTACAATTACCTTTCTTTTTTTTTACTTATTCTTTTTGTACTTGTAGGTTCACTGTGTGGAGACATAATGTTACAGTCTATTTCATTTTACAGAAGCTTCTGAGTTGCTCTGTAGTCCAAACACATAATCTCTCTGGGATTGTGATGCAATCCTTCAGAGGTTATTTTCTGCAGATCCAGAACGAGCAGTTTGTTCTTTTCATTGGACATGGACATGTTCATAGACTTCATAGGCATTTCTAGCTCTTATAAAAGGGTTAAAAAAGGGACATACAGGAGACATAATTTATTTTGGATTTATTTTCATAAACACAGAACACATATGCTCAGCAGAAAACAAAGTAATGGTACATAGATACTTCGTACAGTGTTAACAACTAATTACTGACCAGTGTTGCATACACCAGATCACATTCAGCACAATGTCAAGAAATAGTCTGAGTTCACAATGAAATAAATGCTCAGTGTAACGGGAATTGCTTCTATTTGTACACAGCTGATGCTTATTTGGTCTATATATGAAGAATTTTGTACCTTTTATTTTCCCCTGTACTATTCATGCAATAAAATTTTTTAGTCTGTTAAATGGTGGTGAAAGTTACAGTGTGATCCTTGTCTTGTGCACTTCTTCCACTTTTTTTGCTTCATAGACTTTTTCTTTAGTAAAATACTAGAAAATCATAAGAGATTTAATCTTTCCATAGTAAAGTCAATACTCTGTTTTGAACGAAAACAATTCCTCTTTTTAAGGCATTTAACATTTTTAAGAACTAAGGAAAAAAAATCAGCTTAGGTGGAACTCAATATTTTTTCTGGAATTAGTTCAAACTGATTTTTTTGTAGTCTTTTTTATTTGCTGCCATTATGCGGAAAATGAATGAATTAATGGGGAGTAGAAAATGGAACAGGAACTATCTTGATCTAATTCAGTATCTCAGCGAGTTGAACTGTTACAACCACTGAGTTCATTAAGAGAGATTAAAGACTGAACACAAAGATGAGGGTAAAGATGTGATTTTTTGTACGTTTGATCATGTCACAGGCTTTAACATCTTCATGACTTTATCACAGAACTCTGTGTTTTCCACCCTGTTGCCTTCCTTTCCAGAAGATAATCTAAATCTTTTCAGAACCATTCCCATTTCCTGGATTACAGCATAATCTTGTATGAATTGATTTGATATGCTGTACTGAAATATGGCAGTTCTGGGATAGTACAAGAGGATATGGCAGAGATGGTGTTATTCCTTCTTCTTCCAGTGGTCCAGCTTTAAGAAATATGTTCTTATCTTCTGCTGAGCTGTAGTTCTCATATCAGGAGTTGTAACCTTGGACTTAAGTCAAAGCCATTCACCTTATGTTATGGATTTAAATAAATTTATAGTAATTTCCTCTTGTAATACTCATTTCCACTTAAAAAAAAACCCCTTCAAAACCTATAATAAACAAGAGATCATGTTCTAAAAGGGGCCTTTTGGGAAGTGGATTATGATTGTAAAGGCATTGACTTACTCTGAACTCTAAAAATGAAACAACTGTAAATGACTACGCAAATTTGTGATCAACTCCGTGTCACAGGAAGTCTGTCATTTCAATGAAACTCCACAAGAGTATAGCTTGTTGGAAACAATTGTTCTTAATTAGTGCAATCTTGAGGTAATACTATAAAGAAAAGGCCAAATTATTACTGACACAGAACTCCTGTTGATATTAAAAGGACTTTTGCATGAATATTTGAGTGTCACTTTTAGTCAACAGAGTCATGGCCCTTTTAACTCTACTGGTAAAGTTTAAGAAGGCTCTCACCAAATCCTTTAGTCATTACTGCAATTAGACTTGCAAGACTGATTGGCATTTCAATTAACAACAGTGATGAAAGGGCCTTTGCTGTCAAACGAACTGAAAATTGGTGACTCTGAGGATTAAGTTCTGAGCTCCCCTTTTACCTCATGCCAATACTAAATCTAAGGTTTTTTTCTGAAACGGAAGTATGACATGTTCTTAGAGACTGAGATAGACCAAATAGGCACTGTGGCTGTGCTTAGAGTTCCTGGTCTCGGAATGGTGAAGTGAAACCAGAGTATTGGTTCTTATCTTTAAAAAATTATGATTTTAAACTTCCTGACTACAAAACTAAGAATATGAAGAATGAGCACAAGCAGCCTGGGGCACACACATCTAATTGCTTACACAGTTCACTTAGAGATTGTATGTATGCTTTAACACATATATTGTTGTTGCACAACTTCTGAAGTTTAGTTCTCAGAAGGCAACAGATTTTTTCCAATGTATCAATTGCAGTGATAAAAACCTACTTCAGTATTTCAGAGCCTGACACCTTTCAGTCACAATTTCTGTAGTTACTGGCCTCAGACTTGTTTTACATTTTCATCATACTCTACTGCATCTCTTTCATTAACCCCATCAATATAGGCAATTTTATATATAGGTGGCAGCTGTAGTTCCTCACTTAGCTTCACATTAAATGTCACTTTTACTATGAGTGAGAAGATGGTTGATAATATTTGTTCAGTTCTCCTAATTCCTTCATACAATTCATTCTGAAAGTTTCTTGACCCATTTTACATCAGATGCATTTCCTGTCACAGACGCATTATTTCTCCTCTTATGTTGTCAGAGATGCTAGTGTGCTCTCCTATTCAAGTACACTATGACTCCAGAAGTCATCATGAAGTTGGTGAGGGCAGAATCTGTGTTTTCTCTGCTAACCCCTGCAGATTTACTAGGAATAATGATAGATTGCGGTTCACTATCAAAGACCATATAGGTCTAGCTGCGACACAATGCTTTTGAAAGCAGATAACCTTTTATACTCTTCATTTTGAAAAGAAAGACAAGAAGGATAGAGCTGTCAATAAAGATAAAACTAGAAATATGAAGTCTGAACACCAGCATTCCTCAGCAAGTGTAGAGATTGTGAATAATTTCTTTGTTTGAATGTAACATAAAATTATTGCATTGGTAGAAAAGTTTATTAACATAATTTTACTTCTTATGACTGGCTTTTAGGTTGACATTACAGGGGACTCGAGGACTAGTTACCTTCCACATTCACATAGGACATTGTATAAAGCCTGTGTGGCTCAACTGGCCCAACAATCTTAGAAAACCTACACTTAAGTTCTGAATAGAAATTTTAAGAGAGGTGTGGGGGAAGCCATCCTGTTTAACACTCTGTAGGCATCTACAACTGAAGTAGTTAGCTATGCTTTCTATGCAGTCAAGGGAAAGAAGCATTATTAAGCGTTCCTTAATATCATCTTAGTGGAGATGGTTGAAGTACCTGAAATGACTACCCATAAGGGCCTGCTTCTGTCAAGTGCTTATGAGAGGAGTCTAGACAACATATTTAGATATGCTTGTATTATAGAAGTTTAAATTTAGAGGAACTGATTGTTACTCCCAGGGACAGTTTCTAAAAGGCACCAGGCATGAGAAATCAAGTTTCAGAGCAGCTGAGGTGTACACATGGGAATAACCAGTGCAGTCAAAGAAAAATTTGTTTAGTTAATGTGGAAAATAGTAGGCAACCTGGATTAAGCACTAAATGGCAAGAGGGGTGATCCATACCTGAAAAGCATTCTTCACATATTGTTTTTCATCACTCCAATACTAACTTACATTTTTTATACTATTACTGTCAAGGATCAAGTCCCTACCCACCAAAGTCCCAACAGATTTTCATAAAATCATGTATTATAGTTTTCCCTTTCATGACTTTTGTTTATGAAAATAAGCACTATTCTACCCATAGAACTGTAGTCGTAGTCCTTTCACACAGTCCTTTTGTTTTTATCACAAGAAAAGGGGTATTTTCCCCTTGATTTAACATCAATGAGCCAAATTCATTATTGATGTAATACACTGAAGTTCATATTACTACCAGGATTCATGTAATTCTATGCAGTCACAACTCAGAAAATTTGCTGCTGCAATTATCTTCAGTCTGCATAAAGGAACAGCTATTGTTGTCTTTGTTTCTGGAAAGATGTTGCTATTTAAAAAAAGAAAATAGTTTACATGGATAATCACAACTTTTCCTGCTACAGAAAATAATAAAGAGTGAGATTTTCGCTGAATATCAGTAAAATGATTTGTAACTTACCCCCAGCCCAAAATGCACACTACAGTTAAAACTCAGGTTGAACAGTAGAGCAGTGAAATAAATAAATAAATATTTGAAAAAATCAATACTAATATTGAAAAAACAGCTGGTTGTAATAAAAGTAATCGGAGACTGGAACTTCCATAGGAAGACAGATGTGACTTGAACAGAAGAAAAAACAATTGAGTTGAAATAAGAAGAATTTTAGGGTTTTTTTTGTTTTGTTTTTATTTGCAAAAGCAAAGTTATTATTGTATCAAGATTTTACTGAAAGTTAGTTAAACAGCACTGTCTTCCTAAATAAATAGTCAATTTCTGGCAGAAAGTTTAATGAAGGCCAGTGGGATTAACTTAAGAAAATACCCATGATTAGAGTGATTATTACAATTAGACCCATTCATGTCAGAATTCTATGGTTCTAGTAGATAGTTTTACCAAAGCTAGAGGGATTAATGCAAAAGACATGCCCAATTCAAATTTGAGGTCATTATGGCAATTAGGCTTGTTCATGTTGACATTTCATGGTTTTATTAGAGAATGATTAATGTTTTTATGCTGGAGAAAGGAGTTTATTGTCTGCTCTAGGCCACATGTCATCAAATCAAAATTGAGCTGTTATGCAATAATATTTCCCTAATTGTTGCAATCAGTTATGCTAAAGCAGCTCTTATCACTCTAAAATACGGGAAGATGCATTTCCAGTTGCATGAAGCTACAGGTTCCTATCTTGCCAAAAAATACTTTAACTAATAAGCATTTTCTGCCTGGCACGTCCAATGTAAATGAAGCACTAAAATACAAAATCCAGAACGAAGATATGTAGGTACACATGAACTGATCAGTCCAACCTTCTATGGAAAGAGATAGAAAGGAGTGAGCAGGCAAAATACATTTATTCTACAGATTGTGTAGTCTCCGTTGCCAGATTATATATACCCAGGCATGGAAAAAAAAAAAGGAGGTCAATTGTATATTCTGGAGTAGATTGAACTGTTTCACAGTATAATAATCTCCAACATACCAGAGAGGGGTCAAAAACCCCTACTGGAATGAAACAAATAAATAAAAACACCAGACAGATTCTCAGGTTTCTTTTGTCTTTTAACTGGAGCAATGTGTTATAACTCAGACAAAGAGCTTCAAAAGAAACATTTCAGTTAATGAATTTTCTCAATATCCAACAGGGAGGTGGTGGAGTCACCATCCCTGGAGGTTTTTAAGAAGAGGATAGATGTGTTTCTTCAGGGGATGATTTAGGGGTAAGAGTAGTGTAGGGCTATTGGTTGGACTAGATGATCTTGAGGGTCCTTTCCAACCATAATGATTCTGTGATTCTGTGATTCTGTGATTCTGAGATTTACAATAACTCCATTGCTTCTTGCCATCTATCCCTTCATAACTTTATATAAAAGACAGAACTAGATAAATACACACTTCTGTAGCTATAACTTCTTCCCCAGTTGATGGTCATAGTATCACAGAATCACAGAATCACAGCTCATCCANTGGCTGATTTCCAGTCTGCTGGTACCTCCCCAGTCAGCCAGGACTTTTGAAAAATGATGCAAACTGGCTCAGTGAGCACCTCCGCCAGCTCTTTCAGCACCCTTGGGTGCAGCCCATCTGGCCCCATGGACTTGTGCTCATCCAGGTGATGCAGCAGGTCACTGACCATCTCCTCTTGGACTAGAGGGGAGTCAGACCTTTCCCTGACCATATTCCCCAGATTAGGATTTCCTTTGAAACAACAGCCTTATTATTAAAGACTGAGGCAAAGAATGCATCAAGCACCTCAGCCTTACCCTTGTCCTTTGTCACTAACTTCCCTCGTGCATCCATTAGGGGATGGAGGGTTTCATATGGCCTCCTTTTGCTATTAATATATTTAAAAAAACTTTTCTTATTATTCTTAACCTCAGAGGCCAGATTAATTTCTAACTGATCTTTGGATTTTTCTAATACCCTCCCTGCAGAGCCTCACATCAGCCACTCCTTCAGGCTGCATATTATTTCTGAAACTTGTATTTACACAGAACTAAGGAGTTCTTTGCAACTTATCTTCCTTCCTCTATCCATGTTTTCACTGGCATCAGGTAATTGTGTGTTTGGATAAGTAACATGAAGACTGAGTAGACCTTAGGCAAAGTCAAAACACAAGCTAACAGACCATCTGGTAAACATACACATCAATGCTTTAAGTTTAAATTGCTTGTACTAACATTATCTATAATATTTAGACAAAACAAAAATGAACCAAGTATTATTTCAATAATTACTTATTCCAGACTTTCATAGTAAGTTGGGTTTTCAGCAAATGATAAATTTTACATAATTTTATTAAATTTTATTACAAATGTAATAGGTTGGTACTTTTTTGTTTTGTTTTTATTTTGTTTTTTACCAAAAGACAAGAACAGCATGCCAGCTCTATAATTTAAAGGCATTTTTGAAAACAGATACTTGCAAGGTTGTTTACAATGTTTACAGAAATTTTGCAAGATTGAGGGCATAATCTGGAATAATTTTTAACCGATAGAATTGAAATTGTAGTAAAGAAACTGACTCTATTGTTCTCAAAAATGACTTTTTTCTTCTTTTATGTGCATTTTGCTGTACACTTGGAAAAGTAAATCCATTCTAAGTTGCCAGATGAAAAACTTCCTATGAGAATGTACACATGAAGGGTCCACTTCTGTGTGCTCTTTATATCTTACACTTTAATATTCATACAATGAAATATAGTGTAGATAACCATAATTCTCTCTGCAGTTATTCTTCATCTGAAATGTGGAAAGAAATATATTTCGGTGGAATCACTTCTGAAGATTAGGGAACATGAGTCTGAGCACCCTGGAAAATGCATCATGAAATACACAGCTTGGATTATCATGTAATAAGTTCTAAATGTAAGACACACAAAGATAAAATGGACTGAACACTCACATTCCTTACATTCTTGTTACCATCAGGACTTGTTGATGCTGTCAGGCCAGTATCACACATCTCCAGTACAGCCTGATTTCTGAAGCTCTTTTGTAATGATAATTAATTACTTCTATTACTTTTTCATTTTGGTTTAGTTTAGTTTCATTTTTGTTTAGTTTAGTTTAGTTTTGTTTTGTTTTAAAAGACTTTGCAAAACACTGTCCTGGTCAGGCAATAAAATTGGGAGTAATGATGTCCAGATAACATCAAGTCTCCTGAGTTAATACTTTATTTTTTAAGAAAGTAGTCTCTACTTCATGTTTGCCAAAACCTCTTCGTTCAGGTTTGTTCTTAGAAGAATTGCATCAAACTTAAAATGTAATGAAAATTGTGAAATGTTGAAGTTTGTTTTCTTAACTGGTGTTATTAGCCCTTCTACTTCACAATCTATATTTAAGTAATTTAAAAAACATTACCCACTGCAAATTCCCTGTGTTCAAAACTCACAAAAGAAAGTCCCCTAAAAATCACAAGACTAGCTCAAAAAATATCACAGGACTAGCTCTAAACCCCCTCCCCCCAAATATTAAAAATATTTTTGTTTTTATTCTTCTTTCCAATTTTGAAATTCTTATGCATTGCAATACCTTTTAATGTAAATGCTGTAAGGCTAAATATTCCCATTTACAAAAGCAATACTAATTGCTTATGCCAATATATTATTTGACTTCTTGACTGCACATTAGCTCCACCAGCCGTTAATAGAAAACTGTTGGGTTTCTGTCTGTTCTATCCATCAGAACAGCTTCTTTATCATGAAGTTTACTTTATTTAGGTCTATCTGTGCAAAGATACATAATCTCTCCTGCTTCTCATATTACCTTTAACCTTTTTTTCCTACCTTCTTCAAACTACAGTATTTCTCCTTTTTCACACCTTATACTTCCACACACTGTCTGAGATCCCTCCTTAGAGTTTCACAGCCTCCATGTTCCTAAGCCTGTCTTGTTCATGAAGCTACATTTCTGTAGTTTTCTCTTTTCCCACACAGTCAATTTCCCAGGCTCTACTTGCACACTCTGTACTCCCTGTCATTGGCTATTCCCCACATCTAGTTTATCCCTTTATCACCACTGCCTTCCTTCATCTCCTGAACTTGGACATTCACAGTGACACTTCACTCACACTTCCTTTTTATATCCTGGTGGCTTTTAATTTTTTCCATAGTGAGATGCATATTGAGATGTGTATTGAGATTCCATATTCAGATGCATACTGAGAAGGGGGAAGGGGATAAAGTTAGGCTCACTAGAGAGGAGTCTAAGCATGGCCTTCAGTCTGTTGTCTTAGTAGAGGTCATGCATACTTCTCATGAGGGTCAGGTTCAAACTGGGGTCCAATCCCACAAGAAGGTCTTGGGACCGCTTGCCCATCTGAAGTGCAGATACACCAATGCACGAAACATGGGCAACAAACGAGATAGACTAGATATGAAGGGGAGGGGGCTAACAATTTAACGAGACTTTCATACGACAGGCTGTGGGAGGAGATACCACAGTTGGTGGGAAGGGGGGATAGTAAGGACCTTCAGACTGTTGCCCTGCAACATGTAGCACAGCCAATGGCTCACAGAGTCAAGCCAGGGGTTCCTGAGATAACAGCAGTCAACGGAAAAACAGGGAAACACCTTAAAGGAATGAAGGGATGTTCTCTTGGAAAAGTAGTGTGGCCAACGGCCCAGCTGAAGTGCCTCTACACGAATGCACGCAGCATGGGTAACAAACAGGAGGAGTTGGAAGCTACTGTGCTGCTTGAAGGGTATGACATAGTAGCCATTACTGAAACCTGGTGGGATGAATCCTATAATTGGAGTGTGGCTATCAACGGGTACAAGCTGTTCAGAAGGGACAGAAGGGGAAGGAGGGGTGGAGGTGTTGTCCTCTATGTTAAGAAATGGATTGAATGTGAAGAGATGTCCCTAAAGAATAACCATGAGCAAGTTGAAAGTTTATGGGTAGGAAGTAGACATCAAGGTAATAAGGGAAATCTTGTGNGCAGGTGAGCTCATCGGGGATTTCAAGATTGAAGGCTCCCTGGGCTGCAGTGACCATGCACTGGTGGAATTCACAGTCCTAAGGGTCACTAATCCGTCAAGAAGCACAGTTAGGACCCTGAGTTTTAGAAAAGCTAATTTCCAGCTCTTTAATGAGTTGCTCAGCAGGATACCCTGGGAAAGAGTCCTCAGGGACAGGGGGGCAGAACAGAGCTGGCAGATCATTAAGGATGCTTTTCATAGAGCATAAGAGCTCTCTATCCCTAGGTGTAAAAAATGTAGCAGGAAAGGGAAAAGAGCAGCATGGTTGAGTAAAGACCTGCTGGTCAAATTAAAAAACAAGGAGCTGCACAGGCAGTGGAAGCAGGGACAGGGGTCTGGGAAGAGTATAGGGATGCTGCCCATAGGTGTAGAGATGAAGGCAGGAAGGCCAGGGCACAGCTGGAGCTGAACTTAGCAAGGGATGCAAAGAATAACAAGAAGGGATTCTACAGGTACATCAATGAAAAAAGGAAGGTCAAAGAGAATATCCCCCCCGAAGAGCAAGAACAGCGAGCTGGTAACAACAGATGAGGAGAAGGCGGAGGTTCTCAACAACTTTTTTCCTCCATCTTCACTGGCAACCTCTCTCCCAACACCTCCTAGAAAACCACAAGATGGGAAACAGAGTAATGGAATGCCTCCTACTGTATGCGAAAATCAGGTTTGTGACCTCCTGAGGAACTTGAATGTAAATAAGTCCATGGGCTCTGATGAGATGCATCCCAGAGTCCAGAAGAATTGGCTGATGTAGTCGCCAAACCACCCTCAATAATATTTGAGAAGTCCTGGCAGTCAGGTGAAGTCCCTAGTGACTGGGAGAAGGGACATATTACTCCTATCTTCAAGAATGGCAGAAGGGAAGACCCAGGTAACTGCCGACCTGTCAGCCTCACCTCTGTGCCTGGGAAGATCATGGAGCAAATTCTCCTTGAAGGTCTGATAGGACATGTGGAGGACAGGGAGGTGATCACAACCAGCCAGCATGGCTTCACTAAGGGCAGATCCTGCCTGACAAACCTGGTGGCTTTCTATGATCCTGTGACTGCCTTAGTGGGCAAGGGACAACCTGTGGATGTGATCTATCTGGACTTTTGTAAGGCCTTTGACACAGTCCCCCACAACATTTTACTGACTAAGTTAGAGACCTATGGATTTGATGGGTGGACTGTTCAGTGGGTAAGGAATTGGCTGGATGGTCGCATCCAGAGGGTAGTGGTCAACGGCTCAAAGTCCAGATGGAGACCAGTGACAAGTGGTGTCCCTCAGGGGTCCGTACTGGGACCTGTCCTATTTAATATTTTTATAAATGGTATCGACAGCGGGATTGAGTGTACCAATGATGACACTAAGTGTGTCACTAAGCGCTGATGACACTAAGTTGTGTGGTGCTGTTGATAAGCTGGAGGGGTGGGAAGCCATCCAGAAGGACCTGGACAGGCTGGAGAGGTGGGCCCA
>VWZX01009199.1:0-14221 GCA_013399015.1 Galbula dea | reverse complement strand
GGACCTAATAGTCACCTTCCAGTACCTGAAGGGGTCATATAGAAAGGCTGGGGAGGGCCTGTTTACAAAGGCCTGTAGTGATAGGACAAGGGGTAATGGATTTAAATTAGGGAAGAGTAGGTTTAGATTAGATATTCAGAAAAAGTTCCTTACCATGAGGGTAGCGGAACACTGAAACAGCTTGCCCAGGGAGGTGGTTGCGGCCCTGTCCGTGGAGACATCCAAGGTATGGCTAATTGATACAGTTTTGTCAGCATAAACCTCTGCATCCTCAAGTTTACATGCTCATAAATTGTCTTATTATTGGTTGTCTTATTATTGGTTGGGTTGGTGCTTCAGCTTAAACTCCTGAATGCTATAAATGTTACTGAAGTATCAAATAACACAATAGAATTTTTTATGACATGGACAGAAGGGACAGTTATAGTCATGAACGAGATGGACTTAGTTCATAGCTTATGACACAGTGAATGCAGTCATCTGAAATGGTAACAAATAAATTGATGTATATCTCATGGAAATCATTAACAAACTTCTCTATGGGGTTAACAGGACACATAATTCAGTTTGGAATTTAGAGTGTGCTAGGAAGAGGCAAAGAACAAATGAACAATGATCACCACTTTGCAGCAGTTCCGTCTTCATGTAAAATTCAGCTGCTCTTGCCTGCGTGTTGTTACCTATATGCCAGTCATCTAGTAAATAACTGAATAAATTTGAAGAGGATGAACATAAGATGCTCCAAAATAGGTTGGGACAGAACTGAGAGACCTGTTGTAGATTATGGACAAACATACCTGGCTAAATCAGCCCTAGATGACCAAAGTTGTCTGCTGCTTCTGCCTGAGTTGTCACCATCAGAACCATCACATGTGCACACACCTTACTTTCAAGGAAAAAACAGGTGGCAAACTGCAAACCTGTAGTGACTGTGAACTTAAACTAAAACTGCAGAATGTTCATGGACCTGCTGAGGTATCATTCTGTTTTCTGAATTTCTTGGTCTGCTGGTGGAGTGTTGTGGACAGAGGCTGGGCTAGCCACCAACCCTGCAGACAGGCACTCTCTCCTTCCCCCTCTTCCCCCCATGGTGGGAAAAGACAGGGGATGAGAGAAGCAGGAAAAAAAAACAACTTGTGGATTGGAAAATAAAACTAGAACTACTTTAAAAATAGTAACAAAAGTTAAATGAAATATATACAAATATACAGAACCCAAACTACGTCACCACCGAAGCTCCGGTAAGCTTCCGCAGCAGGCTGAGACCTCTGGTACCTGAGCGTGCGTCCCCCGCCCCAGCACTCCGAGTCCGAACTGTGTTCCCTTCTCCTCTCAGAGCAGGGTCCTAAAGGCCACCTGCAAGATCCTAGGTGTCCCTCTAAGTGCCTGATGCAGAGCAATCTGGCAAGGGGAGTGGCCCCCAGTTATATGTTGAATATGATGTATATGGGATGGAATACTTTAGAAAGTAAAATCATTGAACAGAAATAGTTCTGTTCTAACTCAAACCAGGACATGAAGTAATAGCATGAAGCAGGAAAGTTGAAATACAATCTTATATGTGTTGCCAGTAGCTTTCTAACCCGGGGTCTGGGCAGATCTTATAGGAAGTAATATACAGGACAGAAATGTAGATAAGAACAATCCATTGAATTTCCATTGGATTCTTATCTTAATGCATAAAAGTACTTCTATTGAGATGAAGTTTTATAAATATTATTTTCAATGGTATTTGTAAGTGGAAGTGAGTTGCTTTGCTGTTGTGTTGCAAAAGACTGTATTCCATTGGCTAGATCACATGTCTAGCTTGTAGAGATTTAACTGCTGCCATGTATTGCTATAATTAATCGTGGGTTCGAAATTGGGGGTGGTTTTCAAACTCAAGCAGTTAATATTCCTGTCTTCATTATGCCAATTTGTCTTGCCAAAGCTGTTAAAGCATCTCTGCAAATGGAGAAAAAAAATCAAAGAGAAGCAACTCTTGCCAACAAACTGACATCTGTCAAATGTAATTTCAAGTAATAAGGAACCACATCCTTTGGGAATATTTTTAGTCATTATTTTTATGTCAGAACTTCTCAGCTTTTTTTCCTTCCTTCCTTAGCAGTTCACAGATGGCATTTTGTTAATATTGGTTTCACGTAGAAATATTATTTTATAATACAGCAATACAACAATAAATGTCTTAAATAGATAATTGTTAATGCTGGACTGCTGTCTTGTTTCTCCTTTCCTCCAATGCCTTGCTTAGTATTTCCTAAGCAGAAAGAGTAACTATATCTTTTTAAGACTGTTAGTGAATCTCATCTACTCTGGATCAATCCATTGCTATTGTTTCAAGAGCAAATTAAATAACATAACTTCTTACAGGTTTACTTATTATTGTAACTAGATAGAGGCTTTTCCAAAGCCAAATAATACCAACAGTTTCAAATTTTTAGTTTAAATCTTAGTGGAAGTATAAATGACTGTCTTTAGGGCTCCATAACGTGCAGTTTGGTTATAGATCACGTGTTTTACCACTGGTTTTATTCACCTAAAGGGAAAAAACACATTTTACATTTATGTTATTTTAAATTTTCATACTCGATTTTGCAGTCACAGTAGCATGCTATGAAATATTGTGACAGATGGAAAGATCTCATGGAATAATCTTTGATTGCTCTCTTTGTTCTTGCTGTACGTGTCAAAAGTAAACAATAGAAAGCCTTTTCTCTGTCATGTTTCCTCTCAGTAGATGAAGACAGAAAGTTGAATAATTGTGAAATATAAATGTTCTGGCAGGTTTAAAATAACTATTCCTTGATGTTTGATTTTATTCAGTCTGTATTTTATTTGCTGGAAAACAAATGTTTCACTAAGTTTAGCATTTAGTTAAAGATATATAAAAAAATGCCCAAAACATAGAGAAAATCATATACCTCAAGCTGGCCAAACCTCAAATAGTGTATCACAAGTTAGGGCATTTTTCTGCACATTTCACTGTCTTCACCTAAACTTCTTGAATCTAGGTAAAGCTTAGCAATAAAAAATCCACAGAATTTTAAGGTGGTGCATAAGGATATTGAAGGTAAATGTCAGGAAAGGGAAGAACTATGCTATATCCACCACCGTTTCTAACACATTTCAAGACATGGATAAATTCCAGATTTTCTTTCTTTAGTCTGATTTTAAAATTTAGTCTGCTAAGCAAGTAAAACAAACTAAGTTAATATCAAAACTCTTTCATTTTAATAGAAATAAATTTGATACCTTTCATAATATGCTTATATATTTTAAATTGTCTACAAGGTATTCTAACAGAATTGCATAGCAGTGTAGAACAATGCAGGTTCTATATCCAGACTCTGTCAAAGCCTCACATGTGACAAAACAGCCTCAAATGAAGTGGTGCAGATGCTCAACTACTAGAGTGTATCTGAAAGCCATTATGTTTATATTTAATTACAGACATGCAGTCACAGTACAAAGATTGGCAGTTGGATTGACGGTAGGCAAAAAATAATTTCCTTTATGTTTAATCAGATACTGTGTACTCGGATTCTACCTGGATAAATTACCTTTCAAAGCTGAAAGTTTTGGTTTAGTTCCACTTAAGCAGCAAAAATTTCAAGCAAAAAAAAAGCTTGAATAGACAACACTAAGAAATGTAAAGAGCCCTTAATATCAAGTAGCCAAAGCCCTCCAGAATTACACAGACGAAACAGTAAACATTTTGGATGTAACACTACTGAATGGAAGGACAGAATTTGTTTCTTCAGCAGTTTCATTAAAAGTAAGACAAAACAGAGAAAACCTCCCTCACCACCTTGATAATTGGATATTCCTTTAATTTACAATTTTCATGATTAAAACACATTTCTTTGAAATCTGACTGCAGAGAATCAGGGTATTGCTGTGCAAAATAATAATAATCATAATTTAGCTGCAAAGGTTCTAAGTCATGTTGACAAATACCATGTTTATAGTCTAAACTACATCAATGAAATTGTGATACAGAAATACTAAAACCAAAATAAATCATTGTTACAATTCTTTGACTACTAGTTTCCTTTTCTGGTTAACCAGCTCTTGGGAGCCAATTCTTACTAACCTTTGACACTGTGAGAGAAAGACACACCTCTCTTTTTGCAAATATTTAAAGATAAGCTGCATAGATTAGTGATATTTTTGGGATGATTAAAAAAACTAAACCCAAAACCAAACTACCTTCCCAAACCCAACTTTATAGTCCCAATATTTTTAATCTTAATGTAAGACATATAAATTATAATTATCTTAATCATTAGTAAAATTAATAATTTCTGGCTTGTTTGAAAAGTCATTAAAGAAAGATAACAACTTGCCTTCTCTCTTCCTCCCTCCCAACCTTTCCGATCATATTTAGTTCCTTTCGCATCTGAATAGGTAATACCTTCCCAAATTAGTTTGAGCAATTACCTTCTTTCATAAGTGATTTTTAAAGAAGTTACAACATACTCACTGTAGTAATGTATTCATGCTACTGGCTTTAAGCTTGGAAAGCATATGAAGTATAAAAATAAAGTGCTCAGAAGATACCTTCATGCTATTCTGTTCTTAGAGCAAATCTCTGGACAGCACAGCAAGCCCATTTCAGGCACTGTATGGCACTTCACACTACTGGGCTTTCTCTCTTTGCCAGCTCACTGTAATTAAAGGAAAGAGATATCAACAAGAAATCAGACATTAGATGTCCAGTTGAAAAGGTTACTGCAGCAAACGAGCAATTAGTGCTCCCTGCTGCAATGATTGCTTCAGGTTCAGAAAGGGCTCAGACAAAACACAATAGCTGAATAAACTGACTTTGTAATCTGTTTGTCATAAGTCCTGCAGTCAGTGCTCTATAGTGAGATGGCAGGTTGTATAATTCAAGGATGATGTGAAACCTATTTTACTCAGGATCATGAGGCTTATTCTACATTTTTGCCTGTGGTAGACAAGAAGGTTGTTTTTGTCAATATGTACCAAACCAGACTCATGCAACAAAACATTTTTAGGAGACAAAGTCCTATGCACTTCAAGTGCTTTACTTTCTAGAAATGTCATAAAAATCATTTCTCTAATGTCCAATGCCCATCCAATTAGACATACAGCTTAACTTAAAAAAAAACAAACCCCACAAGTACAAAGGTCTCTGGTGCAAAAAGTGATTTATATCTTTTTAAAGAAAGCTAGATTTACACTTGCTATTTTTTACAGACCTAAAATAAGTTGATTTATTCATGCACAGTTGTTCCAATTTAGTATCACCAAGAACTATTTTTTTTGTTACATAGAACTATACACTGGTTCTAATTATTTTGGAGTATAATATTTTAGGCCAGAACATTTAGAATATTTTAGTATAGAGCAGAATATCCTGAACCTCCTGAGTATGGTAGTATAGCTTAAAATTCTTTCTTGCTTGCTTGTTAAAAAATTACAGATGAAGACATTAATACTAGAACATGTGCTCTGTTTTAGTGCTTTTTATAGATCTTCTTTAGAAACAAAGGTATAGACACCCTTTCATGATCACTAAGAGTTGTGAAGCTATTATTGAGTGATGAAGGCTACTCTGCCTGCAGAAAACCATGAATTCATAGTACGTCTTCCCTGTACAGGTCACTTTGAGTGGGAGTTTAGAATTCTACACAAAACTACAAACTTGCAAGGGTGGGCAGCTGAAAAGGTTGAGACCTGTATGAATTAAGTCCCAGTCTAAAGAAGAAATGCCCTTGCATACCTCAGTAAGATGTATGCAAAAAAGCATGAGCATCAGTTCCATCAAAATAGTATGTTTATCAACACAATCAGATATGTATTGCCTGGTCTACCATTCATTTCAAAACAAGGTTGCTAGGAATTGGTTTTTGTACCAAAGACAAGTCTTACTTTGTTTGAAAATTTTGTTTTCAAGCACAGATTTGGCAGCATGGTATCAGTATCACTCTATCAATAGAAACTAAGTTTTAAAGCTCATAATGACCATTGAATTTTTAGTATTTACATAATGACTTTCAATTCTCAAAGCACTCTGTGGGAAAAAGTACACAAAGAAAAAATAGTCAAAAGGAGGGGGGAAACAGTACAATAGAAAAGTGGCACAATATAGAAAGAAATGTGAGATAAAAGATGGATCAGACAATTTGGTGAGATTACAGTGTCAGGAAATCTAGATACTGGAATTTGCAGTCACTTCTAGCAGGCCATACATGTATGATGAATGTGTGTTTTCCTCAGTGTGAAAGATGCTCTAAAAACTAAATATCTTTCCCTGTGATAGGCAAACAAAGACATCTGAATTTTGGAAAGGAAGCATGCAATGCAAGCAGAACTCTTCCTTCCACATACTCAAAGGGAGACCTGGCAGTGGAAACAGATTGTTGCCTTCACAAAGAAAAGGCTTAATTATTCAAATCCCAGATCTAGCTTCCTCCTTCTCCACCTCCACTCCCTGCTCCTCCTTTTCCTCACCTAGTATGACTTCCTCCTTCCAAAGTTCTTGGCAGACATTGACAAACTGAAAGTCTTTCAAGTAGGGTGAGACAAAAGCTTTAAAGGAACGAGGGAACATGATAGTTTTAAGTGTGTGGGTTCATAGGAGGCTGAGACTGGTCTAAGTCAGAACTGCATCTGAAAGGAACGATCCTACCCTCTCTTCTGCTCTCATCAGCCGGTTCTCGCTGTTTTCCTCTTGCCTAGCTCCTACAACATGTGACTGCAAAGTGAGTTAGATTAACTTGCTAAAACAAACAAACCAAACTAACCAAAAAATAAACAACATAAAACCCCCCACCAGGAATAATTAACTTTTGATCAGGACAGTACACCAATGGGGACTATGTGAAAAAAAGGACAGCAAACAATATTTGCATTACAACCCAATATGAACACTCAGAAGACTGCAGGACAGCTCTAACTAAAGATGCCTCTTTACCAGCACAGTACATAAAGCATAGGTTGGTGAAAGTCCCATGAACAAATTTTTTTTCAAACAAACAGTATGATCCAGTATTATTTATGGAAACTTTTATTAAACTGTTATGTAAAGATACGCATGCTGAGGAAAACTCTCAGGATAACCTTCTAGCAGTGCCTGCTTGGTGTTTGTCCCTGTGCACAGAGCACCACCATTACAGAGTGGAGTGCACACAGAACTAAAAGAGGAGAGTCAGTGTGGAGTAATCCTTGGGTGTTAAGAGGGCTTTGTCCTGCTTCTATCTCTACCAGCACTGCAGTAGTGCCCTAAGAGAGAAAAGCTGTTTACTAGCCCTTCCACAGCACTCTGCAAACTGGAAATGTGACTGTTAATGCCTTTATTTTTCAATTTGCCTATTTTGTCTTTCTTACAGCTCAATTTAGAATCTTTTTTTTCAAACTCTGAAAAATGTTTCTCAAAAGTTTCAAGTAATGATCAAAGGAGATATGTTTTTTGCAAGTGCTGAAAAAAACCCCCAAACACAAAACTTAAAACCAAAACGGTGTGAAGAAAAACAAATTTTTGCTTGTGCATTGTAATAACCACAATTTCCATTAAATGTGATTGGAGGGCACAATAACAATTAAATTCAACTTCTTGAAAAATTTAAGTATTTATTATCTGACTAATACACTGAAAATGGTTCTCTGCAAAAGCAGATTACATCTTTGCCCATCAGTTACTATTCCCCAATATTTGCAGAACTGTTTATATTGCTGGGTTAGGTAATTCTGACAGCAGAGGTGACAAAACTAATCCTGAGCGGTATCAGTGAAGGAAGGTGCTCTCAGGCAATTCTCTTAGATGCTGTTAGAAGAACTTGAATCAAAGCAAATCCTCAAAGACCTTTTAGAGGCAGGTTTTGCATTTGTCTCTAGATATTTTGAAATAAAAGGACAGAAGCAGCCCTGAGTTAACAAAGGACAAACTATACCATAGATGTCATTTATTGAAAGGTCATGGGTTAGCTTTAGTAAACTACTGTATAACCTGTGGATCTCACATAAAGGTGGTTTTTTAATTTAGGTATCATGAGCAGAACAGCAGATACAAATATTGTCGAGTGCTTGAGGACAGTAATTAAGAGCTCAGTTACTAATGATATTTTAGGTACAGTTTTCTAATAAGAAATGGAGAAAACTCAAGAACAATACAGAATGGAATAACACAGATAATGTAGAAGTTATCACAATAATTGGCCCTAACTTGGATAGCATATGTATATTTCAGATTGTTTTAATATGAATAATATTTCTCAGAGTGCAGAAAAGTAACTAATACTGACCAGAAGAAAGACCTTCTAATTTATATATCTGTTTTGTCTTCATATCCATTTATGGCATTGTAATATTTGTCAAACAGCTATACACCTTTTTAAACACAATATACTATGTAAATAGGACCTTTTTTTAGTAATTATTTCAAAGTTGATATTATTGTCTTTCATTTTTTCTCTTTGCTGAACCGAGGAAAGTAAGAACAAGAGTCTTGAAGAATATAAATGGTTTCACATGTTTTTACCACTAAATTATACTAAGGCATCCATAATTATTATTAGGGGGATCTAATAGTGATTATACTAAGTTATATTTATATTATACTAAGGCATCCATAATGATTATTAGGGGGATCTAATAGTGACCTTCCAGTACCTAAAGGGAGCTTACAAAAAGGTTGAGGAGGGCCTGTTTACAAAGGCCTGTAGTGAAAAGACAAGGGGTAATGGTTTTAAATTAGACAAGAGTAGATATTAGGAAAAAGTTCCTTATCATGAGGGTGGTGGAACACTGGAAAGGGTTGCCCAGGGAGCTGGTTGAGGCCCCATCCCTGGAGGCATTCAAGGTGAGGCTAGACAAGGTTCTGAGCAACCTGATTTAGTTGGGGATGTCCCTGCTTACTATAGGGTGGCTGGACTAGGTGACCTCTGGAGGTCCCTTCCAGCCCGGATGATTCTATCATTCTGTGATGATGCAATACCTCCTTGTTAGATTACAAGTGATCCAAACACCAAAGGATTCTAAGTCAAATTTCTTTTTTGTCCCCATAACTCAATTACACTTTTAACAGGGGGGGGGGAAAAAAAAAAGCTCTCGCACATGCTGCTGTACATACAAGGACTCTGAAATTCAAAGGATCAAAGCTTTTTGAAAAAAGCTGTCACCAGTTCACCGGAAAGCCAGAGATCATGATTAAGGAAAATGTTCAGTTTGTGACAGATTCTGCAAGGATTTTTCTTTTTTTCAAAGAACAGCAGTGTGTAGCAAGATCAGGTTTTTCCATGCTTCCCTGTTCTTTCTCTACTTTTCCCTGCGCTCTTATTGGTATGGACTACACATGCCATAGATAGTCTTTTTGACTTACAAGGTAATTATGAGGCTTTAGTAGTAACATACAGAAAGAAGAAAGAATTCAAGATGTTCATAAAAATGGTCACATTATGGTTTTTCAGGGGAGAGAAGTTCTACCCTGGATTCAGAGAACATTCAAATGATTTTATTAAGCAGTAGAAGAGATCAAATAAAAGCAAGTGTGGAGTGATACCCTTCTACAAAAAATTCAGGGTTCAGACTGGGCAACAAAAAAGGTACATCCTGAAGCACCTACCATCATCCAAGGAAAGGTTTCCTACTTATTTGCCTCCTAACTCGAGGTTTTAGAGGAGGGTAACAAAGTTGGTGAAGTGTCTAGAGCACAAGTATTATGAGAAGCAGCTAAGGGAGCTGGGTTTGTTTGGTGTGGAGGAAAGGTGGCTCGGGGGGCCCTCTTGCTCTCTACAACTATCTGAAAGGAGGTGGTAGCCACTTGGAGCTCAGTCTCTTCTCACAGGTAATGAGTGGTAGGACAAGAGGAAATGGCTTCAAGTTGCTCCAGAGGATGTTCAGATTGGCTATTAGGAAGAATTTCTTCACCAAGAGGGTTATCTGGCATTGGAACAGACTGCTTAGGGAGCTGATGAAGTCACTATCTTTGGAAGTGTTCAAAAAACAAGTAGATGTGGTGGTTGGGGTCATGGTTTAGTTATGGTTGTAGTAGTGTTCAACAGACATTTGGACTTGATCTCAGAGGTTTTTTCCAATCATAATGATTCTGTGATTTTTTACACCTATAAGCTCTTATTTGCATGGCAGACTAAGTCTGAAAAATGAATATCCTAATGTGTTAAAGAAAGTTCTTTTGCTTACTTCCCTTCAAATTAAAAAGTATTTAAAGGCAGAAGCCAGACACTGTGCACTCTTTCAGAAACTTTTATGTACGGGTGCAGGCACAAGTACCTTTAAGAACTTTTCTCCCTATAAAATTTCAAAATGGAATTTATATTTACAAAACATCACTTTTTGTAAAATGACAATGTTTAATGAATGGAAATCAAAGTTGCAATGTATTAGACAAATTAAGATTGTTTCATAGTGCTAGCATAGAGTAAAAACTTGTTGGAGATGAAATCAATTCTCATTTTGTTCTGCTTGTATCAGCACATATTTCCTGGTATTCGTTCTCTTTTTGACACATCAATATCATCAGCACAAATGGGTCCTCACCCTCAGCACATCATCAGTTCCTCTGCAGTTCTCTTTCCTGATTTGTGGATTTCATGACTGATGTTTGAAGAAAAAGAAACAAATAGCATTTTAATCTTAAGCTCTGGTTTGAATTGTCAGTAGGTCTTCTGCATAGAACTAGCTGTACTGTGTAAACTTGCATTTTTTGCTAAGCCACTAATCCTTTGAGGGGGGTTACAAGCCTGAAGAATAAGGAACATCCTGCCCTGGAAGGAACTAAGACAAAGTAACTACCCCAAAATCTGAAGTCAGCAGAAAAAAATGAAACGGGGGTGTGTGGGAGGGAGGTGGGGGGAGAAGAAAAGGTGGCAGGGGGAGATCATGTTCTCTGACTCAAAAGAAGCCTCATTCGGCTTAAATCCACCCCTCTCTAGGCCTGCACAGAAATAAAAAGAAGTATCATAGAATTACAGAACCACACAGAATCACAGAATGTTGGGAGTTGGAAGGGACCTTGAAAGATCATCTAGTCCAACCCCCCTACGACAGCAGGATTCCCTAGACCAGGTCACACAGAAGCATGTCCTCTAAATGTAAATGAGATAACAGAGGAATCAGTACCAAACAAGGACTACATGTAATTTAGGTAGTTTTTTGCTAATCGTGTAACAGCATAAACAAGCAGCAGTTTGTGTACAAAACTGAACTGGCTTTGTGGAATGCCACAAACCTTTCTATCAGTGTGAAAAATTTCTGGTGGACATAGGCAAAAAGGATTTTTAAAGATCTGTGTTATTAATGGAGAAATTGTACTGAAACCAATTATTTTTATTGAAAATCCTGGGGAGAAAAGAATGCACCAATACTTTTCTGTTTGTTTTAGGTTTTTTTCGTAAAACCCTTACTGTCTTTTGATACATTTTTCCTGGAGTTTAAAAACAGTATATTTCAGACCTGGCTAAGGGCTGAGAACCAATAGAGACAGAGTATTGGTGCAACTCCAGCCCTGAGTGGCAGTTCCAGCTGTTCTACAGAGATGACCATGCCTAGAAAATACATATCCACAGTAAAGTTACTGGCTGTCAGGCCTATGGTGCTAGATCAATTCCCCAGAGGCAAGGTCTTAACAAGCCATTCTAGCTGTGACCTGCATTTCTGACCTAAAGCTCCTGTAAAGTATAATCAGTTGCTACGCATGCTTTCTTCACCCAGACCATCACATAGAAAAAAGTCTTTTCCTTTTTCTTCAAAGAAACATTTGCCTATAAATTTGCTAAATAAAGTGTCAAGTGGCATGTCATATATCAAAATTCAAACCCTGCAGTGCCTGTATGAATACTGAAAAATTCTCATCCAGAGCAACCAGAGTTAGATTCATACTGCTTTCTTCTCCACTCCCCATTTTCTGACATAAAAAAAATAGCTCTTTTTTAATACATGGGGTCTAATCCTTTTCTCACATAAAGTAGTTTCACACTAGTGAGCCTATGGTCAGTACCTTCAGATCCTTGTCAATGTAAATGAGAGTTTTCTTCACCTTATCAGTTTCATGAGAGCACTCTTCTCACATGGTGTACTTTCTGCAGAGGAGGATGACATCCATGTCATATCCTCTGCAAGGATCAGAAGGTGGGAAAGAGAGACAGAATTAGAGTTTGCCTGTAGGGGATGCAGAAACAGAACTAAGACAAAAGGGACCGGAGAGTGGTTTCTATGAAAGTGTTTTTCTTTCTAAAATTTCTTCTTTACTCTTTGATAATGGAATGGCCTGGAAGAGATTTTTAACTATAAAAAAAGAGAGGTTTCATGGGAACATGCTTTGGAAAAAAAAATATCCATAAAAGAACATTAAAAAAGCTTGCTATCCATTAGACACCCACCCAGCACATAAGACATTCTAATGAGTTCAGTCAGGTCAATTTGCATACAGTGCACACAAAAAGGGCATGCAATTTGCACATTTTATTGTAAAGTAAAGCACTTCTCATGTCAGCATTCAA
The DNA here is from genome assembly GCA_013399015.1 of Galbula dea. Classification (NCBI taxonomy): domain Eukaryota; kingdom Metazoa; phylum Chordata; class Aves; order Piciformes; family Galbulidae; genus Galbula; species Galbula dea. The sequence goes on along the minus strand of VWZX01009199.1, from coordinate 1,739 downwards.
GGTCTTTAAAAGGAAAGTTCTGTATGCAGTTAAGGATTTCACAGAGAAGACTGTAGAATAGATAGTATTCATAAAATACATTTTATCTAAATTGCCACTGTCTTTAACAATAAGAATGTCTGGAATAGGTGTTGACAAGTGGAAATTACATTAAAAACCCTGCATGAATTCAACATATTCGTGTCTATGCTACTGTAATTTCAATATCTTGTTACAATTTGAAACTTAAAAAAAATATATTTTTCCCAAATGACAATTTAAAATAGCCAGCTGTACCTTTTATTGTATCCCTTTTGACTTCAATGGAACTTCATTCCAGGAAAGACTTCAGGCATCATTCCACATATGTAGGTAAAAAAAACCAGCAAAGAGCAAAATCACTCAACACAGCTACTGTTAAATATTTCCGTACAAAGTTGGGCAACTTTGCATTTGTAGGAATTTGGTAGAGATCTTAATTTTTAGTTCCTACCTTCTTTCTCCATCATGATATTTTACTTGGTTTTACTTCTTCCAGGTCACATTTCAAACATCCCTACATTATAGATCCTTATCAAACCATACCCATGCTCGAGCCCTATGTTTTTTCCTTCCCTGACTTCTTAATTTATTTAAAACTTAAATAAATTGATTTCAACTTAGGCTGCTTTCTTCTTCATCTGGCCTGAAACCAGTCTCTGTCAAAGAGCATAGAAGATCAGCAGGCAGTATGAACAGCAGCAGCTAGAGGCACACACTGCTCAGCCCTGGATACTGAAGTTTCATTTTGTCGTCTCAAGTTCAAAAATAGTCTGAATGTCCCAGACTCCCATTTTCAACAGCTTTATAATTTGTCTAAATTTAGGAAGATTATTACAACAGAGAAAGGCACATCTGTGAAACAAAGACTGGTCCTCAGCCTCATTACTGTCTATTGCTCCAGACAGTGCCTTTCTAAGGAAAAAGTTGTGAAAACAAGCTTAATCTTTCCCTAATACCATTCCCAGAAATGAAGAAAACATGTGACTTTAAACCATTGGAAAACTGAGCCTAAATGGGAAAAGGCTTGGAAAGTTGTGGGCAAATTACAAGAAAGCTTTAGAGCAGAAGCACATTGCAGTGCAGGGCTACATGATTTCATTATTAACATAATTTCATTATTAACATCCCCTTCCCCAAATTAAGCCCACACTGCTTTATAGTGTTTATATATTTTCAGTGCATTTGCAAACTAACTTCAGTTTGATGTCTTGCGTCCAAAGGAAATCATGGAACAGAAGCAAAGATGACTCTGGTGAGGTGGGAGCTCAGAAGGTGTCTGGTCTAACAGGTTACAGCAGTATCATCTATGGAGTTTGACCAGACTCCCTGGGGAGGGAGGGAGCCTCTGCCACTGCCCACCTGTCATTCTGGGGAAAGGTTTCTCTATGGACAGTCTTAGCCTCCCATGTCCTTCATACTCCCTCTGTGCCCCACAGAGAAGAGTTCCACTCTAGCTTCTGCTCCCTGTAGGTACCAGCTCCTTATGGGTCCTGGAGGCTGCTGTTAGGTGCCAGTGGAGCTGCCCCCTTTCCATGCCCCCTTCTTACTGGTCAAATGCCCTAGGCCCAGCCACTTTGGTGGCCCTCTACTAAATTCTGATTTATTGATGTCTTTCTTCTATGGAGGGACTCTAAGGTGAGTTCAGTAATAGATGTGGTCTAAAGAGTGCTGAACTGAAGTCGTGGATGAGCCCACTAGGAGGGGAGTGCTGCTGGACC
>VWZX01009197.1:985196-1019654 GCA_013399015.1 Galbula dea | reverse complement strand
CTACACTTGACCTTAGCCAAAAGGCCAAGAAATGGCCATCAGATTCCATACCTGATATTCACTGTTCTTAGTTCCCCTCTTCTCTTTTGAAGCTTTTTGTTATTATTGTGGTTGTTGGTGTTGTTTGGTTTGGGTTGGGATTCTTTTTTGGTGCTTTTTTGGTTGGTTGGTTGGGTTTTGTTTGTTTGTTTGGGGGTTTTTCTGTGTTTGTGGTTTTCTTTCTTTGCTGTTTTGTTGTTACCTGAGATGTTGGTTGTTACATTGATGGTGGTTGCTGGTCCAAACCCTTTGACAGTGCTGGCACGGAGAAAGAACTGGTAAGTAGTACCAGGGTGCAGGTGTGAGAAGACATGGTGTGTGCTGTTCCACAGCTTCGACACAGTTTGGGGAGGTCCTGCCACTGGCACTGCAGGATCGAAGGAGCGTATGCTGCTATAGCTCACCTGTGAAAACAAGGAGTTTTGTAACCATTCTGGCAGTTGTTGGCCCCAGGGGATTAGGTTAGCTTGGCTGGAAAAGGAAACAAAAGGCACATGCAGGAGCACAAGTGTTGTGAGGAGCAGCTGAGGGAACTGGGGGTGGTTAGGCTGGAGAAGAGGAGGCTCAGGGGAGACCTTCTCACTCGCTGCAACTCCCTGAAAGGAGGTTGGAGTCAGGTGGGGGTTGGGCTCTTCTCCCAGGTAACAAGTGAGAGGACAAGAGGAAATGGCCTCAAGTTGCACCAGGAGAGGTTCAGGTTGGACATTAGGAATGATTTCTTCACTGCAAGAGTGGCTGTCCAGGGCAGTGGTGGAGTCACCATCCCTAGAGGTATTTAAAAGACGTGCAGATGTGGTGCTGTGGGACATGGTTTAATGGTGACCCAGCAGTGCTGGGTTCATGTTTGGACTTGATGACCTTAAAGGTGTCTCCCAATCAAAGTGATTCTATGATTCTATACTCACTTAGCTACCCACCTATCCTGGGGATACCATGACAACTTGTTGTGTATTATTGTAGGGTCTGCTTCATCTGAAAGGCTGCAGGTGCCCTTTACCTCTCTTTCTTTGTGATTCTAGTTCACATATGGCAACTTTCACAGTTACTTAGTAGTTAGTATCATCATCCTCTTCATCTCCACCAAACCCCTTTATTTTTCCTTTCTGGTAATACACTTCCTCTTCTCTTCCAATAACCATATTTAAATGCTGTCTAAACTAAGGTAATATATTTAAACCCAGAATGTTATTTTAAGGGACTGGTTTTGACTAGGATGAAGTTAAATTTCTGCATAACAGCTTCTACAGTGCTGTGTTTTGGATTTGTGACTGAAAGACAAAAAGCTCAGAGTATTGCCCTTCTGATTCTACTCCATCCCACTGTGGAGGAGTCAACGAGTAGCTGAGTGGGGCTGAGATGCTCACCAGGGTTAAACCACACCATAGAAAGAACTTGGTCAGCATTAAATAGATAAACAAACAGATTTAAAGGATTTTGTTTGGTTAGTTGGTTTGTCTTCCTCCTATAATTAACTAGTACACAAAATGATATCCTCTGTTCCCTTAAAGGAGGAGTGCTGGAGAAGATGCTGTTTGTTCTTCACATCAGCTCCTCCTGTGGAGACCCCCAGAAGGTTTCTATACCAAATACACTTTACATAGAATATATATGGAGGTCTCCTTGAAGGATGCTATCTAAAGATCTGACAGAGCTAAAAAACATTGCTCCAAACTGAACAACCATCTTACTTTCCATGTAACCTTCTCTTCTAACAAAGAAGATTTCATGGATGATGGCTGTCATGGCTTTGGAAAGCTGCATAGAAATGACACTAGATTTGTAAAGCCAGCACCTCCCAAGTAGATTACAATGTTGTTATACTCACATGTCAAAGCCACTTGACAGAGCTGGCCAGCCAGCAACATATGCACTATCATTTTGAGTTTTGAATATTTAATCACTACATACAATCCCATCTTCTGGAAATGAAAGCAGCATAGAACTGAATAGCTGCCTACAGAGCACAAACACCCACTACCAGCCACCTCCTCCTGTCACACTTCCCAAGCCCTATCCTTCTGCTTGTCACAATTACCTCGTACTGAGTGATGATCCCATTTGGATCCACAGGTTCCTTCCAGTTGAGGAAGATCTTATCTTCAAAAGGAGTTCCTTTCACTGACTTGGCAGGGATAGGGCCTGGCACTACAAACAAAACAGAACTTTTAGGGCAAACTGAAGAGACAGAAAAATTAAAGGAGGTGACAGAACATCCTATTAAACCCCAGAGTGAGCACAGGTCTAGTTTTATGAGCATTCATTGGGATGCAAAAGGCAGTGGTAGAGAGGATGGAAAAGCACTTCAAAGAGTATTTTGTCATTCACAGTGCAGAGAGAGCATGAAGTTGAAACATTATCCCCCACATATGGTTTTCAAAACTTCATGCAAAGTCAAATTGTCTCCTAATATAGCCAGGGGAAAGAGTTCAAGCTGGATTACCTCTTCTGGGAACATCACTGAACTCTGTAATAAGCATATCTTTGGACAAGGACTACATGGTTTTAAAATCCTTTTAACAAGGAAAATCAAAGGGAAGGAAGAGGCTCTGTTATGCAGCACCTTCCAAATGAGAGAAATGCTTCAAAATAGTTTTTGGTCATCCCTTTTTTAGGATGTGTTTTAAAAGAAACCCTCATTGAAAGAGTGGTTTGAGCACAGGGCAATCACCCCAGCTCAGCTCCCACTTCTTTCAGCCACTGACGTGCTCGTGCTGCAGGAGGATCAAAACTGTTTACCAGTAGTCTTTCCAATAAGGGACATTTTCAAAGCCCATGAAGATGAGGCTCCTTTCTGATTTTAAATGGAACCAACATCCCTGGTGTAATAACAAGGCTGAAGTGTCACCCCAGGCCTCTTTGCCCAAGGGATTCACTGGACCTGGTAATCCCATCAACACCAGGCAGGAGCTCTTAGTTATCTCCCATTTCAGCTTAAAGGTATTTTTGCTGCACATCCAGTTCCTTTATAACCACAGCAGCTCACCTAGACTTGAACATATATATGCTGAAAGAAGGGGATGAGGATAAGAGAGGCCCTGAAGAAATCCTGACCTCAAAGAAACATCCTCCCTCCTCAGAAAGCCAATGTTGCCACAATTTGCAGTGTTCCAAGCTTTTAAGCTTTCTATTTAACACATTGACATATCTTCCTCTTCCCTTCTTGATCAGCCTCTTTTCTTGGATGCTTCACTTTCAGTGAGCCTCACATGTGACTTTTCTTGGGTATTTATTATCAAAGCAGACTGAAGTGTTACAAAGAGTGAGAGTAAATTAAAACCTGCTGGATCAAAGGAAGCACCAGGCACTGTGTTAGAAGCACCAAGGAGTCAGTGGTCTGGCCCAACAGTGGGATATTTTTCAGTCTACACATGATGATCTGACCCTTGGTACAAGTAGCCTAATTTGGCACACTGATAATAATTTCCTGGAATCCAAAAGGACACAGATGAGAGCTTCAGAGGCAGTGTTCATCTATCTTACTAACAAAGAGGACATTGAGGCATTGGAGTGTGTCCAGAGAAGGGCAATGAAGCTGGTGAAGTGTCTAGAGCACAAGTCTTGTGAGGAGCAGCTGAGGGAACTGGGGTTGGTTAGTCTTGAGGAGAGGAGCGATGTTCTCACTCTACAGCTACCTGAAAGGAGGTGGTAGGAAGGTGGGGCTTGGTCTCTTCTCCCAAGTAACAAGTGACAGGACAAGAAGAAATGGTTTCAAGTTGCACCAGGGAAGGCTCAGATTAGGTATTAGGAGCCATTTCTTTTCTAGTTACCCAGGAGAAGAGACCAACTCCCACCTGGCTCCAACCTCCTCTCAGGGAGTTGCAGAGAGTGAGAAGGTCTCCCCTGAGCCTCCTCTTCTCCAGCCTAACCAACCCCAGATCCCTCAGCTGCTCCTCAGAAGACCTGTGCTCTGGACCCTTTCAAATGTCTGAGATTTAGAGAGGTTTCTCCATGCCAGGGTGAAATAACCTGACACACTCACTCACCTTACATCCTTCTATAAATATGCAAATCCAATATTCAGAGAGTGCTTTGAGTTAGAGCATAGCTTGGGAATAATAGGAACACATGGGCCCAGGAGTAAGCCCTCATGCCACTGCAAGATGCTGAAATAGCCACAAATTCTGGCCTATTTGTAGGCATCATTATGTCAAATACCATTTCAAGAAAGAATCTCATATGCAATATCACTTTTCCCAGCTATAAAGCTTTTAATGCAGGTATCTAAGGGAAATGAAAGCAGGAAGTTGTTTCAGCCAGTGTAAATAATGTCATGTTTCAGGGCCAATTTTTCCTGAGCTATTAATATAAAACCTAGCTTGTATTTCTACTCTCTGCAATACCTTAAAACAGCTTACATCATTTGTCATTTGTTCAGTGTAAGCTTAAGAAAATAAATCTCTCCTAATAATGTCAATATTTTTCTTCCTTCCTCCCAAATCAATTTTTCTGATGTCTTTAATAAAAAGTGCTCACATGCCCTTCCTGCAGCCACTTTTTCTCTCTCTCTCTTCATGACATACCAATAGCAAATCTTATCTACCAACTGAAAAAATAAAGAATTGGGGTTATTATTTCACAAACTGAGGGACAAAGAGGTCAACCCAGGCTCCTTTTACCAATGGCACTAGGTCAGTTACAATCAGCTTCAGTTCACTGCTGTTAAAGACAGAAACTCCTCTTTTATTTGACTATTTGCAACTAAATTTTGCTGCTGCTTATGACTAGTCTCCCTTGTTGGTCAAGGACTGAGGTCAATACCTTTAGCAGTGACATTTATGGACAACTTCACATTTAATCTTTTCTCTCTTAGTCCTGGGTTTCTCTTTATTAACTGCAGTCACTTGCTGTTGTTTCCCAGGATGTTTAGCATACTGGCTTCACTTGACATCCATGTCCCTGAGTGACATCTGATGTCACTCAGCCACAGAAGTCACACATTTTTTGAGACAGTTTGCCACTTGAAGCCATGCTACTAGTAGAGTTTTATGTCTTCATTTTGCCAAAGCTCCTTCAAGCATTTGTTTCTTTCTTTCTTTCCTTTGATTGTAGCAGGTTTTCAACCTCCTCTTTGTTTTCCCCTAATATTTTCCTGGAGTTCCAGAACAAATTGAGAAATCATGGAATGATTAAGGTTGGAAAAGACCTTTAGGATCATCAAGCCCAACCATCAACCTAACACCACAATGCTACTAAACCATGTCACCAAGTGCCACCTCTACATGGTTTTTGAACCCCTCCAGGGATGGTAACTCTACCACTGCCCTGGGCAGCCTGGGCTAAGGTCTAAGAAGTCTTTCAGTGAAGAAATTGTTCTAGTATCCAACCTGAACCTCTCCTGGCACAACTTGAGACTATTGCCTCTAGTCCTGTCTCCAGTCATCTGGGAGAAGAGACCAAGCACCACCTGGCTCCAGCCTCCTTTCAGGGCACTGTAGAGAGTGAGGTGGTCTCCTCTTCTCCAGGCTAAACAACCCCAGTTCCCTCAGCCTCTTCTCATAACAAATGTGCTCTAGACCCTTCACCAGCTTCACTGCCCTTCTCTGGACACAGTCCAGCACCTCAATGTCCTTCATGTAGAGAGGGACCCAAAACTGAACACAGGATTTAAGTTGTGGCTTCACCAGTGGAAAAAAATGCACAATGAAAAGTGCTTCTCCTATCAAATAGTGAATGGTGAAAAAAAACAAAACCAATACTTTTTTTGTTTTGCAAAGGCAATTTAGAGCCCTAATAACACACAAAGAAAAATACTAAATGCCAACTATTTCCACAGAAGCCTCCCTCAAAGTTGGAGGAAGGCATTTCCTCTTCACACATTGAGAAAGCACACCAAGTATTTAACTTAGTTTTTCCCCTCTAATTATAACATTCCCCTCTTCCTCTGCTGCTTCCCAGAGTGGTGAGCCTGCTGGGGTTCTCCCAGGAGCATGAGTAAATGGTTGGGCTGTTGATGTCTTAACCTTGCATCATAGCTCTAAATATCTCTGCATGAAGCTGAATGAGCCATACTCTTTCAAAGATCAGGGGACCTCATTTCTGTCCAATGAGCTCAAACTAAAGCTTTGGTATACTTTAAGGCCCAAAATGGGTACTTATCTTACTCTAAGTGATCTTTTTCAATTAGCTGTTTGCCTGCTGTTAGCTGACACACTCCCTGACTAGTTATAAAATCACCATTCTGAGCTTCGCTATTTGCTTTCTCTGGAGCTGCTCTTTCAGAGCTAATGTCACCATTCCTGTTAATCCACTGCCTTTTGCATCTGTTTCCAATTAAAAATTAAGGAAGCATTTATCTGTTTGAGTCCCATTCACCATCCACTGCTCTGAAAAGTGGCCCTCTGAGTGTGCCATGCCCTGTGAACAGTTAGCTCCACCAACGTGTGCAGACTCCTGATTCACGCCAAGTGAGAAATTCACTCATGGTTCATGTTCCTCCTTCAAAATGCCAGACATCATCACTGCCCAGCATGTATGTGTTTCCAGACAGTGGGAGCCTTCCTCTTCTTCTTCTAGCAAATCAGAGAATCACAGAATGATTTAGGTTGGAAGGAACTTAAAAGAATCATCTAGTTCCAACCTCCCTGCCATGGGAAGGGATGCCACCCGCTAGACCAGGTTGCTCAAGCCCCATCCATGCTGGCCCTGAACACAGCCAGGGATGGAGCATCCACTACTTCTCTGGGCAACCTGTTCCAGTGTCTCACCACCCTCTGAGGAAAGAATTTCTTCCTAATGTAACTCAGATTGTATGTATAACTCACTTCTTTTAAAAGTAATGCTAAAACTTGATTTGCATAAAAATATTCCAATTCTGTACTTGTCAATAAATCTTCATGTGATGCTCCTGTGTTTCTGTAGTTCTCTACAGCTCCTCATATTCTACCTCTTTAATAAGCTGTTCTCTCTTCTTTATTGCAACAGTAAACATAGACCTCTTTTATTTCTTGTGAAATTGAAAATAGATGGCCAAAAAGTGCTACCAGATTCTAATCTTGATTGCTAACCATATCTAAAGCTATAGTCTCACCTCCATTTTACAGGCAAACACATTACCTTTGCCAATTTGATCTTCTTCTATATCTACAATCTTACATCAGTCCAAGTATTCTTTTATTATTATTATTATTGATGGCAACATCTATTTTCATTTTGTTGTTGTCAGTATTTTAATGGAACCTAAAGAAAAGGAAACTAAATTTGCTCTTTACTATCCCATTCTAAATTTTATTAGGGAAAAATATCTATTTTTATTTTAATCTCTTTCACAGCATGATTCACAGCCTACCCACTGAATCTCACCATTAAATCTACATCTACACTCTATTTCTTCCCAACTAAGGTAAGTTAACTGTCTTGTCAATGAAACTTCATGGAGAGCATTTTAAAGAGGAATCATAGAATATCTCAAGTTGGAAGGGACACATAAGGACTATCAAGTCCCAGCTCCCAAGTTACCCAAGTAATACTTTCAAATAGTTAACAGATACTGTATACTGTAACCTGCAACAGAAATTATTGCCCAAACATATTTGCTGAAGAGGTTTTAAATCTTCAATAGAGTCTCTAAGCACAGAACTCAGTATTTAAATATAAATTGGCAGAATTAAACTGATTTTCAAACACTCCATCTAATACTGTCCTTCACCTAACACCACCACCATGTGTTTCTTGGCACTTGTGTTAGCACATTTTTGGGTTGATTGGGAAGTCATCCCTCCTTTTTCTTGTGAGAGTGAGATTGAGTTTGACCCGCACTACATGGACAGTTTGGGCTGTATACACAGGGTGACAGCTATAATGCTTTTAAAATGAGTGTTTAGGGCTAATTAATACTTTAACAGAAGAGAACCTCCATCCTTTGGGGCAGACTGTAACACACAAAGACATTTCCTTCCACCTTCCCAAAACTGGACTGGGATGTAATTCCCGTAACAGCATTTCCACATACCATCTTCATCTGTCTGGATAATGGTCTCTTCACTCTCCTTCCTCCCTTCTGGGTTGGTTAAGATCATTTTGAGGCTGACATTTGTGTAGGGAGGCAGGTGATCCACAACATGCTGGGGTGCTTTGGGGTCCATGTCCAGGCAATCTGCCTTGCTCTCGTTGTGGCCGCAGAAGTAGTGGTAGCAGATAGTGACATTGAAGGTGTGGCAACGAGTGATGTTGTAACCCAGAGATTCCCAATCCACAGCGATGTGTCTGGCCTGGATCTCAGCAATCTTCAAGGTTTTTGGTGTTCTCATGGGTTCTAGAAAACAGAAGATAATGAAGAACAACATCATTAATGCTCTTCATCCTTGCACTGAACTGTAAGTGGTAGATGATGGCTTCAGGAATGCAAAGGAGATACCCGACAAAGAGAGGGTTATTACTGGAAGAAGTACCATCCTTTGTACAAGTACCCTGAAGGGAAAAAACCTGCTAGTCTCTGGTTTTCAACTTCATTCTTCCTTAGCCTCTCTTTGCAGGTTTCAATTAGTGATTAAGACTTAGCAACAGTGAGCAAAAGGGTTGTTAATTAAGAGTGCAGCGATTCAAAGCAATCGAGAGTACAGGCAGCAGATGCAAGAAAGGTGTCCAAAAGGCCACCCAGCTGACATCTCTGCCTTCCCTTCTTGATTTCCTCCTTACCTTTTGGTTTACCTGCATAAATTAGATAATATATCATAGTGGTAAACAGTCAACACTCACAACACTATGATTTATCATGCCACCAAGCAATGCTGTATACTAATTATACTAATTACTTTACCGAGATACTAGTTTGCTAAATGATGCAGCTATTAATGACTGTGTATTATTTTAGTAATGAAGCTATTCATTGAAGCAAAACCCCTCAGAAATATTATCCTAAATACTTCTGGGTATTCCCACTGTATCCTGCTTCTTTCAGATCCCCAAAACTTTGCATGGATATTGCTCTGAGCTGATAATATCTGACCTGCTACCCAAGTTGAGCTGCTTTCCACACATGCATTTCCACCAGCAGAGTATGTGATGCTCCCTAAGCTATCATCAATCTTTCCTTGTCTCTCTAGTGCATTCATTCCTCATGCAAGACTAACTTCTATCATTGAACTTAATTAAAAAGATTACACAATGGAAATAATGACCATGACTATATATACACTAGAGTTTCACTGGAAATACACCAAAGGGATCTTTATACCCTGCTAATACATCTTTCATCACCAGGGACAATAAAGCCTGCTCTAGGTACAGCTTCAGCCTCATGTCCTTGCTGGTGGAAGGTCAAAAGAGTTGAGATTATTCAAGGAAGTGAAATATTGGATTTCTCTTCCTGGGCATAACAGTTCTTTGTGACTTGCATTTATGAAACAAGAGTTGCAAGCAGGCTAACAAGCAGCCAACAGCACAGATGGGAGATTGAAAGAAGGAAATGTGAATCAGTGTAATCTATTCAGCCTGCAGTTTGCCAGACAAACTGCAAACATTTAGATTCAAACATCAAAACAACTACATTCTAAATATAACATAAAGGTACCCTTAGGAAGATGGTGAGTGTTGAGGATTAAAAATTGTGCCTCTTTATTTCCATGATCTCTCCTTCCCTTTCTGGACTTGGAACAAGCAGGTTCCCTTTGCCCTCCAGTACTGATTTATCACTGTCAAGGGTCAAGGCTGGGCCAAGCACCAACCCAGTGACAGATGCTCCTGGTTACCCCCTCTTCAGCCCCATGGGAAAGGAAAGGGGATAAGAGAGACAGGGAGACTTGTGGGTTGGAAAAGAAAACTAAAACTACTTTAATGTTAAATGAAATACATACAAATATGTACAGAACCCAATACTAAACCCAACCCACCCTTGATGATAACTACATCACCACTGATGCTGCACCAGGAGGCCTCAGCAGCAGATGAGTCAGGCTCAGGGGCTGGATCCTGCTACTGGATGCAGGAACTTAGGGATCACAGAAGCACAGGAGAAAAGGAGCCAAAAAGAAGAATAATCTTGCAAGGGAGAACAAGCATCAGAATAATCTAGCAAGGGGGAGCTGACCCCCAGTTTACATGTCCAATATGACATATATGGGATGGAATACTTCAGCTGGTCAGTTTAGGGTCATCTATGCTGTCTGCTCCTCCCTGGAGGTGCAGCCTTTACCCTGCACCCCCCACCATGAGACACAAGATTTAGCAGTGACCTTGCTCTGCATAACAATCCTGGTAGGAAATCTAAACATGAAGTCTTACCACTGCTGGAATGTCTATGAAAACATGCTGTTAGTCTCAGAAAGTGCAGCTTCTCAGTGGAGCTTGAACTGAAAAGTGAAATCACTGAACAGAATGAGTTCTGTTCTAACCCAAACCAGGACAATCATATATATGGCAAAAAAATACAGATGAATAAAGTAGACTTCCTGGGCAGCAGCTTTCTGCACAGATTGTATACTGTGACAATAGAGATCTGAAGCTGAAAGATAGCATTGAAAAGGTCCTTGAGAGATAAGAGACTTAAAGAAGAGGAGAAAAAAAGGGGTTTTATCAAGTAAACAATGGCTGGTGCTTTAGCAAGTACAAGCAGGTGTGAGGCAGTCATTAAAAGAAGGAAGAAACACAGTAGATCTACTGAAGGAGCTGGTGAGAGCCTTCAGAGAATCACTATTTCCTTGGCTACTGTAAGCACTCAGAAATATCCTGAACACAGTCAGGTGTCAGAGGGGAAGAGAACTGCTAAAAGAGGAAACAAATAGATATTATCAGCCTTTTACTTATACAAATGACAGTGGAAAACCTACTTATACACAGTCATTTACTCCCTGCTTATACTCCTATACCTACACACCTAAATCTGAGGCCTGAAAGAGTAACCATATCCTTCAACAAGGATGTTTTGCAGTATAGGCTTATGGAATGGCTATCCTCTTTTTAATAATTTCCTCTTTATTCCACTAATCCAGGTTGTATCTTCAACCACCCACACCAGAGATGGAATTCAATCTGAATTTCAAGTTTCTTAGAGCCTCTAAAACAACCACAACACAATACATGTTGTCTGGCCAGAAAAGTGGAAACTATTCATGTTTGAAGCTGACTTATGAGTGGCAGAAAATTCATTCCATTTTCATCCTGCTTCTTTCATGACAGAAAAACTTCAACTGCATTCACACTCTGCTGCAGAGCATGTTCCAAAAGAGAAGAAAATAAATAAAAAGCTTTGTTAATCTTACAGACAAATTGCACTTTACAATTTTATGCAAAATTTTACAACTGTGGCACAGTATCAGAGGGGATACTGAAAAGCATCTTTTATCCACCTGTCAAAAAGGAAAGAATGAAAGACAGAGTTGTGATCTCGCTTTCTCGCAGCTCTTCCCTCCTTTGGCAGAAATTAAACAACTTCTGCAATATTGAGATGGTAATTAAAGTCTGCAGAGTCTCTCAACAGCTTTGGTAAAGTCTGCCAACTGTCCCACTGCTCCTAAAAGGATGCTTTAAAACCACAATGTTTTTCCCCCCTCACTTCTGGGCCGCAGTCGCCTCCGGGATCTCTAGAGGTGAAGAGCAATTGTTTTAAACTACCACACTACAAAGCCTCCATCTGTAACACCTCAGTTGAAAGCAATCTTCAAATAATTCTATTTTCCCAGTTAAAACACTCCTGAATTTTTGAGCAGGCTTCTTCCCCAAACTCTCAGCATCTCATTAAGCATCATTGTGTTCTCGATGGGGGGCAAAAAGAGCTCATCTGCTGCTTTTCCCTCTCCCCATCATACTCCAAGATCTGCATTTTACTGAACACCACCTCACTCCTATTGAGATTTCATTGCAATTTATGTATTCCCTTCTGATCTCTGGATACTTTTTCAGTTCTACTAACCCCAGTAAATTAATTTACATCTTGTCTTCCCAGTTGCTGCTTTCTCATTTTCCCCTTTTCAGGCACACCTAGAACTTTTCTCCAAAAGAGATGGAAATTCAAACCCAGGACTTCTCACATCTTTGTGGGATTAATTGTGGCAAATCAGAATGAAAACAAAAAGGAAATTCAAAAAGAAGTTCAAAAGGGGAAGAAATAAAGACTCTTTCAAAAAGAGAAGAAATAAGACTCTCCCAAAACCTCCCTTCATTTCTTAACCTGTGAGCTGGAGTTTCAATAACAATGACAAGAAGCACTGAATATTTTCCAAACATTAATCTACCAATTACTCCTGGGAGACAGGGAAGTGATGTTAATTCTTTTCTGCTAGGGGAAAGACACAGAAAGGTTAAGAGCATGTTCAAAGCTACCAAGGTGATTTACTGCCAGGGCCAGAAGAAAACTGAACAGTATCCAGGTCACTGGTGCTCTGGCCACAGGACAGCATCAGCAAGTAGCAGCAATTCAGAGAGCTCATTTACAGTTTATTTGCCAGTGCTTCCACAGAAATGCTAACTCCACAACTCCAGTTCTGTTTTAAAAGAGGTTTTTTGAAGGTTGTCTTAGAACAAGCTTGAAAAAGCATAACAGTGGCCAAAAATGAAGTGAATATCCAAGCATAAGGACAAGTTATTTGAAACAGAAGAGCTTGGTTCATTCATTTGAAAAGATGTCTTGATCAAGAGCTTGGAGTTTGAGTGAGACACTATATTACTTGCATTAAATCCTCTATGTAAAAAAAATTTGGGGGAGGGGGTTTTCATAATTTATTTCTTAGAGCCTTTTTCTCCAGCAGAAAATATCTTTAAGACTGGAAGAAACTCCTTGTGGTAAGAGCAGAAAGTACTCAGGGCTTCTGCTGTTGGAGAAATTCAATATCCTGTGACTGTTTCAGGCTCTTAAATGTGAACATCCTGACTGGCAGAGTCACATCTTCCAACAGAAATACAGCAAAAGGCATATGGAGGATCTGGTGGTGGCAGACTTGACCTTTAGATCAACCCAAAGCCCTCTGCTCAGGGCAGACTCCCTTCTGCCAGACCCTTTTTGCCCCTAGGCTGCTTCTACAACCTCCACCCCATTCCCACCTCTGCTTGCAGCCAGCTTCTCTCTCTCTCTGCCCTTTGCTCTCAATGCCCAGCTCCTTTATCTTCCTCCTCTTCACTTTCCCTTTATCTCTTGGCAAACCAATACCACCAAGCGCTTGCTGACTCAGATCCATCAGCCCATCTGACTGCTTTTACTCTCACTCAACCAATTAAAACCAGAGGCAATGGGAGAATATCCAAAGAACAGGAAAGAAAAGAGGCTAATAAAAGACCTCTCTACCCTTACAGCAATTACTGAGTCCTCATTCCTTATCTGGAAACCACATTAAATAAAAGAATTACATGCATGTGGCATTGACTTGCAACAGTTCCTGGATCAAGAAGGTTTAACCCAACTTTATGGGATAAAATAAAGAATAGCTTTAGTATTTCTCTAAAGGTTAATAATCCAGGGATAGACAGCAAAAGAGGCAGAACCTGTTGACCTCATATCACTTCTCAACTGCAGGATGATTTAATAAGATGCTCCAGATAGCAGATACAATTAAATTCAATTTCTTAGTGCTTGATAAGCAACATGTGATACCACAGGTCAATATTGGAGCCTCTTTGTAGAGATTATCTCACAGAGAGATGGCAGTGAAATCAAAAACCTTCACAGCTGCAGAAGATGCAAGGTGAAAGCATGTATTTTTTCTTCTTATTTCTTCTTATTAATACATATTACTCTGCTATCAGAAACAGAGATGTCCCAAAGTTGTGACAAAAAGCCTACAAAATGAGGCTACTAAAGCACAGCAGATCCTTTGCTTTTCCTGCTTTTCCTCACAACTCCTAACACATTTACCTGGCAAGGGAGGGAGAATTGGATCTTCTCACCAGCAGACAGAAAACACATTTCTTCACTTGAAATGGAGAACAATCAGACATATTTTAAACCACAAACATTTCAGATGAAGACAGTGCTTTTCTAACACCACCAGGTACTATCTGTATATGTAAGTCTTGAATTGGAGTTGGCTTTTGGATCCATCTCCCCTATCCCCCCCCCACACACACACCTTGAACTCCTTCTGGGATGTGTCACAGGATGGCATTACACTGGGGAGCTGACTCCAAGTTTCTGCTTTAACCACACTGCCTGAGATTCATATTGAGTTTGAGAGTGACCCAAGGTCATCCTCACTGGTGACACAGGAGGCAAAAAATAACTAGACTTGGAGGGTGAGATTTGCATAAGGTTTGAGGGAACTGCAGAGAGATGTGGGGCTTATATTAAACAAAAAAAGCAAATGTATGACAATAATTAAAGAAGTAAATTTGGTTTCAGATAGTAACACTGATTTCAAACACAGGGTTTCTCAGGCAGGCTCCTTTGTCCTAATTTTTCTGCTGAAGTTCTCAGTCTGAACAAGTCACTGGAATTCCCCAGGTTGTTATTCTATGAGAACATGAGCCTCTCTGTCCTGTGGCTTCTCCTGACCTTTCCAGGATAGGTCTCCCTTTGACATGTAGGAAATAAAAGATGATTCTTCTAAGATGTCACTGTGGCTCCTGCTGCTTCTTCAGTTCACTCAAGGTCCTACTGAAACAAAATGTTCCCAAAACTGACCCAAAAAAAAAGAAACAGAAAAAAGAAATACTTAATTGTTGCTGTAAAGAAACCTTCTAGAAGAAGATAAGAGCATGGAAGACTGGAGAGCAATGGAGGAAGTACAACCCAAGCCAGAGTAGCTATCAAATGTGCAGCATGAAAATGAAAAGCAAAGGTTCCTCACTTGCTCATCACAGTTCCATTGCTCTTAGTTTTGTTATTAGTGAACAATGAATCATGTAGAAAGGTTTTCTATAGATACTAAGTTCCCTCAGATGATCAGCTTGGTTAAAATTGCTGTGTACAGAAGTGTATCACTCACTGGAAAGGACTGGACTAGAGTTACAGATTTCATCAGACAACCCAAGTGTGAGCAAGAGCTATGGGCACTAACTAGCATCACTTCTGCACTCCTGAGGGTGATCTGCTGCCTGCCAAAGGAGCAGCCTATCATTTGTTATGACCAAAAGCTAACAAAAATCCCCAAGTAAGGTGAGTTGTCCTAGCATATCCATGATGAAATCTCTGTGTTTCAAGGACTATTACTCTTCAAATCCAAAAGAATGTAGTTCAGACTAAATCCCACTAACTCCATTACTTAACAGTAGGATGATAACCTAGGAAGCCCCAATTTATTGAGCCATCCCAAGAATGCCATGCATTTCAGCCCAATTTCCTTGAACCAGTCTCTCTGTATGACAGAAATAATTCTTCTAAATGCTACTCAAGTTTCTTGTCTGTAATTCTGGCAGATCTTTGACCATTCCCAAAGAGAGTTAAAGGCAAAAATAAGTGAACAGTGCTGGCCTCAATCCTTTAACAATATCTTAATGATGGTTCATGAACTACTTATCTTCAGCCAGGGACTCTTTCCTACCTGTTTATGTGTATTCCAAGCCAAATCCACACAACATTAAACTACAATTTGGATGAATAAAGACTTTTCATGTGTTATTGGAGTAAGTTGTTACTCCAGGCATTCCACTGTTGGAGTATCTGCATTCCCCCACATGCAGAACACACAAACCCCAGGACACTTGTCATATAAATACAGGTTGGAAAGTCTGCATGTGCATTGGCTCTGAACACACAACAAAGATGGATGCACACACAAAAGGAACCCACTTTGTGTCCATTAGGGTGCCCTTCTGTTCACCATGGGAACCATGAACCCAGAAGAAATGCAACCATGACATTTCTACTGTACTAGCACCACAGATTTATTTTGTTGCAAATAAAGGGTAGAATGCAATTGCATGGAAATCCATAAGCTTTTTTCTCTTTGCACTTCATCTAGTGCCTGACTTATTAAGCCAGCTTACAAATTTCTTATTGACCACATAGCTCAGGGAGCTGAAGAAAACATCTGAATTACTACCTAACTAATCAGCTGTATTACAGCAGTTTCAGTAGCAATGAGGGGATATTCAATAGAATCTAGCACTTACCTTTTTGGATGCAAAATATAGCTGAGCCTGCTTCAGAAGTATAGTGAAGAGATGAATATAACTGCATTACTGCCAATTATTTGCTGACTTCCTCTTGATAGTATGTTTATTCTATTGCCTCCATGCATGATTTAACAGTTTGTACATTCTTAGCATGTAATCAATAACTGTGAAGTCTTCTATTAGCTTTAGAGATTAGGCATCCCTTGATAATAAATTCCATTGATTTCTCCAGTTTAGCTTAGCTGCAGAAATCCACTTCCCCCACCCCCTTTATTTTTTTCTTTTCCTCTGAATTTAAATTAGAAGGAGATATATAGTCTAGGAGGGGAGAGGAAAAGCTGGCATGACCTCTTTAAGCTCATTCCTTCAGATGAGCAAAACCTATGTGGTGGTGTAAAACATGAATCAGCATGTCCACAAGCATCAGACTGCAATAGTACACTCAGGGAAAGCCTAACATTACAAAATTCCTAGGAAACCTCTCCAGGATTGCAGGGGTGAAGTTTAATTGTGTAAGGTTAACTACAAAATGAACAGGGATATAAATATATAATATGTATTGACACATACTTTTCACCCACCTCAATGGTGAACCTAACTATCCAACACTGTGCATTTACAGACATTTATTTGAATATAAATCACCAGTTTGCTTAGCTGATACATCTCTCATTTCTCTCCAATGCACAGTCATAAATATCTTTTTATGGTTTTGTTTACAAACAATATATTGAGGAGCTTAGGGTGCTATGGGTATTATGTAAGATGCCCAAGCTGGAGTACAGTGAACAAGCAAAACAAGAGTTTTCTATGGCTACCATGAAAGCTTCCATTCCTTCCTCCTGCAGCTAAAAATTGCAGTCCTCCAAGTCAGGCAGCATAAATATCACTGCAAGAGATGAAGTGACCAAATGTGGAGCACAGACTGCAACCACTAAGCAGAGAAAAGAGACTGTGAAAGAAGTTAGTGCCACTGAGGACTAAGAATGAAAACTGCAAGCAATGGTCATGATATTCACTTAAAATTTCCACATGTATGTCTGTGTGTCTCTACACATATATACAGACATACTGCATATATGTTCCCTTATGTGCACATACATGTATTTCCCCCACATGCAGCTAACACAGCCATTGAAATCCATCCTCTCTCTCTGCACACCTACTGAAACGTTCTCAATTCAATTTGCCCCTGTTCCCATTTTGTTCCATTTGTTTCCTGTAGCCCTTGGAGCCCTGGTTGAAACCATCTACCCTTCAGTCCATTCCCTGCAACCAGCAGAGCCTGGGGTTTGGAGGAGAGGAGGCTCAGGGGAGACCTTCTCACTCTCTCCAACTCCCTGAAAGGAGGTTGGAGCCAGGTGGGGCTTGGGCTCTTCTCCCAGGTGACTAGTGATAGGACAAGAGGAGATGGTCTCAAAATGCACCAGGGGAGGTTCAGGTTGGATCTGAGGAAGAATTTCTTCCCTGCAGGAGTGGTTAGGCATTGGCCCAGGCTGCCCAGGGCAGTGGTGGAGTCACCAACCCTGGAGGGGTTCAAAAACCATGCAGAGGTGGCACTTGGTGCCATGGTTTAGTGACATGGGGGTGTTGGGTCAATGGTTGGACTTGATGATCTGAGAGGTCTTTTCCAGCCTTAATGATTCTATGAATTTCAGTCTGGATCTATATCTGTTATATCATGTCCATGATAAAACCTGGCTGAAAGAAAAATTGATGAAGTGGCTCACAAGAAGACAAGACATTTTCTCACATCATGCATCTGTTGTCTGTCTCTTGTCCTGCCAATAAAACAGCTCTGCTACTGTTTCTTTTTTTCCACTCCAAATGTCCAAACTTGTGACTTCATTTTCATCATTGGTTCATTTAAAAGTTAAGAACACAAATTGAAATCATAGGAAAGTTTGTTTTCTTCATAAGTGCAGCTGAAAATACCACAGACAGGCAAAAAAAAGAATGCATCTGACATTGAAAACTTAAGAGTAAATCAGAAACCATTTCCAAAGGTATTTAGAATTCCAAGAATGCTGGTAAGGTGACAAACAGGCAAATCCTGGTTTAAGTTAGATACCTGATTCCCATGAGTTTTTACCACCTTTGAGTGTCACTGAACCTTTGTTACTGAAATCAATCAGCTCCCTGCAAAAACCTGACAGCTGCAAAACTTCTCCATCTATTTTTCAATGACCAATGCCAAGGAACTCTCAAATTCCTGTGTAAGGAATCCTTTGTTTCCTTATGCCTCCAGCACACCTTAAGCTGCTATTGCTTTACAAATATTTTATAGAAGAGAAAACTTTTCTGCCTTTTAAGTAACCTGATTTCTATTGAAGTCTCCCTTGGTGTAACTACACCAAACAAAAATATGTATTCTTGAGTAAAGAGGCAAAGAAATCAGTGTTTCTAAATTTGCTAATGGAACAGCCATGAGATATTCATTAGAAAAAACAGTCCCAAGTTATTCATTTTCAGAGGAGTTGGAGTTTTTATTCTTTCTTCCCCCCCACCCCCAAAAAAAAAAAAAAGAATTTTCTTTAAAATGTTTATTTTCAGAAAGGAAAATGATGAAAAGAAAGATATGATTTTTATGTTGACTTGTGCTGTCTGGGCAGAATGCACATAGTAACAGTTCTCTTTCCCACCACCATCTGGCTCCAAAGGTTTGCAAGACCATTTTGGGAACTAGGACCTGATCCTGCAAAGCTTTTGTTCCTGGAGCTGCCTTTGCTCCAAAGGAGCAGAGCTCTGTAGAAAGGAGCTCACTCTGCTCTACCCTGACACAGGCTCCTTGTGACAAAGAATTCAAAAGCAAAACTGCCTTGCTTGCAAATGGAGGCAGTGGCAAGCTGGGGAAGTGCTGTCTAAAACAGGCTGTGAAATCTAAATAACAGATTTCTAGTTAACATTTAGCTGCATAAAATCCACTAAAGAAACTGCCTTTACTCTCTCAGCCAGCCAGTCTTTCACCAAGCTATTGTTTCCTAAGCAGAAGCTTGGAAAACATAAAACAGCTCACAAGGTAATTTCTTTTAGGGATGATTTTCTCTTTGCAAACTTCCTCTGACAACTTCAGGTTTATTCTATGAACCCAAGACACAAAAGTGCTCCTGAAAAATGATTCCAGAGTATTTTCAGTCAAGAGTAAAGCTGCATGGGTGAGAACAGAAAAACATGGCAAATCCAGGAGCTTACTGGAAGCAGCAAAAGAAAACAAAATTGAGATGCTGTTGATAATAACTAACACTACTTTTAAAATAAGGTGTGATTAATTAATGAGTGACTGGGCCTGCTTTATACAGAACAGATGGTGTTTGTTAAATGCAAAGCCAACAAACCTACATTTCATTCACATGAAAATGTGAAGGATTTGCTCTCCACTTGCAGAAGGAGTCACTACTCTTTACTATGTGTTTTCTCATTCTAGATACACATCTAGAATCCTAGAATGGTTTGGGTTGGAAGGGACCTTAGAGATCATCTAGTTCCAACCCCCCTGCCATGGGCAGGGATGCCACCCACTAGACCAGGTTGCCCAGGGCCACATCTAACCTGGCTTTGAACACTGCCAGGGATGGAGCAGCCACCTTTCCAGGTAACCTGTTCCAGTGCCTCAGCACCCTCTGAGGAAAGAATTTGCTACTGTCTAATCTAAATCTCCCCTCTTTCAGTTTAGAACCATTCCCCCTTATCCTATCACTGTGTAAAAGGTCTCTTTCCCTCTTTTTAGAAGCTCCCCTTAAGTACTGGAAGGTTACAGTAAGGTCTCTCTGGAGCCTTCTCTTCTTCAGACTGAGCAACCCCAACTCTCTCAGCCTGTCTCCTCAGGAGGGGTCCTCCAGCCCTCTGATACATCTAGAGATGTATCTAGTTCCAGCTGCCCATCACATTCACTCATTTGACCACTTTCTGACTTTCAAAAAGATATTGTACCAGCACAGTTGTCTTGGCTCCTCTGCTCCTGCAAAGCAACTTCCAAGAAAGCTAAAAGCTACCAGATTATATCAACAACCAAACCACCCTGACTCCTTGCAAAGGTAAGTCAAGTTGTAAAATGTGTGTCACCCTCATCTCCATTTGAGTCTGAAAATCCAACAGCTTTCATTTCTTTAACATTCCTTGAAAAAGGACAAGAGGACAAGAAATCATTTCAATGATACTGTTATGAAATAAAAACAAATGGCAGAGCTGCAGCTAGGATTGCAATTATGCCTATGCTTTGGTACTGCACAGCTGATAATATCCTAGCATTATGTGGCTTCTGCTACTGCTTGAATTCAATTTCCTTCAGATAATGTATTTGGATTCCATCATATGCCTCTTTGGTGAACCCTAGAACTGAATCCTATAGCAATTCCTCCAGGAGTTATAATTTATGGCAATTGTCTGTTCCCACCACTTTTCTCAGTAGTTTGTTCCAATGATTAATAGCCTCATTGTTAAAGATAAATAAGTGTGCCTTACCTCTAATTTGGATGAGCCTGACCTCAGCATGCAGCCATTTGAGGTTCTTAATATTTTGCCTCCTCTAGAGGGAAGAGACCTTCTGTACCTGGGATTATTTTTCCCATATATACCCAGTGTATATTCACCTCCCACCTCCTCCCTGACAGACTTAAACAATCCAGATCTTTAAGTCACTTACACTAAAACTCTACCTTAGGCTGGGACTCCTTTGGGGGCACTTTTCTCCATTCCTCTCAGATTTCCTTATGTGTGCTGAAAGCATGAACACCAGAGGTGCACATGGTACATCAGCATGGGTCATACTCCCCAAAATCACATCTTTCCTCTGTTTTTATCAAAGCACTGCTCAAAGAGCTAGTGCTGACTGCTGATCTATGTCCCCCCAAATTCTTCTCAGGTTTCTGTACTGTTTCTTCCAAATGCATGTGTTTATTTACATTTGTATGTAGAGATAGAAAAAAATTCTTTTCTCAGAGGGTGGTGAGGCACTGGAACAGGTTGCCCAGAGAAGTAGTGGCTGCTCCAGCCCTGGCAGTGTTCAAGGCCACATTGGATGTGGCCCTGGGCAACTTGGTCTAGTGGGTGGCATCCCTGCCCATGGCAGAGGGGGTGGGAACTAGATGATCTTGAAGATCCCTTCCAACCCAAACCATTCTATGAATCTGTGAATATCAATCACAAAATTACAGAATGTTAGGAGTTGGAAGGGACCTCAAAAGACCATCTAGTCCAACCCCTCTGCCACAGCAGGATTCCCTAGAGCAGGTCACACAGAAGCATGTCCAGATGGGTTTTGAATACCTCCACAGAAGGAGACTCCCCAACCTCTCTGGGCAGTCTGTGCCAGTGCTCTGGCACCTCAACTGGGAAAACATTTTTTCTTGTACTCACTAAGCCACATTATCTCTACTTTAAACTACTGGAGAAGGAAAAGCAAGCCAAAAAGTCAAATCCCAAATTTAAATGTCAAAGCAAATACAAAAATCTGAGAAATGTAAAGTCATCATAAAGTAATGCAGTAACCTCACCCTCTGCAGATTCTCCCTCCAGAGCTCACAATGCAATTTGAATTGCAGTCTGCAATCAAAAGATGCCAAAGATTAAAGGTAAACACAACAGGCTGAAGTGAAGGGCAGCAAACCTTATCTGCAAACACCTTTCCTAATTTACTCTGCTTGTTGCCCCAAACTAAGAGTATGTAGGCACACATTTGTCTGAATTAAAATATGACAATTATGTCATATTATCAACTGCAGAGAAAAATAAAACCAAACCAGAGAAGAATATCAATGCAGCAGGAAAAGGGGTTGCCATCTCCCTATATAAGCAACACACACACACACAGACAAAGTCATGCTTGACTGCAAAAAGCAATCATACAATTTTTTTCTTAAAGACTAGTGTCTCACAAAGTCACTGAAGCTTCCCCAAGGACAGCTTGAATTTGAGTCAGAGGCCAAGAATAAAGACACCTCTCTGAAACCTAATCCCCTGGCCCATTTAAAATGCTCCTGCAGCTCCTGGTCAGGAAAACACACCCCTGGGATTGCACTGCCAGGCTTCCTTGTTTCCCTTTAGTGTTTTCAAAATGAAATAACTCAGATTGCTGAACAAGTATCAACACAACTAAAAGAAAAACAGATGGGTTCAGCTAATCTGCTCCTTTTGCTACTCTAGATCAGATTTCTTTTCCCCCCTTCCAAAGAACTATCTTCTGGCATTGTCAACATAACAGTGTTTAAAGGATGAAAAAGCATTAGAAATTTCAGTGTTACTTCTGTGGGTTAGCATGAAAGGGGGATCCCTAGTTCCTTGGTTTTCTCCCATCCTTCTGAGGCATGGATTTAGGTAGAAGAATGAGGCCTGTGTCTTTTCAGACTGAGGTTAGTCAAAGCATAGCACATTTGTTGACACAGGTAGAGTCAGCAAACCAACGAACCCACCACTCAGAATCATAGCTTCATTTAGGTCAGAAAAGTCCTTTCAGATCATTAAGTCCACCCATTAACCCAACACAGCCAAGGCCACCACTAAACCATGCCACAGCTACTCTCCAGAGGTGGATCATGGTGGGAGCAGGAGACCCTGCTGTTCCCTCAGAGCAAGATCTTGCCAACTGTTGTTCCTCCTCCCCCAGCTCCTTCTTGCATGGTGCTCTCTGGCTCTGTCTTTAATATTTAAGCAACTTCCAGGTTGTCCCCTGGCCTTGAGTGCTACAACAATGGGCTCCTTTGGCTCCTCAAACATCTCCAAACAGTTTGGCAGACACCTCCCCCTTGTCCGCTTCTCAGGTGCCTGCCTTTGGCTGTTGCCAGCCATTGTGTCTCCATGCACCTTTGGTTTCCCACTTTTCCTTCAAGCTCCAACTTTCAGAGTCATGTCATCATATGTCAGGCTCTGGTTTTGCAGAAAGGGAAGGAGAAGCATTTCTGGGCAAGAGAAAAGCTCAGAAACTCTGATTTCTATGTGCTGAAACTTTAGAAGAGACAAAAAAGACCCCCCCCAAACCTAGTATTTATTATTTAAACTCCTATGAGTTTCCAAGCCTCTTGTTCATCAATTAGCTCTACAGAAATAATTAAGCAGGAAGCAATTAGAGCAAGGCAAGCATTTATACATCATCTGGATAAAGCAAACAAAAAAAAGACTTCATTCAGAAAATCATTTTACCAGTCTTTGTCACAGAACAAGAATTGTTCTGGGGCTCTCTGGATATGTCCAACAGCTCCTTGCAGTCTCCTGCAGACTCTCTGCATCTGCTGCCTGTTTGCTTTGTCCTTTAACAATCCTCTTCCCCTGTCGCACTGAATAATAATATATAATAATCCCTAAACTCCAAAAATGCTCCATCTTAAAGGCTCAGGTGTGTTACATTTTCTTACTGCAGGGGAAGAAAACCCCAATACTTCCTTGCTCCTGACTTGATCCAACAATGTCATCAGCAACTCCAACTACAGCTACAGCAATTCCAGAGAATTGGGTTCCACACCAAGGCAAAAATCTAAGGTATTTTGCATTTTGGTACTTGCAGACAAGAGATACTAAAAAATATGTTTCTAGTCTTCCCAACAATCAGGAAAGCATTTTAAAAATATATAGATTAATATACTTCAGACCTTCTTTTGGGTTTCCCAGGCTTTGATCTGAATGGAGTATTGGAGCATCTCTGAAGAGCTCATATCTTCTACAGACAAAACCAGACTAGAGGCAACACTGCCCAAAATGACAACTAAACATCAGTGTCCCACTCTCCTTCCACATGAAATGAGACCTACTAGCAGAGAGGGAATATCTGAGGTCCAGACAGTCTTAAGACCTATGCTGTGTGAAGGAGTGGGTTGCCTCCTCATCCATTTTCCTTTAGACTTTCAGCTGAATATTATAAATCAATAAACAAGTTGTTAAATTGATTTTTTTCCTTTTTTCCCCCCTTTTTTTTTTTTTTCTTTTTCTTTCTTATTTTGGTCAAGACATTAGATGCTGAATTAACTAAGCCTTAATTAAAACACAATTCCAGCAGAGGCAATTTAACAGTCTTAACTGATTTAGCACAGTCAAAACAATTCCCCAAGTTTTCATCCTCTTCTACTTCACACCAGGAGCTGAAGTCTAGGCAAATCAAAGACCAAATCTCTAATAACAGCACACTACAAACTTTCCAAACCACCTCTAGGATAATCCTATCAGTTATGGTTACAGCTAATTCACAACACAAGATACAAGTACTTGAAATTCTTCTTTGTTCTTTATTATTCCCTCACCTTTGAATTCCATTTGTTGATATCCTGATAAACAACTAACCTTTCAAAAGCAGCTTTTAGAATTCCCCTGAGGATAATCAGTGTATTGAACACTTATTATCTCATTTCAGAATCAACTCCTTGCCATATGATGGTGAGGTTTGTGTCTCAATCTTTCAGCTGTTGATTAGATGTGTCTCATGCCACAGGTATCAAAGGTCCTGTGGAAGCCTCATCCAACAATTGTCATTGGTAATATCAACCTCTAGTTTTGGGTACAACTACTGGGCAGTTAGAATCACAGAACCATTAAGGTTGGAAAAGACCTCATCAAGCCCAACCATCCACCCAACACCTCCATGCCACTAAACCATGTCACCAAGTGCCATGGTCTACATGGTTTTTTGAAGCCTTCCAGGGACTCTCAACTGTGCTGGACACAGGGTGACTCAGTAAATAAGGAAAACATCAGAATTACTTCTTTCTACTGCCCAAACACACAGAACAAAACAGTACTTTGCAAAAAGAATGTTTTGACATGAAAAACCTAAAGATCTTTTGCATTAATGCAAGAAGAAGTTTTGTGCTAGGAACAATGCACATCCACAATTCAGCCTAAATAACTGCTATAGAAAATTCATTAATTCCCTGTATTAGTGCCAGAATTAATAAATCACTGATAAAGCCCTGCTATTGTATTTCTAAAAGTGGTTATGTTTTGCTAGCCTATTCTCTCTCTGAATATATCAGCCCAATAAACTTAAACTAAATAGACTGAATGCTATTTCCTATTGCAAAGACTGTCTACCTAAGCTAGTAAAAAACATAATCAAATTAAAATGATGACTGGAATTATAAAGAGAAGTAAAACCACAGTCCATACAAAACAAATACTCCAGTTCTGGATACACAATACTCCAAATGAGTGAAGTACTCCCTAACCCTGAAGATGGGTTCAGTAGATGGACTCCATGCTAAACCAGCAGGAAACAATTGTCACTTAGCACTGAATTATTCCACAGCAGCTCAAGTTGCTTAAACCAAGCCTTACTTGATTAGTCCTGCTATGTACTTGCTACATAAAGAACAAGCTGCCCTCAACTGTTTATCATCACAGGTGATAACAAATGAACCCATTAAAACAGCAATCCAGTTATTGAATTTCTTGCTCTCAGGTTGTAGATATTGCTTAATTTTCTGGATTTTTTTAATGTATTTCTGTATTTATTTGGGTTTTGGAATGCATACTTTTGTTTGGAATGAATTTCTTTTTTTCCCTTTTATTTCCTATACTCCTAGGATTTGCAGTGCAAATCCTTCCCCTTTCTGCAACCTTATGGGATCAATTCCACAACATCAATTTAGTTTTCCATATAGGACACTCCTGGAAGAAAATAGCAATCAACAATCCTGGTTGTCTCTAATGCACAACTGGGAAGTCAAGTAGCATTTGTCAACACTGTTCCAAGAAGAGCTAATTCTGTATTTAGTTTGGGAGGATGTAGTGTTATAAAACCATTTCAGCACAGAATGTCTTTTTTGCTGCCTTGGTCCATTTCCATAGTAGCCATTTACAATACAAATCTTCCAAAAAAGATTTTTTTGAAGGGTATAAAAGAAAAAAAAAAAATCAGGATATAATCAGCTCACATATTCAGAGATTTCAAAACTGTCAGAATCAGAGCTGGAGGAGCTGAAACATCTGCTGTGGTGATCAAGGGACTAAGTGATTGAGTGAGGGAAAGCAACAACCTCACTAAGTGAACAAAATAAACCTCCTCCACTCCTTTCTCCTAGCAGTTGTGCTGTGTTTGCTATTTACTGCTCAGCTACTCCATGTGAACTATGATGAAATACAAACCTTTACAGCTGAGAGGTGATGAAGCTGTGTCCATTAGTCCCTGGTCATCTCAACAGCTACTCTTGTCCTTTTGCTACTCGCTGCCACTTGGCCTGACGAGAACAATCACAGAATTGCCAGAGGTGGAAGGGACCTTGAAGATCTTTTAGTTCCAACCCCCCTGCCTGGCAGGGACACCTCCCACTAGATCAGGTTGCCCACAGCCCCAGCCAGCCTGGCCTTCAAAGCTTCCAGGGATGGAGCTTCCACAGCCTCTCTGGGCAACCTGTTCCAGTGTCTCCCCACCCTCATGGTGAAGAACTTCCTCCTAAGATCCAATCTAATTCTAAATAATGCATGTGACATTTGTACTACAGGAAAACTTATGAAAGAAATAAACATTTTAGTGATTAGGAAGGTTTCTTTACACTTCAGCTCTTGAGATTTGAGCACCCATCAAGACACACATGGCCATGGCCAGTGCAGGTAGCAGAGCTCATTGCTGGAGTGCTGCATGGCACCCAGTTCCTCCTAGTTCTCCTAAGCATCACAACAGGCTTTTATACTGCACTAAAGGATTCAACCTGTGCTACAGCATTCAGCTGGTAGGGCTTAGAAACATCACTCTGTTTCAGTTTACATCAGAGAGAAGTTCCCAGGCAGGTTGTTTTTCCTCCTCCCTTCAACACCATTTCTGCTCCCTCTCCCCTAACATGTATCTGAGAATCATAGAATGGTTACAGCTGGAAAAGATCTCTGAGATCATTGAGTCCAACTGTTAACCTAACACTGTCATGCTCAGCACTGAACCATGCCCCCAAGCACCACATCTACATGGTTTTTCAACACTTCCAAGGATGGTGATTCCACCACTTCCTTTGGGTAGCCTGCTCCAACACTTGATAACCCTCTCAGTGAAGAAACTGTTCCTAAGAGCCAATCTGAACCTCCCATGGTGCAACTGGAAGTCATTTTCTTTTGTCCTATCACTTGCTACTTTGGAGAAGAGACCAAGCCCCACCTGGCTCCAGCCTCCTTTCAGGGAGTTGGAGAGAGTGAGAAGGTCTCCCCTGAGCCTCCTCTTCTCTAGACTAACCAACCCCAGTTCCCTCACAACACTTGTACTCTAGACCCTTCCCCAGCTTCCTTGCCCTTCTTCCACACCTTCTTCTGAACCACTGCTGTGTCCCCTGACCAACACAGCTGAAAACCATGACCAGCCTCAACACAAGAAGAAACACTTGGTAGAAATAGGAGACTTTCAATGTGGATATATTAAGTATGACCTTTTAAGGCCAAACAGACACCCATGAAGCTACAGATCTAATTGCCTTAATCAAAATCAAGCAATGATGAAGTGATAAAACTGAAATCAATCTTAGGTATTGACAGCTGTAGGAATGAAATATCAGGCAGGTGAAGATGCAAGATCAGTCTTTGCTCTTGATTGTACACCTTATTGCCTCCATCTGTGGAAAAGGTAACATTTACTTAACTTCCTATTTATCTGCCAATTAAAATGATTTAATTTTTCCATGGATTCCTTTAGTACTTCTTGTTTAATGCAAATGTTAAAATGGAAGGCATAAAACAAAGCACCTTCCAACCATACAATGTATTGCTTCTGTAAGTGTTCTGGATATGTAATTTATCATCTTTGGCCAACTTTAATATGTAAAGCTTACAGTGATCAAACACTTTTTGGTTCTATTAAAAAACAAATCAGTTATAAAATGAGCATAAACTTACAACCTACTTCTTCATTTCTGCTCTTCTGGCCACAAGTCCTCACAATCTGCACTAGAATCCAATCCAAATTACATGCAATTTACTCTTCTACATATGAAAAAAAAAGGAATAAAGTAATTTTTGGAAAACACCAAAGGAGTTCTTCCCACCAGCTGTCTCTCCCTCCCTGAATGCCTATTTGGACTTTGCATCTCTCATATGTCAAAGTGAATTTTAAAGCCATTGTAATGTTTGGTGGCTTTTTCCAGAAATCAGCTTCTACAACACCTGCTCCTCTCTTGCCTTCTACTTTCTTAGGTTTGCTAGCAGACCCAGGAGCTGAATTTAGCTTCCCAGCATCACATGCAAAAGGAAAGCTGTTAACCTCCTTGTAAGTTCAGAAGCACAAGTCACTTTGCAGAGTTCCTCCAGTGTTTAGAGACACCTCATTTCAGGAGAAAGGGCAGTTAACACCTGTAAAGTAATTATATCTCCCAACTGTTGTTGGCCTGAAGTATGAATATATAATTGTTCCTGCCATCTGTTAATTATACTAGTTGAATCACTTATTTAATCATACACATTTACTTGACATCCACAAACTTTTTAATGGCTTTCACTAAATGCTGTCCTGGTGCTCAGGCAGAACTGAACTCACCATTTATGGGTCCCACAAGGAAGCTACATGGTTATAGATGAGGCCAGCTCAACAGGATGAGAAGGCTGCTAGTGCCCAGGCACCTCCCCAGTCTCTCTCCATGCCAGCTACCAGCCACAGGAACCACCAGGAGGTCACCAGTAGAGCTGAAGGCATCATTTGTCACCAACAAGAATGTCTGGAGTGAAGATCCAGGGAGGAAGGGATAAAACTGGCTGGCTGGGACATGACAGAGTAAGAGTACAACCTGGTTTACTAAGGAAGCTACTCACACCTCAAAGCTAGTCCCCATGAAAGGACAAGAGGAAATGGCCTCATGTTGCATCAAGGGAGGTTTAGACTGGATACCAGGAACAATTTCTTCCCTGCAAGAGGGGTTAGGCATTAGCCCAGGCTGCCTGGGGCAGTGGTGGAGTCACCATCCTTGGAGGGGTTCAAAAACCATGTAGGGCTGGAGAAAATGAAGTAGATTTTATTTGAATCAATGATGATTAACTTAAATATTGCAATTAATGAAGAGGTCAGCAAGTAACTTCAGAAATGTTGAAGGGATACCTGGGTGTGAAACAAATCCCCAGCCCATAATTCTCTCTCCTGATTGCTTGGAGGTTCCCTATGTAAAGACAACTTGCTAAAACACCCAACTTTCTCTACAGAAATGAGAAATAAATTGAAGTCACAGACTGTGACCTTTTCAGCAAGGATGTAAAAAAATTAAGAGGATTTTATCAGCTACCACCAATATATCACCAAGAGCTATGGGCTCAAAAATCTCACATCCTAGCTGTGCCTGTATTGATCTCACCATTTATTTTGATACTAGTTTCCCCAAGCATCACTTTAAAAGCATGTGAATGGTATTTGGGGAGGACAAGCCCTGCTGGGCTCTCTGCCAAGGACTCTGAATGCTCAGAGGCAGCTGAGAAGGAGAAAAAGGCAAGGGGCTGAGCACCAATTCAAAAGGAGAAGGAGAAAGAAAAAGAAAACTAGCTTGTAACTGGAGATCCAGGGAAGACATTGGCAAATCTCTCCAAGGACAGAGCCAAAAGGCTCCACTGAAATACTCTCAGAGCACCCACAGGAGCTGGAGTGAAAGCAGACAACTTTTCATTACCAGTCACCAGAGGAATGTTTCATAGGGTTCAAGACAAAACTGCAAATGAATCCAGGGAAAGTTGTGGAGCTTAGAACTCAACTGCATTCTCTGCTAAGACATCTTGGTAATTAATAGCTGAATTTGATGCTAAACTGCTTATTGCCTATTATTTCCTTCCATATGCCAATGCAGATAACTCGGCACTATTTCCACATTTGTAAGTCACACAGGCACACAACAAAACATAACAAGACTGCATTAAACACACTAGAGCAGAATTAGTAGTTTTCTATGTCAAGAACTCCTTTTTTTCCCCAGCATTTGCCTCCCTCAGTCCTTGCCTGGGCTAAGCAATGCCTCTCCCCCAGCCTGGCCAGAGTCACACAGTCCAGAGGCTGTTCTGCAGACAGAGATACTCATTCTCAGCAGGAGCCTTGATGCTCTAAAGTTTTCTTGCTTGCCTTTTTTTTCCTCTCCAGGTGTACCTCTGGGTCTAATAAGTTATATCCTTTCCCCCTCATAAAGCTACCTCCCTATACCATTGGCTGCCACCAATACAGCAGTGCTACTATTCCTAAATATTTTGCAGAGTCAAGTTCCCATTGACTCCAGTTGCAGCTGAGGAAAAGGAGTCATTCTGTAGGTTGCTCCCCAGAACAGATTAAATTCTCTCAATGGCCACTTGTGAACTATCTGGTTTAATAAGACCTATGCAGAATCACTCTGAAATTTCCAGAGAACCCATGTTTTGGAGAGCAGAGCTCTCAGAATGGATTCTTTCTCTGCCTCATTTGCCAAGGAGTAACAACTCTCTGCAAAGCTAGTAAGGGTCTTACTGCCAAGAGACCCCTTCATTAAACAACTGGCTTCTTCACCAGCCACCCCAGAGCACAATCATCCTCTCCACTGAATGAGCTGAAGATTACTGTTAATGAGACATTTGTACATTATCTCAGTGCCTCCCCTGAAGAGGAGCAACTCAGAGATTGCACTGGCAATCAAAATGTGGCATGAAGGCTTGACTTTGACACCTGAGTACAACTTCTTTTCCTTCCCAGAACAGTTTGTGCTATTATCCACCTGAACCATCAATAGCTTTTGAGCTTTCCAGTCCCCATTGGACACACCTGCAGCTTTGGTGCAACAGAGAGGGACTGACAACCTAGTGCAGATACATGGAACATCCCTTTGGAGTGGGTGATGTCCTCTGTTGTCAGCTTTGCAGTTTTATGCTGGCATGTACAGAACTGTGACACACAGTGATCCTGGACTACATTTCAGGCTCACTTCTCAGAGTTCTCTAAATCTGATCTCTTCTTATCAATCCTCTAGGCTGTCCATGACCCACATCTGATTTTCCCCTGACTTTACTCCTCTTGCTAACATTACTTCTCCCTCATACTCTTTTGTTTTGACTCCAGGCTTCTCATCACAGTGCTAGCCTTCCAGTCTGCCCTACTCCCAGAATCACACAACAGCTGAGGTCAGAAGACACCTCTGGAGATTGCCCACACTAACCCCTCTGGCTAAATTAGGTCAACTGGAGCAGGCTGCTCAGGACACTGTCCAACCAGGTGTTCAGTATCTCCACACATGGTAACTCCAGAGCCTCTCTGGGCAACCTTCTCCAGTGTTCAGTCACCCTCACAGTAAAGTTTCTTCTTATGGACTCCCTTTATTGCAGTTTGTGCCCACTTTCAGTGCATACCACTAAAAAAGGCTGATTTCATCTTCTTTATTCCCCCCATGAGGTACCTGTACAGATGGATAAGATCCACCTGAACTCCCTCTTCTTCAGACTCTACAGTGCCAGCTCTCTCAGCCTCCCCTCTTATGTCAGATTCTCCAGTTTTCAAGGCCCTAGTCATCCTACAAGCTTCCTCTCTCTAGTCCCATCTCTGCTGTCTGCCCCAGCTCCACCACCTTTTTTCTCTCTTAGCAGCCTCACTCCCTTTGGCTCTTGCCCACCTATTTCCAGCTCCTACCCTTGGCTCCTCTGCATAGCTGCCTTCCAGATCCTATTCCACCCATGCTCTGTTGCACTGACCTTCAGTCTCTGTTCTCTCCCTCACACAGACATTCTGCCAAGTTTTCTTCCCATTTTGCATGTTCATTTTTTTTTCCTCCTTTACCAGGATGGAAGCAAACTACCAGACTATGAAGAGCACAAAGACATGTGTGTGCCCTACTCTCTTCCAGTGTCTAGGTGAAAACTCCTTTTAACAGTCAGCAATAAAGATCCAGTCAGCCTCTTACCATACTGGTCAGCAATGTGCTAATGTAGACAGAATCTATAGGGAATTTGAGTTCTTAACAAGCCTCTGCAGAGATGTGATATCCCAGAGGCTTACAACTCCAGCAGGATTCTCACAGGAATAGAAAAAGTCACTCCCTTGACACAAATTCCTTGCCAAGAGTCATCTCCTTGCTTGAAAGCTTAAGGACATCATCCTTCTGTATTTCTGATGCAGAAAAAACATATCCCTTAGTCCCCCTTCAGACATCTCCAAAATTATTTGGATGATTCCCTGCCTCCACACCCAAAAGACAATGAAAGGTCTGAACACCTGGCATGGCAAATTTCAACCCAATGTCACATGCAACTGGGAACTGGGCAAGTAATAAACATTGCTGGAACTCAGGGGAAGTGGCAGCCAGCTTGGAAAACAGAATCAAACCCACAGAAGAGCTCCTGAACACTTTTACTCTTAGTCTTGTTAAAGAAATGGTTTCACAGACTGGTTCAGGTTGAAAGGGATAACCAGAGGTCAGCTAGTCCAACCTCCCTGCTCTAGCAGGGTTCC
Organism: Galbula dea; assembly: GCA_013399015.1. Classification (NCBI taxonomy): domain Eukaryota; kingdom Metazoa; phylum Chordata; class Aves; order Piciformes; family Galbulidae; genus Galbula; species Galbula dea. The sequence goes on along the minus strand of VWZX01009197.1, from coordinate 987,307 downwards.
CTACAGCACAGCACTCAGGATTGGGGCCAGATGGGGTTGGAATCTCTCCAGGGAAGGAGACTCCACAACCTCTCTGGGCAACCTGGGCCAGTGCTCAGGCACACTCCCACCAAAGAAGTTCTTCCTCAGCTGCAGGTGGAACTTCCTGGCTTCCACTTTGTGCCCACTGCCTTGCATCATTTGCTTGGCCCCATGGAGAAGAGCCTGGCTCCAGCCTCTTGCCACCCTCTCTTCAGCTCCTTCTCTCCATGGAGAAGGTTCCCTCTCAGCCTCCTCTTCTCCAGGCTGCCCAAGTCCAGCTCCCTCAGCCTTTCCTCCCAAGGGAGATCCTCCAGCCCCTGAATCATTTTTGGAGCTCTCTGCTGGACTCTCTCCCTGAGCTCCATCTCTCTCTTGTCCTGAGGAGCCCAGAACTGAAGCAATTTATAAAGCAGAGTTTTATCAAGTTCAATCAAGACTATAACTTTCTCAAGCACAGACACTCTCAAATGCAACCCTAAATTAAATTTCATGATCCTTAGTGAAAGGAGGAATGCCAGAAAAATGTCTGTATATTTTTTTAGGATCTCCTATACCTCTTTTGCTCACACCTATCTTCCCTTTATAGTCTTTATGCCTTCTGATGTAAGACAGGTTAGTTGGGAACATTAATCATGCTCCTACTCTGAAAGAAGAAAAATAATAAGCCAGAATCCAAGGGAACCAATGATGCATTTCCTCATATCTTGTTATGTGCAAGGGTTTACTGAGTGTCATCAGATACTGCCACAGGCAGGCAATTGTCTTGCCAATCCTGAATATAGAGCTTTACACTAGCTGCACTCTAGGAGTTTCTGACACTCCACTAGTTCTTTTTCAACACACTGCATCACCTAAGAAGTTTCTTGCCTGTATTTAGGAGGATAAGTAATTTGGGATTTCATCTGTTTTTCATCACCACTGAGGATCCATTTCTAATGAACTCACAGCACCACCCAGAATGCTGCTTTTTGTGAGTCTGATTGTGATCAGTGGAAAGATACTTGCCAGCATCACCATTAAAAAAGAGGTGCAGAAGGAATTAGCCCACAGGTTACTTCCTTAATTTAGTGTCAGAATAAACTGCAAGAAGCAAAGCAAAGGAAGAAATTTACAGGTGTGAGAATATACACCTAAGAAATAACAAGATGTTTATGAATATTTGCCCTCTTCTATAAATCTTAGAGATTAATAAATCAGTGTTATTCATGGGACTGAAGTATTTAAGGACAGATGCTGCACTAACTTTCATTTTTCAGCTTCCTTCCAACTTGCATAATTAAATCCATTTATACTTTTCACTAAAATGGACTTATCTTCCTCACTTGAAGCTACCTTTTGGAGGCCTCAGTCCTAAAATGAATGAAACAGGAGGGGTAATGCATCATAAAATACACTGTTCTCACTGGACAGATATAGCAGAGCTTTCAATTCCTCAGAAAGTTTGTGGCATGTTTCTGGAAGAGCCAGAAAATCTTGTAATCATAGGAACTTTCATGTCAATCATCCATCATGTAAATCTTTGCTCAGAGGGAAAGCCAGATTGCTATTCTGCATGGATAAATTAGGAAATGCAGGGATGAGTAAGACCTCCTCCTCCTCTTTGGAGAATGTCCATGGGGCTTTCAAGTAGAAATCTACAATGGATATGCTATGCAAAAGGATCAAGTCACCACAGCAGCCTTTGTCTCATTCAAAGCTGTTCTAATTCTGGCATTCTTTCAAGCACTGGAAGACAAGCAAGTGTCTGTAATCATGGCAGTTTCCCAAATCTGAGATGTGCCTGACAGGAATAACTCCTTGCCTTGGTAACTGAACATGAACTACTAATGGCTAGGGGGGAAGGTATTGAAAGAAAAGCTGCCCTAATGGAGATCAGTAGGAAATTCTGGCAGATTAGGGATGCATTGTGCTCTGTGTAGAGGATGGAGAGTCATTTAGAGGCACAGCAATTAGGAGGCACTCTGGAAATTCCCTGGTTTTCTCAAGAAAGCTGCTCTCAACACTGACCTCTGGGGTAGGCAAACAGCATTCCTGTCTCATGGAAGCTAATGCTGAAGTGCTTCCAGTTACTGGGGGATATAAAAAGAGGG
>VWZX01009197.1:834977-985170 GCA_013399015.1 Galbula dea | reverse complement strand
AAAAGGAGGGAGAAAAAAGGAGGGAGAAAAAAGGAGGGAGAAAAAAGGAGGGAGAAAAAAGGAGGGAGAAAAAAGGAGGAAGAGTGAGAGGAAAGAAGAGAAAGAGGGATAGGGAAAGGGAGAGAAAGGGAAAGGCTGAGAGGGAAGCTTCTCCATGGAGAGGAGGAGCTGAAGGGAGGGTGGCAAGAGGATGGAGCTAAGTTCTTCTCCATGGGGCCAAGCAAAAGGCTGCAAGGCAGTGGGCACAAAGTGGAACCCAGGAAGTTCCACCTGCAGCTGAGGAAGAACTTCTTTGCTGGGAGTGTGCCTGAGCACTGGCCCAGGTTGCCCAGAGAGGTTGTGGAGTCTCCTTCCCTGGAGCTGCTCCAGAACAGAGTGCATAGCTATCAGCACATCCTAGAACCTCTCTGCTTTTCTTTCAGGCATGCTACAGTTCTGTCTAATCAGGACAAACAATTCACTCTAATGAAACTTCAATGTATTAGTGACAGTTGAACATGTTTTGCATTATACAGCTAGGAAAAATGACATCTCTCTCCCATATAGAAATTAACTTTACTAACCTCATGAACAATAATTACAATCAACTAAGATGAACACACAACATGTCAAAATGCACCCTGCAATTTGTCTCCCCAGAACAATTAGGCTGTACAGAAGGGAAGGAACTCCCTCACTTTGCTTGGTACTGGTGCTCTGAGAGGCTAAGGAAGTTCCTTCACTTGCTGGAGATCCCTTCAAACCAGTAGCCAGTTAAGATGAAACAGATGCCACACACACAGCATCTTTCAGGCACTAACATGAATGTAATCCAGCTGCTCTCTGTACTATGATTTTGCATCTTTTTCAGTTTCTGAACTGTAAAAGAGAAACCCAGGAACTTGCAGCTCCAATTGCATGGTAGGGGTTTCAAATAACCCAACCCCACCTTCAAAGACATGAATGGGATTAGTGATAAAACAATAAGAAGCATCCAGAAAGGTTGAAGAAGCAAAGTTCAAAAGGGCACCAACAAATGAGTTCACTTTTCATTCTTATTGCTTGCTTTCCTCTTGACATGACAAACAAAGAGAGGAAGAACATCACAGCTCATCATATGCAAGTGTATCCATGACTGTAAACCAGACTGGGTCATAAAAAGAGATTTTGTTTGAGGAATAAGATGAAAAAGGAAGGAAAACATAAAATGAAGGTGAAAACCCCAAAATTAAGTCCATAGTAGATAAAGTCTGGAGTCAAGAAACAAAAGCAACATGCCTCCATAAGAAAGAATTTATAAGATTGTCAAGAAATATATTTTCTTCTTCCACCTTTCCTATCAGGTAAGGAAATAGTTGAACTGGTTCCATTAATTCCACTAAAAACATAATTGTTACCCTTCATGATAAAGTAGCTGAGGTGGTAGCCAGACCTGTATTTAATACAGCTTTAGATGGGTTGAGAAATAAATATAGAGACTATAAAAGTAAAAATACATTGCAAAATACTGGATATGCTATTTGAGAAAGCTAGAAACACAGAGCCATGAATGCTACAGTGTCAAAACATATTGGACAGAAAGATTTGAAGCTAAAATCACTTCTAGTTAAACACAACAGCAATTATCTCTCCCTCTGTATTTCACCAAGATATTACAGTTTGTTAAGAAAAGAACTAAATGCCAACTAGGTACCACTCATTCCTCATGGTTTCTCTTCTCCCTGTTTCTCACTGCCCATCATTTTAGAAAGCATCTCCTAAGAGTTAACAGAAATGTCTTTTGGGACCAGAGAAATCAAACTAAGGGACTAAAGAAAGTTCTCTACTTCAACACCATACATACAATTAGGCTAGGCAGAGAAAATCACCAGACTAAGGAATTGAATGTACTGCTTTGATTGATTATGGCTTTCTTGAAACAATTAGTTTATCAGGAAAGCAGCTTCTCTGCTATATGGCCTTCCAGGATCTGAAGGGGGCTACAAGAAAGCTGTGGAGGGACTTTTTAGGAGGTCAGGTAGTTATAGAACCAGGGGGAATAGATGCAAACTAGAGGAGGGGAGATTTAGATTGGATCTTAGGAGGAAGTTCTTCCCTGTTAGGGTGGGGAGACACTGGAACAGGTTGCCCAGAGAGGCTGAGGAAGCTTTTAAAGCCAGGCTGGATGGGACCCTGGGCAACCTGATCTAGTGGGAGGTGTCCCTGGCAGGCAGGGGGGTTGGAACTAGATGATCTTTCAGGTCTCTTACAGCTCTGGTGATTCTATGATTCTACATGCTGAAGAATGCTAGACTAGATCTATATATGGAATATGTATATTACATCTAAGATGCAATAATAGTGATTAGTTTGAGTGCATTACAGGACACTAAGGTAAAAGAAAATAATGCATTCATAAATTGAATTTGACATGATTTTAAAACCTGATGCTCTCATGACCCTAGGTGTGACTTTTGGAGAAGAGGCAGAAACTTGGGCTGCCAATAAGAAATTCCAAGGTTGCTCAGCAAGTTCCCAGAACACCTACCTGACTTGGAAGCCAAGGAGGAGTGAACATTTCTCTTACACAATACTGAAGTGAATGATTTACATGAACATATTTATTCTTTTGTACACTTGGGCTTGGACTTTGACTCTGTCTAAAATTGCTCTTGTTCTAGCTGATGTCTTTATCCCAGCCAACAAACCTCAGACCTTCTGATAAGAGGAAAGAGGTGGGGAGGTGCAGCAAAAATAGTAGGAGATGTGGCTGCTGATCAGAATGAAATTGTTAACCCTTCAGCCAAAATCAACAACAACCTGCAAGCTTGATATCCTCCAGTTATCACACCAATAGGAGGATGCTAGAGCAGCTCTGTGCAGGAGCTCAAGAAGCAGCACAAATTCATTCATTTTTCAGGTTTAAAATTCAAATTGAGCTGCCTGCAGAGCAGCTGATAAGCTCTCTAGTAGAGGAGAAAGTGTGCACAGACCTTAAGATCTGGCACAGGTGGATTGTGTGTGATGAAGTAAAAGGAATAAATATCATCTAGGGTTGAATGAATCCATCACAACTCTTACCCATGCAGGCAAAACAAAGCACAAAATGCAGCCAGAGTTATGAACATAAATATCTCAAAGAGTATATATTACATTTGCAAGAATGTGCCTTAAAGTCCAGAGTAAAATGGACTTCTAGGAGACATCTCATATTTTTGAGGAGAAGATAAAGTAGAAGGTGAAGAGTTTTCTTCTTGTTGGGTCAACAAAGAGTGACCAGAAGCAGGAAGGGAAGGTTTTAAAAGGAGGTAAGATGAAGAGAATGAATTATTACAGTTCTCAATATTTATTTTATGTAAAACAAAGCAAAACCAACACAAAACAAACAAAACCCAACCCAATACACCAAAAAAACCCCCAAAACAAAACCCCAAACTAGAGAAAAAGGAAGTCACCTTGACATTTTCTGTTGAAGGTCTGCTAGCCAATGAGCCACAACACTAAGTACACATAGAACTTCCACCCAGCACTTATCTTCAGACCTTCTTTTGTTATTACAGCTAATAAGCAAGCTCACAGCAGTCAACAAAGAACCATCAATAGTCATTCTAGACACTTACCAGGTTACACACAGGATAACCTGACCATGTCCTAAACTTCTTTGCACCATGAAGATATGACCACTGAACCAGAGGTTAGATCTGGAAAAGATCCAGCATCCCTGGCACATGGATCCTACTGCATATATATATATATATATATATATATGAAGATACTAAAATCTGGATGAAGAGCTGCTTCAGTGTTTGTAATTCTGTCTATTTATTTTCAGGAAGGGATTACAACCTGATAATAGGAAAATAAGTCATATCTGTGGTAAAACCTGCAGAATTTCAGAGGATATACTGATTTATCAAGCAATGTCAAGAACACATCCCAGGTTGTAACCAACACTGTCAAAGCCAAACCCAAGAGAGGCTAGCATGACATTTTACAAGACAAAAATAGTACTTTTAATGGTGAGTTTCTCACTTGAAATCAACAAAACCATACTAAACACCATTTTTTTGTCCATTTGTTGTAGCTTGGCAAGAAGGCCACATATTAACAAATTCAAAGCCTTCTACTATGAAAACAATGCCATATTTTGCAATATCTATTGCTATTTATTGCTACTTCATCACATCAACATTGGAGTGAAATGCACTACAGGAAACTGCTAACACCCTGAAGAGTAGTGCAATGAAGGAATCACTCCAACCCACCTCCTCTTCCATGAACCTGGCTGGAGCTGATACAAAGCCCTCCAAAATGACCCCATGTAGCAGTGCTGTTTGTCTGCTGAGCATTGATTATACTGCAAGAGCTTTGGGAGCTGGCAACAAACCCAGAGTAATTCTAGTTCCACAGAGCTGGTCCAGTCTAACATGTCAGAAGGTCTGGACTGATTTTTTATGATCCTTTCACATCTCCACTCCTCATCTCATCCTCTCCCAGTGGCAGCATGTCCTCCCCAATCCTCCAACCAGCACCAGCCTACCCTAGCCTCACCACAGCTGTCCCATCTAACCCAGCACCACAGAGCTTACCAAGGCCCAGGAGGTATGAAACAGGAGAGGAAGAGGCAGCTGAGGCTTATCCCAAATAGTGAAGCTGCTGTTGAAGGTGGAAGGGAACCAAGAAGTCTGCCAGGGCTGGAGGAGGTTGCCCTGATGGCTCCAGTTCCATTGCAGCAGTCCCATTGTGGTGTCTGTTGGTTTGCACCTCTTCCCCTAGCACAATTCCTCCAAGCTAACAAAAACCTTCATCCCACCCTGGCCTGCTTGAATAAATGCTTATTTATGGTAATTCAGGTACACTTTCAAGGTTGTCCTACACTATCTTTCATGTATCACCTTTACCTCTGGTGGGGTCACAGGTAACAGTGTCCTCCAAGTCCTTGGGGTGATTTATTCCATCAGCCTTGGGCCACCTTCTGGAAGAAACAAGGCTCCTTTTTCCTCACCTAAAACTTTTCCTGACCACAATGCCTCCAAAAAACTCAGACAACCACTAAGCTAAGATGGCTAAGCCAACAATGCTACATATTTCCTTGTATTTTGACCTCTATCTGTCAGTCCCTTGTTTTAATCTTGGCTTCTAAATTATTTACAGCAAGGAATGGTTTCCCTTCCCTAAACACCCACCCTCTCCCCATGTCCTGGATACAGCAGAGAAAAACCCTATGCTATTTCAGAGGAAAACTAATGGTTTCCTACAACACAGAGATAATTTTTGAATCTCCTAACTTTGGAAAACAAATGAGTTAAAAAGGAAGGAAAAAAACCAAGTTATAATTAGTTGGAACAAACATTGGTGAATGTTGCTCACCAGAATAATTCACAACATATTAGCAAATATTCTAAAGTATTTTGATACTCTTAAGCCATTTCAAAAATAGGAATTCACTTTCAGGGAAAAATTATATGGTAAGTGATCTGGAGTAGAAATTAGCATTGGCTGCATTTCTGTTCCATTACCTTGGTTATTTTGGGCTCACTACAGATGGGCAAATCCTCAGCCTACTATGGCTTCTTTACTGCAGCATTTGCAAATGTGTAATGAGGCAATGACAAATTGCAGAATTAATACTTTAATATTCTGCTTCTGAGCAGTGCAACCAGTTTCAGATCTTGTTTGCAGAAGCTAGGTGCAATGTGCAATTGCTTCCAACATGAACATTTGTCAACACAAATGAACAAGCTAAGAAACATTTACTAGCAGAGCAAAATGGAAACATTCTCCTTGTTTGGTTATAATTAGCAAATCATTTACTTTAGCTCAGGATCATTGTTATCTTTAGAGATATAGCTTTGAGGTTCCTTCAGTCTAAGCTGAATCTTAACTCTCATTAAGAACACTTGATTTTAAAATCCAGAATGGCCAAAGAGTCAACAGATACCCAAAACAACAACAACAAAACCAAGCAAGCCAAACAAACCCAAACCAAACCAAAACCAAAAACCAAACCAACCAGCCAACCAACCAACAAAAGCCAAACCAAACCACACACACACACAGAGAGACAAAAAAGGGAGTAATAAACACCAAGCTTCCTTTGATTTGAAAGCTCAGGTGATATCCATGCCACAGTAAAGCACATGGTGCTGCTAGCAGCACAGGTACTTTGGTAGGGCCAGAGGTGAGGTAGCACTGACCTCATAGAATCACAAGGGTTGGAAGAGACCTCAAGATCATCAAGTCCAATCATCAGCCTATCATCCCCATGCCACTAAACCACATCCTTAAGTACTACACCTACAAATACATATGCTTTTTAAACCCCTCCAGGGGCACTCTGAGCTTGCCCAGGTAACCTAGGTAGATCTTTCAGCTTTTGCAGAGCTCTCTGAACCTTTAGCAAGACTCCTATCAGTCTATAGTGGCTAGCTTAAAAACCACCCTGGTTTACCCAAGTTTCAACAAGATTACATCTGTCTGCCAAGCAGCTAGAACCTGATAGTAGGTTGGAGAGAAATCCCTGAAGGGATGGCAATCATACTTAAGGATGTATATTACTTAATCACACTTAAGTAAAACATTCATTTTAGCATGTTATAGTTTCCTTTAATATGGATGTGGAGAACTTGTCTCTACTTAACAGTCAATACTTCTAAGCATTGCCAAACCTTCAGTCTTTCTTCAGTTACCCTGAAATATGGTGTGGTTGGTAGGGGCACATGATATGTTTATGCCTTGGATCCAGCATTATCCTTTCTCTTCTCTCCCAGTGAGTTTGGTGTTCTAATGCAGCTTTTTTTTTTGCACAAGATTTTGGCTTAACAGCTCTAGCTATGGTGAAGGAAGGTCTACAGCTCAACCTGTAAATGCCTGCATCCCCTTTAGCAAAGAAGAATATTACTTGGACCATCCCTGGCTGTGTTCAAGGCCAGGTTAGATGTGGCCCTGGGCAACCTGGTCTAGTAGGTGGCATCCCTGCCTATGGCAGGGAGGTTGGAGCTGGATGATCTTTAAGGTCCCTTCCAACCCAAACTATTCTAGGATTCTACTTGCAGGCACCTGTACTCTGCAGAGGGGCACAGGGGTGGTGGTGACAACCTGGCAGCATTTCTCCCTGATATCTAAGAACAAAAACCCTTCATGCCCTTTCCTTGCAGGACATCTGTGGACTCCTAACCTCCATATCTTACATGATGACACATCCTGACATGGATGTCCAGGATCTCCAAACTCTACTCAAAAGACATAAGCTCTGCTTGGTACCAGTTACCTGTGCATGCATTACAGTACAAGAAAGCTCACTCTCCCTACAGTGGCCTCAGACTTTGTTTCTGCTTTCTCTTAAGAGTTGAGGTCATGAGGTAGAACAAAAGGAGGAACTTCTTTGTTGTGGGGGTGACTGAGCCCTGGCACAGGTTGTCCAGAGAGGTTGTGGTGTCTCCTTCCCTGGAGAGATTCCAACCCCAGCTGGACACAAGCCTGAGTAGTGTGCTGTAAAGGACCCTGCTAGGGAAGAGAGGTTGGACTAGCTGACCTCTGGTGGTCCCTTCCAACCTGAACCAGTCTGTCATTCTGTCAGATGATATTGATTAAACAACTTAAAATGTAAAAAGACAAGAATTAGGTGACAACAAAACTAGGGGAGTCACTGGCCCTGGCTGTGATGGTGAGGCAAGACACAGATATTTCAGTGACTAATGAGATCCAGAACCTCTGTTGGCCAACAGCAAGAGCCCATAGGAGGTCTGAGCAAAGCTGGGCTGTGTGGTGGTCTGGTCTGTCAGGCACAACTAGCTGAGGTTAGTCATGCACAGCCATCTAGAATACTGTGATTTATAATATCTGAAGGAAAAAGGAAGAATGCTAGACATCATGAAGCAATTTAGTAGCTCCCCACATGCTATAAACTGAACAAAATAGAAAGACAAAGGTATTTTGCAAGGGCTAAGGAGAGGAAAAAGGAGAGCTTACCCTGTCTCAGATCTTTCTGTAGTTGTAATTATCATGAAAACCATCAACACTTCTGAGCAAAGACTATGCCTGATTCCTCCCTTTGGACCTGTTTGCAGCTACACAGTCTAAAACAGGATCATAAACCATATTCTGAAATACCAAAGTGTGTAAGAGTGAAGACAGGCTCAAATTACAGATCTCTGATAAGACAGAGAAAATTCTCAGCAGTCAACCAATAAAACAGGTTAAATAACCTAAATATTCTTTAAGTTTCATATTTTTTCCCAATTTTCTTTTTTTTCTTTTTGCTCTCTAAGCAGACAAATCAGGATACTCAATGTAAACCAGAATGTTAAAGTCCTTTGTATAATGTCTTTTTTTTTGGGTCCAGAGGTATCTCAATTTACCTAAATGCCAAACTCAGTAACAAATGAATATATTAAAGCAGGTTGTTTGGGTTTTCTGTCTGGAAAACTATAACTCTATCCTTTATGGAACATCCAACCTCTGTAACACAAAAATTTCATTCTCTTTTCAAAGTCTACTGGACCAGAAACTACTAAGTCTGCTGAACCTTAAGCCTGATCTACAGGATTGTTAAACCAAAACATGTAATCCAAGTCAGGCACGACTCCAGTGCAGGAAGCTTAACCTTCCCTTGGGTCTCATTTCCTCCTCTCTTGCCACAACAGAAGCAGCTTGCTCACTCTCCTGACACTCACTTCACAGACTCATTAGCCTATTAACCAACTGGATCTGATAAACGAGCTCCAGAGCCACAAAAAAAAAGCCAAGGGCACTCTGAAGTGAGGAGAAATGGCTCACTATGGCCCTGGCAGGAGCCCCACAGCACAGGGTTTGCCAGTACCCATGGCAAAAAGGACAAGGGGTGCTGTGTAATGGATGCTGGCCATGGAAGGCAGACTGGAGAGGAACTTCCCTCTGTCATCCAGGGGTACATGGACAAACTCAAAAAGTGGGCCTGTGAGAATCAGATGAAGTTTAATAAGTCCAAATGTAAGGTCCTGCATCTGGGTAGGGGCAATCCAAGATAGAAGTACAGACTGGGAGAGGAGCTCATTGAAAGCAGCCCTGCAGAGAAGGACTTGTGGGTCATGCTAGATGAAAAGCTGGAGATGAGCCAGCATATGCACTTGCAGCCCAGAAAGTCAGCAGTATCTTGGGCTGCATCAGGAGAGGCATGACAGTAGGTCTAGGGAGGTGATTCTGCCTCTCTATTCTGCCCTACTGAGGCCCCACCTGGAGAACTGCAGCCAGATCTGGGCTCCTCAGCATAGAAAGGATGTGGAACTGTTGGAGAAGGTCCAGAGGAGGCCACAGAGTTGATCAGAGGGCTGGAGCACCTCCCCTGTGAGGATAGGCTGAGAGAGTTGGGGTTGTTCAACCTGGAAAAGAGAAGGTTTCCAGAGGACCTTCTAGCAGCCTTTCAGTGCCTAAAGGGGATTACAAGATAGAAGGGGAGAGACTTTTCAGCTGCTCAGATTGCAACAGGACAAGGAGAAATAGATACAAGCTGAAGGAGGGGAAATTTGGACTGGAGATTAGAAGGAGGTTCTTTACTCAAAGGGTTGTGAGGCGCTGGAACAGGCTGCCCAGAGAGGCTGTGGCTGCCCCAGCCCTGGCAGTGTTCAAGGCCAGGTTGGATGTGACCCTGGGCAACCTGGTCTGGTGAGTAGCATCCCTGCCCATGGCAGGGGGGTTGGAGCTAGATGATTTTTAAGGTCCCTTCCAACCTGGGCCATTCTAGGATTCCCTCCCAGCCCCACACTCTGTACAGTCCCTCCCAAAAGGTTGACATTGATGCTTCAAGTTTACCTGAGCTACTTCAACCAATTTAGGAACAACAGTTCAAGAGATCTTCTAAAGAACTGATGAGCTGGGCAATATGGGGCAGAAGGGAAGGAAAAAGTAAGCATGCCCTAGATCACAGAATCATGAAGGTTGGAAGAGACCTTCAAGATCATCAAGTCCAACCACCAAACTATCACCCCCATGCCACTAAAGCATGGCCCTAAACACCACATCTAGATGGTTTTGAAGCACCACTCAACTCTCTTCAAAAAGTGATCACAGTTAGGATACCACTTTAGGTAACTTCAGTCACCACTTCAGGTGCAAAGTAGAACTGTCATAAAACTTGTCAGTTTGGCAGGGAAGGATGGCCAGGGACCAGTGCTGCAGCATGAAAACCAGATTAGGAACTAATAGGTACTATTAGTATCTCCCTTTTCTTCTTTTGTTTTCTTAGGTGTGTCTGTGGTTTTCTTTCTTCATCCAGGTTATCATTCAGACAACCCTGAGAGGATTCTAAACAAAGGTTTACCCTTTCAGAATGGTGGCTAGCAACTTCTTGGGTCTCTGTAACCTTAACCTTGCATGCAAAGAGAGTTCAGCTGAACTACTGTAACTCTGCTGGGACTACTCAATGAATAGTTACAGACATCCTTATTTGCAGGGCTGGGATGGAATGATAATGCCACCTGAATTTTCAGGATGATCAGAGCCAATGCCAAATAAATTCTGACAAACAGGCAGAAAAAACATATCAAAAGCAGTTCAGACACTTGGGGCTTCTGAGTCACTAAGGTGCTTTTTCAGCTCTCCTGCAGCTTTTGTATTCAGCTCTATGCTTTTGTTTTATATGACAAAGACCACATCAAAGTTGCCTGTACTGTGGAAAAAAAAAAACCCAGCATCAGTTAGTGGAGGCTGAGATATTCAATAACAAACAGCACAAAAGAGATGTCATATCCTTGGAGTCTGTACCACATTCAAACAGGGACTTTGGAATGACTTTTGGCAATATTCTTCTGAAGGTTGTCAAAAACACAGCCCACCCAAGTTCATAATTAAGAAAGATGAAGGGAAATAGCCTGTGGAACATATCAGCCAGTCTAGTTTCTCCACCACTAGCAAATACTCAAACAACACTGTTGGGAGCATTAGAAGTAGCCTTTAAGGGCTAAATAAATGACTAAGAAGCTACTAAATCCTCCTCCAAATAATCTTAAAGGCAATATGACTTTTGACACTCAGAATCACAGAATGCCCTGAGTTGGAAGGGACCCACAAGGATCATGGAGTCCAACTGCTGTCTATGCACAGGACAACCCCAAAGTCACCTCATGTGTCCAAGAGCATTGTCCAGATGCTTCTGGAGTTCCATGAATGTTGATGCCATGACTGCATCCCTGGGGAGCCTGTTCCAGTGCTCCACCACTCTCTGGGGAAAGAACCTTTGCCTAGTATCTAATCTATGTAAAGGGGGTTGGGGGTTTTTTGGTGTTTGTTTGGGTATTTTTGTTTTGTTTTGGTTTGTTTGTTTTTAATTTGTTTTTTTTTTTTCTCTTTGGTTGGCTTTTGTTCTTCAGGGTTTTTATTTAAGGGGGTGTTTCTTGTGGTGTTGGGTATTTTGGTTGTTTTTTTATGCATTTCACCTTAATGTCCTAGTTTCATTCAAAGTCTCCTCAAAAGATTCAGCAGAGAAGTAGTTACACATTTTTGCACCTCTAAGAGCCAGAGGGAGAGTAAAAAGCAGAAGGAATTACAGGACAACCACCCTTCATAAAATTACAGATGGAAAGATAACAGGAGCACCTTGGAAATGAACAGCCACAGAAAGATTTGTAATTAGATTTGTTAGAGGATTTTAAAGGTTTGAAATAGCTGACAAACTGACAAGGGAAGATCAACCATTAGAACCAGACTTAAAAACCCAACTTTTGCATTTTTACAAGGGCAAACTGAAAGCAGCCTGTACTCACATTCCAACAAACCCCAAAGATTTAATAAGGATAAAGAACACATTATCATTTGGAAAGAGCATTTCTTTCCAGGATCAGGTTGCATGGATTGTAAAGCACCCAACAGGATATCATTAAGCAACAACACATAGTAGGCATTAGTTTCTGAGCTGTCAGAAAACACCATAATTTCAGTAAAAATCCCCCTCAAACTACCAAAACAACAACACACAGACACAAAAAAAACCCCAAGCCTCAAACCTCCAGAAAGAAACCCCCATGGTTGACTTGTTACTATCAGAGTAGTAGTGAGCCAGCACAGCCCTAACCCTTGACAAGCTCCAAAAGGCAGAATCTTTGTGGAGATCCCTGGAATCCTTATATTAAGTTAAGCATTATAGGTGGTAAAAATAAACCTTAGCCTTCTCAAACATGTACTGACACATTTTTATGGTTGAGAAATCCTCTGTCCCATCCCATAATCATTCTGTGATTCTCCTAACAGCCAACCACACCACACAGAGGGGGAAAAAAAGCCACCACAGTGTTTTCTCCAAGCATCAAACTGAAAGAATGGAACAACAGCAAGACATTTTCTTCTTCAAATATGCCTTAGTGCTATGCCTTAGAGTTTCATTTGTTACAAGTGAGCAGCAATTGCTCATTATAACTCACACAATTTATATTCTGCTGCAAAGTTATTACTCTGTATGTTGCAGTTTAGATTTAAGCTTCCATAGCTCTGGCATGTTCCTGAAAAAGCATAAATTCTAAGGAGATCAAGATCAAGTAGCAGCACCTATTGCCATAACAACAGTTGAACATGTGCTCTTCAGTAAGACCATACCCCTCTCAGAGTAAGGGACCTCTGAATAAAAATAGAATAAAACCAAAACAAAACCATAAAAACACACACAAAAAGCATATAGTTTTGCATATTGTGAAATAGAATTCACTGGGCATTTGGGTGACTAATTGCTCTGCAGGGACCTACTACTGATTCACTGCTCAGCTCAACTATGAAGTCTTCACTCACTCCAGGAACTCACCATGAGATACCCACTGAGGTGACAAGCATCACACAGGTGAAAAAGTCACCATGAGCTAGCCAGCAACCTGAGAAGCATCACATCTGGAATAGTAAGGAGGGGTTTAGAGAATGACCTGTGCTCTGGAGAACAACTTGTAAAAGCTAGTTGTGAAAACTGCAAGTAAACACCACACAAATGGCTATCATTTTTGTAAGCTCCTTCCTTCAGCTCCTCCCTGCCCAACAACTTCCTCAGGAAGCCTCAGCAAGGTTGTTTCACTTCCAGGAAAGGTTTTCTAGCAGGAACTGAGATTCCTGGCTGCTGCATTTCAGAATTTACACCCACCCCTCCAAGAGGTGCTGGTATAGTTGTGACTATGTTGTGCTGCAAACCCAGCCAAGGAACTCACCTGGCTTTCAAAAACCAATAAACAAAGACATTCACTCCTATACCTTAAACAGTATTGACACCAGCTGACACTTTGCTACATATACATCTGTATGCTTAGAAATTACAAAGCCACTTGAAACATTCATGGCTCTGAGCCAGTAACTCACCAAAAGCTCTTTGTTCAGCTCAACAGCAGCAGCCTTCCAAACAAATAAGCCATGGACCCAGTAGACTGCACTACTTTATTAGTAAACACCTCAGTTCCACAAAGGGAGCTCAGAATCAAAGCTAAACAAAAGTCATCCACAGAAATGTGGGTTACAGGAAGTCACAGAATCACAGAATCAATGTTAGGAGTTGGAAGGGACCTGGAAAGATCATCTAGTCCAACCCCACTGCCACAGCAGGATTCCCTACACCAGGTCACACAGAAGCACATCCAGACAGGTTTGGAATCTCTCCAGAGAAGGAGACTCCCCTTGCTCTCTGGGCAGTCTGGGCCAGGGCTCTGGCACCTCAACTGGGAAAACATTTGGTCTTCTATTCACATGGAACCTCCTGTGCTTCAGCTTACAGCCATTGCCCCTTGTCCTGTCACTGGGCTCCACTGACAAGAGCCTGACCCCATCCTCCTGACACCCACCCACCACATATTTAAAAGCACAGATGAGGTCACCCTTTAGCCTCCTCTTCTCCAAGCTCAAGAGCCCCAGCTCCCTCAGCCTTTCCTCCTCAGGAAGATGTTCCAGCCCCTTCAGCATCTTGGTGGCTCTGTGCTGGACTCTTTCCAGCAGTTCCCTCTCCTTCTTCAGCTGAGGGGCCCAGAACTGGACACAATATTCCAGATGTGGCCTCCCCAGGGTAGAGTAAAGGGGAAGAAGAACCTGTCTTGACCTACTAACCACACCCCTTCTAATCCACCCCAGATCTGTGGCATTGTAAATAATATTAGGTGCCTGCTAGCTATAAAGCACCAATAATAGTGGCATTCTAGTTTTAACTGATGACAAAATGGCAGCTTCCTGCTGCTACATCAAATACATTGTGGAGTTTGGTCTCTTCTCCCAGGTAGCTGGTGGTTGGACAAGAGGAAATGGCCTCAAGTTGCACCAGGGGAGGTTCAGGTTGGATATTAGAACAATTTCTCCCCTGAAGGAGTGATTAGGCACTGGCCCAGGCTGCCCAGGGCAGTGGTGGAGCCACCATCCCTGGAGGGGTTCAAAAAACCATGAGGACTTTGCACTTGGTGACGTGGTTTAGTGGCATGGGGCTGTTGGGTCAACACATGGACTTGATCTTAGAGGTCTTTTCCCACTTTGATGATTCCCTGTTTGTTCACATGGATATCCAACACACAGTGTGCTTAATGTTCATGGCAGGACTAGGAAAAGAAAGTGCATTTTGTGTCTGGCTGATGCACATGTTTTACAGCAAGTTAAATTCATTTCCTTCCTATTTTTGTTGTTGTTTCAAATGCAAGTAATGTAGCCACTCACCTTCAAGTGCCCTTTCTTCCCTCCTCCCCCCAAAAGTAGAAGTTTTCACACACTTATCCTTTGGTCAAAAGCAATCAACCCAATGAGGGCTTTCTTTTCCCAAGAGGAAAAGCAGAGGAGAACACAGAATGCCCCTGTCTGGCCAGGCATGGCTACAGTCCCCAAAGTACACATGGTAGATTGTGATCTCTGGATGAAAGATAACATCCACTTGCCAAGTTCTATTATAAAGCTGTGCTTTTATGTTCAAAACTTGCTCCAAGCTCAATTTCTGCTACATTTAGCCTTTATGTATCTGCACTGAATAAGGAAAGAGGCAGGAAATATATACTTGAGATTATGAAAGGAAAGCAGCAGATTCCTACCCTGCACTGTCTCTGACTTTGCAAGCTCCCCAGGTATTCCTCAGGGTAGACAGAGAGAGTAGGGCTCTGAAACACCATATATGCCATTTTGGAAAGAAAAAGCACTAGACTAATCAAAATAGCACTTTTCCAGGGCTTAGTAGTGACAGTTTACACAAAATGTATATATTCCAGTCCTCTTCACTTCTAGAACTAACTAAAAGACAATTAAAAACCAACCAACCAAACAAAACAAACACACAAACAAAACCCAAACCAACCCAAATCTGAGGGAGCCTCAGTATTCTGTATTCTGCCTTCCTACACAAGGTAAAAGGGAAAAGATTAGCCACTGTCACAAAATCCTCTTTCAAATCCTGATTGTGCCTCCACCCATGAGTCAGTCACATTAACTTTTCAGGACAGAAGGTAGTTTTCCATTATCTCTCTTTATTTACACAGAGCATCACTTGTGGGCATAGCAAATTAGGTTCTCTTCTCTCCTGACCTTTTCTTCACAGCAATTGCCTGGCTGGATAGCACAAGAGATACACAGTGACAAAAAGAACAGGGAAGGAAAGAGCCCTCACCAAGGAAGAGAGCAAGACAGGCACTGCCCAGCTAGGAATGAAGCTGCTCACTGACCAAAGGCTGCTTGGGAATCCTATAGATTCCTTCCACACATTCCTAACATCCCAGGGAAGGTACCTGTGCTGGATTTATCTCTCTCTTTAGAAGTTAGCTCCATCACATACCTTGTGGTTTAGTTGCCTGGTTTTGTGGCATGGGGGTGATAGGTTGATGGTTGGACTTGATGATCTTAGAGATCTCTTCCAACCTTCATGATTCTGTGATTACCCCACAAATTCCCAGCTGCAGACATGGCATGAAGAAATAATCAGCAACTATTTGAGGGTAACCACAGCTGCAGCTACCTCTTCCCAAACCTATTTTACTAGCTGTGCAGCTCTGTGGTGTTTAGCTCCACACTTCAGTTTCCTGCATTTTTATCAAATGCTTGAGACTAAGAGGAAAGGTTTGGGGATTAGATTATCCAAAGAATCCCTAGGACTCTTGCAGAGAGGAGATGAGAGACAGAGAAAAGTCTATAGACAGCTTTGCTCTGTGGTGCTGCTCATTCCCAAATGCAAACTAACCTCTGGGTATTGCTGCTCTTCTCTGCTCTGGCTTCTGTTTGCCAGCCCATGTGAGAGGCAGCACCTGTGTGTATATATGGTCATTTCCCTTTCCTATTTTGCTCTTTAAATTTGGAATGCTCTTGGCAGCATCCTACAGCCCAACAATGCTCCAAAGATAGGTGGGAGAATCATGTCAGAATGTCTTCACAAGCACAGTTCTGCTCTACCACTACACCTTGACCACCTCTTGCACACAACTCTCCTTGCTGTTTCTGAGGAATGGACTTAAAAGCCTGCTTGCCTTCCTTTCTCAGGAGTGGAGTAACTTTGGGGTTTCTCTGGCACTCACCATCAGAGCTTTATTCTCCACAAGTTTTGGTCTGCTCACAGTATTGAACTGTATTTGACATATTTGCTGTTTGACCTGGGGCTAACTGCAAGGCTCCTAAGAGTTTACCTCCTAAGAGTAACCCATGGTCTGTGGTTTCCAGCCAAAGCTCTTTTCCATTCTGTGGCATCCCTCTTCACCAAAACAAGAAAAAGGAAAAACAAATGACCAAAAAGAAGAGGGAAAAAAAGACATCCAAGTACAGCCAAATTTTCCATGCTTTCACCTTTCTTCTGAGCCCTTTTTTGGAGATGCAGCACATCTTCTGTGAGTGCTGTGTACTTCACATTTCTGAAATGCATTTTCTCTCTCTAATTCCCCACCTTCTTTATGACTGTTTCCTACTGCAACTCTTTACTGCCATTCAATAACAAAGTGCTTGAAAGCTCTGTTGTCCCCATTTCCATTAGCTTTCACCTGGCCTGGGCTTCTAAGATGTGAATTCTTCTCTTCCTAACCCTGCCTTCATTCACTGATGATTTCCTATTCTATCCAGAAATTGCTTGGAATCAAGAAATTTGGCAGAAATAGGCATCACTTAATGCTGAAGTTCAACTAGAGCTCTGCCTAACCCAACACATCATATAACATGACTATTTCTAGCTAGTTATCTCAAAAGTTATCATGACAAATCACTACTATTTCTGCTGACTCCAATGCTGACTACCACTCAAATGCACCAGCAACATAGTTAATCATGTATTAACAGCCACAAATGAATGCACAATTAATGCTGAAATTCAGGTCATGTTAAAAACACAATTAAACCCAGTTAGAATTGGTATTGCATATAGCACTCAAAACCACAGAGGGAAATGAACTGCAATTAAGGTTTTTTACCCTCTTCTTCATCAAAGATGTTGTATTTCTTTTCCCCCTTTCTCCTCTCTGAGTCAGTCACTAAATGCAGAGAGGAAGAAGTTCTGGAATGCCCTTAATTTCCATGGCAATAGATTTTGAGAGAACAAACACAAGATTTTCAATTCCCAGCTAAATTCAGGCAGTAGAAGAGATCAGGGTACTCAGGAAAAAAAACAAACACACAACAAACCAACTAAAAAAACCCCAAACTACTACTACTACTACTGCTAATTAATTAATTAATCAATCCACAAGCCTCCTTATTCAGATCCAACCTTTTGAAATAACAGGATAAAACCCAAAGACTGTAAGAACCTAATCAACTTGTGATTTGCCTTGTCTGTGTGTGTGTGAGCAGTAGGTCTTATGATAAAAGCCTTCTTGTGAAGGATGACAGTTGGTAGGATAGGTTTTAGAAATCTCTAGTTTGTACACAAATAGAAGTCAAATGCTTCTAGTTCTCACTCCCCTAAAATTCTCCATCTATGCCTACCAGCTAATTATGTGGTTTATGATTATAGCAGGAAGCAATTTGAAACACTCCTATATATTCATTTCAAATTATATAGTGGCCTCATTGCTTACTGGGCTGTGTTATAATTATTTTGCTTAGTACCAGCCATTAAAAAAGTGGATCCATTA
This sequence comes from Galbula dea, assembly GCA_013399015.1. NCBI lineage: Eukaryota > Metazoa > Chordata > Aves > Piciformes > Galbulidae > Galbula > Galbula dea. The sequence goes on along the minus strand of VWZX01009197.1, from coordinate 967,204 downwards.
CTTACTGAGTGACATGAGACACATGGTTTGCTTCTTAAATATTGTTTCTTTTTCTAACTTCTTTTTTTTCCTTGGTATTGTTGGGTTTTGTGTCCACTGTCATATTGTTCTTAAATACTAGAGTGTTTGGCTAAGCATGAAACAATACTCACCCTGGCAGTACAATTCTCATCAAGGCATGTCTTCAACATAAGATAAGTAGATTTTTCACAACATTTCTTACCTTCCTATAACAACTTTAAAAGCAACATACTAGACAGAACTTAAAGATCTTTAGAACCTCACAAGAAATGGTCAATCAAGGGGTACAGACTGTTTCAAAACACTGATTTCAATAGGGAACACAGTGAACTTTTGAATGCCTAAGCAAAAGAAGATTTGAGATGTATGACATAAATCTCCTTTCTGATGACTACCACTCTGAGAATGACCTTTCCCTTTTCTTGGCTCACATGAGGGTTTTTTAGAAGCTGTTCAAATACTTGCACTGAAAAATATGGCTTCTTTCTAGCAAGCAGCCATCCTTCACAATAATTTCAAGTTCTAAGGCTTCATATAAAATGATTCAACCAAAAGGGCTATAAAGCATCATCATTGTCCTGAAGGTCTTAAGGTTTCCACAGAGAATAGCTGCAAATGTTAAGACCAAATTTCCTTCTGGCCAGAGTTCCTTATCCCACTGGCTAGTCTATCCATGCTGCAGTAATAAAATATCCTCAGAGCTCTGTCACAAGAGGCCACCAATTAATTATCAGCCAGAAAGTGATACTAGATCTACATGGAAGCACCAAATCCATACTTGCTCTTAAACATTGGTTTGGTAGTGAGAGACCACTGTCTCTGGAGACATTCCAACCCCAGCTGGATGCCATGCTGTCCAACCTGCTCCAGGTGACCCTGCTCTGCCAGGGGGGTTGGACTGGATGATCTCCAGAGGTCCCTTCCAACTCCTAACACTCTGGGTGGAGCATCTCCCCTGAGTTAGCCTGTGTACAACCTCTGCAACTGCATTAATGTTTACTCACATAGAGCTATGAGGAAAAGGAACTACCTGGATAATATCTTAAATCCTTCAGTCTGTATGCACCCTTCCCTTTTCACCTTTAGAATCCACCAAATTCCCCCCTCTTGCTACCTCAGGGTCTCCCTTTTCCCACCATAAGCCTCAAAATCCAGGTTCACATAGCTACAAGCAGTCACTGAAAGCACATGGTAACAGCAGAAGCAAACCCAGTGAGGTTTTCCAGGAAAGCTCAAGAGTTCAACACCAAAACAACTTCCTAGCCACAAAACAGAAGTGTTGGAGGGGGATTGACTACCTGGGAGAGAGGTTCTGCAACTGGCATGGCTCTACAGGGATTAAAAACCTCAGAGGGCTCATGGTGGTCACCTCAGAGGGCACAAGTGGTCACAAACTTGCACACAGCAAGTTCCACCTAAAGCTGAGGAAGAACTTCTTTGCTGGGAGGGTGACTGAGCCCTGGCCCAGGTTGCCCAGAGAGGTTGTGGAGTCTCCTTCCCTGGAAGTACTCAAAAACCTGGGGACCATCCTCACTAATGTGCTGTAGGGACCCTGCTAGAGCAGGGAGGTTGGGCTAAGGTGGCCTCTGCTGGTCCCTTCTAACCTGAACCAGTCTGGGATTCTGTGAAGTGAAATGCTGAACTTGGGGTCAAAGCTAGCAGACCCATGGAGCATTTCTTTGGTGTTTTGGTGAAAACACAACAGGTGATTTCCCCCTTTCCTTTCAAAAGGAAAGCACTTCACAGCAATATCCTCTGTGCTTATAGACAGGGCTTCTGATAACAAGTGTCAGGTGAAATCTACAACCAGAAACATGGAGAGGCTTGGTCCTGAATCAGAGGAGAAGGCTTCCCCCCAGGAAAAAAGTGTTCATTCTTCTCCTCCACTGTGTTTTTAGGTGCCCCAAAAATTACCAGTAGCAGTGAACTATTCCCTGGCTATGAAACACAGAGGAAGGAAACAAGGTACTGAGATGTAAAATGAAGCAATTCTCTGTATGACCCCGAGGAATGCTCACCTACAGAGCTGTGAGGTATCCTCAGCTCAAAAGCCAATAAAAAAAGAACAAAAACAAAAAAAAAAAAGGAAGGAAAGGAAAAACAAAGCAAACCAAAAATCAGTTTCAGTGAAACTGAAGTAAAACTTTTTCCCTGGATGTCTCCCAGCTGTTGCCAGGTAGTTTTATTTATCCTGTTAAAAATGTAGCTTAGCTCAATTTCAAAACAAAACACTGTGTGGAAATCAAAGAAGTAGAGTCATTTCATTTTGAAGCCATTTGAAATGAAATATTTAGGCTTCCAATATTCCTCCTCAGCTGAAAGGACTGGATGAGTTGCATCAAACAAGAAAAGAGCTTTGATCAAGGCAGCACTGTGTCTTTCAATTATCCCATTATTTGCATAAACAATTTCATTAAGCATTACTAGGAGTGCAATTGAGACCCTAGAAACAAGTCAATCTGCCTGCTGGGTAATCTGCTGTGGGATGCAAACTCCTGAAACAGAAGTAGCCAAAGAGAAAATGACATTCCCACTCCTCCCCCCACCACCTTCTCCCCATTGTGGCATTGCCACCAATGTCTGCTTTAACTGGATGAAGCAACAGGACTGTAGCATACAGGCTGCAAAGGCCAGGGGAAGCTAGACAAGAGAGAGGTCAGATTCTCACAAGAAAGAAGTTAGATAGACAGAGAGAAAGGGGGAGGCGAAACAGAGAGGCCTTAGGATGCTGCTCTTCCCCCAGCTCCCCACAGCTGTCCATGCAGGAGTTTCACAGCACAGGATTCTTATCACAGCTAACATGCCTTTGTAGTGCACTGCTTTTATCACATTATTAGTAGTTGTTGTTATCTACTAAGTGTTACTTGTTAATTGGTCAGTACCCTTGGTGTATGAAAGTGCCACTTGCTAATTAGTCAGTATACTTTGTGTCTGAAGGTGTTACTCACTAATTGATCAGTGCCTTTTCTCTAGGAAGGTAAATTGGTCATGATCCTCTCTGTGAAAAAGTATAAATTCCAGCTGCTGGAACGACAGAGGGGATTCTGATTGCCATCAGCAGCTGGGGTCTGTGCCCTTCATATGCCACACAGGACCAAGAAGTTTCATGTGGAAAATATTTGGGATGTATCTGCTTTTCCTTCCCAGAGAAGGGCAGAGCCAGAGTCATCAAATATGGTTGGTGGTCCTGCTGCTGAAGAGTCCACAGACCAACCATGATTCTTCCTCACCTAAATATGAAGTTTAAAGAAGTCCTTCTTCACCCAAATATGAAGTTCTGTGAGGAAAAAGGTTACAGCACCCACTCTCCTTCCCTGGAGAGATTCCAAACCCATCAGGACCCAATCCTGAGAACTGTGTTATAGGGCACCCTGCTAGAGCAGGGAGGTTGGACTAAATGACCTCTGGTGCTCCCTTTCAACCTTAGCCATTCTTATTCTGTGAGAGGATCTTCAGCTAGGAACGGCTGAAAAGGCACAAAGTCACCAAGGGTGCAACTCCCTGGAAGCATAACCCAGGCTAAAATGGGACTGTCACATTCCTGCCTTGAGGCCAGTTTTGCATTCCTGCCCTTGGGTTAAGCATTCACCACCCCAAGTGATGATGAGGTGAACCCAGCTGAAGCCTGTGAGGCAGCACAGCTAGTCCTTAGCTGCATCTCCAACCAGCCACACCTTCATGGAAACAAATGCTGAGATAGAAGGACCTGACCATCTTCCAGGAGAGGCAGTTGCCTGTTTTGGATGGAGGACACCAAACCAAGCTCTCACCCCCTGCAGACAAAGAAGCCAAGCCTGGGTACTTGCCCTGACACCAGTGAGCAAGTAGCTCCAAATCCTGGAAACAAAGTGAATGTGTTTGGAAGAAATTGGTTTCTGGCATGAAATTTCTGCAGGATAACAAATGGTGGTTGGCTTCATAATTAACAGTTTCAGAGGCCTTCCAGAATATGAATCAGAAGGAACCCAAATTTGAATAATGCATTAGTGAGAGTTGATGTTGTAGTAGCCCTATGTGGATTGTCAGTGTGCATTCCAGTAGCTCGTTATGATTTATCTTCATCAGCCATGGGCTGAAATTACCAGACTCCAATTACTTTGCTTCCCGTGTTCAAGAGAAAAGAGAGGGGGAAAAAAAATGTCAGGCCTACCACAGGAGATGGTTTAAAGTGCCTGAGGTAAAGAAAGTAATCTACTGTTCTCTGACATTCCCTGCCTGAAAGTCATTCACATTAACAACCGTTCAAACTTGTTTAGTGCAAACCAATTGCATCTATTTTCCTCTTGTCAGTAACATTAGCTTCAATTCCCATTTAACTCTTTGGAAATTTCCAACTGTAAAATGAAATTCAGTGAGGTTTGACAGGGACATGTAAGGGTCTTGACAGAACATACTGTGACTGAATTTATCCTCCTTAATCTGTTAATTTTGAAATTGAAATAGAAAAAAGAAATAAAACCCCAAACCCTGATTTATCTGCACTTTTTTCACTGTCTCAGGGCAGGCAAGGAGATTTATGCTGATGTTTGCCAGACTCACACTTTAACACCATTCCTAACACAACAAGGACTAGGGAGGCAGAGAAATAGATGCACTCAATTGAAACTAACAAATCAAATGATTATTTAGGAGCACGACTTGAGGTTTAGTTACAGAACAAAATACATTTAATAACTTAATATCCCTTCACTATGAATGCTTAGACATGTGGAACAGGTCATTAACTTCCAAATACTTTGGGCTTAAAAGGTTAATGTCTGCAGTGAGAAGGGGAAGTAGGTTAGGTGGTTAAACAGTAGCTGTCACAGACTGCTTGGATAGACACTGAGGAGGCTGGTTTTCATCCAGACTCTTTCTTCATGTGACACCCACTGGTATCTATTATTAAAATACAATAAAATGAAATAAAATAAAACAAAATAAATAAACCAAAATACAACAAAAATAACACCTCCAGAGTCTCACATTTTTGGTATGGTGCATTTAAGAATAAAACACATACTAAGTCATATTACTAATGTGAATTCAGGATATACTCTGAATGATGACTTTTCATATGGGCTGGGGAGGAACTGAAAGAACAGGGAGCAAAAAGTAATTTTTTGTCCTTTTCTTCCTTTTTTTTTTCCTTTTTTAATGCTATTGGTGAAATCAGACAGGGAAGAAAACACATCCAGCCTGTGTTCACTGTGATAAATTCAACCACATTTAGGTAAATTAGTTATGGTCCTTTATGACATGGCATAATTCAGCCCCCCGCCCCCCAAAAGCCAAACCATCTCCTGCCTGCTTCAGAATTGAAAGTAGTAAAGCTTGATATTACACAGTCAATTGTTTCTAAGCACTGTACCTTCATTATTTTTAAACTAGCAGTAAAAAACCAAAAATGACAGCCAAAAATGAAGGTTGAACAGTTTGGGGGTAACAGCTGGTTCACAGGCTACATCAGGTGGGTTGATACGAGCCTGATGTCTACAGCTCAGCCATCAGATCCTGTTACACAAACATGACATTTCTTTTTCCAGCCAAATGATTTTCTGGGTTCTGCAACACATGTCAAGACACCAGCTCCCTTGGGATGACTCTGCTTGTTACTTTGAGACAGGATGCCTGGCATCCCTGTAACACGCAGAACACATCTAAACCCCAATGTAGTAGTTAATGGCTATGAAAGAATTTGACTTCCTGCCTTACATTAACATGAGTATGACTATTTTTCCTGGTGGATGCAGCATGAAGCTGAGAACTAGAAATCTGACTTATAATTCCAGTTTTAGTGCTTGTGCCAATTGGCCTGGACTGCTCTCTCTAGGCAGTTTCACCACAGATAATTTTTAAATATTCACATTTCCTCATCTAAGGCAGAATATACTTTTGCAGATACACATCCAAGGAAAGAAGAGACAGATAATCAAAACCTTGATATTGTCCCAAAAGTATTAGCACTCCAGCAGTTAGTTAATTAATGCCTGACAGCCAGCAATTCTCTCCCTCCAAATCTCCCCCAGTACAATGAGCAAATCTCATTTTCTTCAGAGAAAAAGTCAAGCAGCTCTGATTAAATTACCAACAAGGGGCATTCCAGTTAATGTGCCCAGCTGGGCTTTGCATGGCAGTAGGCAAAGCAGCCTTCTGTGATCTTTCCTGCTCTCCCTGCTGAAGGGAAGGCTGGGTAAGGTGAGGTGGTAGCACCCCAGAGAGATCACAGAACCCTTAAGGTTGGAAGAGACCTCCAAGATCATCAAGTCCAACCATCAGCCTATCACCCTCATGCCACTAAGCTGTGTCACCAAGTGCCATGTCTACATGGTTTTTTGTACCCCTCCAGGGATGGTGACTCCACCACTGCCCTAGGCAGCCTAGGCTAATATCTAACAACTCTTGCAGGCAAGAAATTTTTCCTGATATCCAACCTAAACCTCCCCTGGTGCAACTTGAGGCCATTTCCTCTTGTCCTGTTCACTAGCCACCTGGGAGAAGAGCCCAAGCCCCACCTGGCTCCAGCCTCCTTTCAGGGAGTTGCAGAGAGTGAGAAGATTTCCCCTGAGCCTCCTCTTCTCCAGCCTAACCAACCCCAGTTCCCTCAGCTGCTCCTCATAAGACTTATTGTCCAGACCCCTCAGATGAAGAACAGTAACTCTTCAAGGCAACTCTATGTAAGCAAAGCCTATAGTCAACATAGAACAACCAAATCAGGTCAAATTATTATTAGTAAGTTAAACAATGTAAAACCTTGTTTGGTTTTAAGGAAAGAACTCAACAATACTCAAGAGAAATAGCTGGAGATAAAAACATAGCCAGGAAAGTAATGGCATTTTTGGAACTCTTAAGATACATAATTCTAATTATCTCCATACAACTTAGATACCTCCAACCCTTCTGAAAAACCCCACTCTGGAGACCCCTGGGCTGATTTGATTTCCTAGCTCTTCTGAGTTAGGTTGTCTCAAGTACTCACATGCCAAATCCCATGTTACTTCTTGCACTACCCAACTCAGGGACCACTTTAGGTGGCCTAGACCACTCTGCTGTCATAAAGCTTTGCAAGCACTCTAGCTCTTTGGGATTGGAAAAGGAGAAAATAAAAAGACCATATTCTGGATTAAAATCTCCAAATATTACTTAAATTCTCAGGTATCAGATACATTGGTACAATACCATTGCACAGTCCCTTAATGCTGATTTTCCCCTCTTTCTAGGCATCAAATCATATTTCTTCTTATTTGCTACTGGTAATAACTTGGAAGTTGATTATTCTAATTTATTTTTATGACACTTGCTAGATTATTTTTTTCCCCATTTTTGACAGAAAGGAATAGGACTCATTTAATTTTTTGCAATTTTCACTTTTCAATAAAATGAGCAAACTTTGTCATTCAAGAGGTAACTTTCTTACCCAGCAAATGGCTGCACTCATTTATTACCTATATCACATTTGCAGTAATTCAATCTGCTCTTTGCCAATCAGCCTGCATTGTTAGTTTCTGGAGACAACTGAACTGTAATGTTACTCTAGACCCTCTGCTTAGCTCTTATTTTCTGTGGAAATTGCACTGCAGCAATAGGAACTTTAGAGGAAAAAAAAACAAACTAGTTATCTTTATGATTGTCTTTCAACTGCCTGACCTGAGTTCTGTAGGAAAGCAGCAAAATGGCTTTTTGGAACTTATTAACTTGACACAAAGATTTCATAATTGTAAATAGCAGTAGCAATGTGTTTTCAGCAGTAGACTGAAGCAAAGGTCTCCACTGTCTGTATATGGAAGCAACCCAGAGGTAAAATTCATCCTATATTTATAGAGTATCTTCTTCCTAACAGGAACCAAAGGATAATCCCTCTCCAGAACAATCCCAGACATGCAGTCTCTACCTTTTTAGAAGGAATGCAATTTCCTGAGCATTTCCTGCCCTGAGGTTTATTCATGCTGAAAGCTGAACATTTCTGATATTAAGAATACATTTTAAGCATCAGCTGAACATTCAAGCCAAGGAATGCAATATTCTCCAAACACAGGGGTTTCTGCACAATGAGATGGTATTTCCAAACAAAGTTTCATAACAAATGGGTCATACCTGATGGCACTGCTAAGCACTGAGGTCAGCCCAGTTAGCTAGAGCTTTGGTTACACCAGGAATTCTGTGGGCACTGCAGAGCACAAAGTGTCTGGGAGGTTTAGGTCAGATTTTAAGATAAGCATGCAGCTTCAGTCTATTGATGCTTAAAGGAAAAGATAAATATCATAAAAGTCATGTTAATAAAAGCTCAGGAAGCTGTGCCTTGAGAGGCTCCTTCTCTTTCATTTCCACAAGTGCTGAAGACAGCCTTTAACAATCAGGCACAACTTAAGATATTCAAACTGAGTAATAAACTGAAACAGTCACAGGCTGCTTCTTATTTTGAGAATGGGCATTTCCTTACTTCTTTTGCATCAGAAGTTTACTGGGAGTTGGACTCCCACCTTCTTCCAATAATTTGTTTCTTCTGCCTTGCCAGCAGAGCAGAAAAAAACCCCATACATAGCCAAGAAAAACATAACCATTAAATGCTATGTATTGCTAAGGGAGTTTGGGACTGGTGTTATAGAGTGACTACAAGGGGAATAAAAGCAGATGCTAGTGGGACAGAAGCACAGCCTTGCTTTGATTCACAGTAGTCCACTTCCATAGATGTATTTCAATTTCCAGGTTCAGAATCACATACTTAACTGGAAATTGAAATCCTGATACAATAGAAAGGTGGAAAGTGAATAGCAGAGGGTTGGAGAGTTATTGAGACAAACATGTGAGGCGGTAAAGCACACCCAATTCATTGCCATCAGAGCTAGGGGAAGATGGCTGAAAGGCAGGAGATGAAGTACAGCAACATTGCATCCTCTCTGCCTTGTTCTGGATTTTCAGAAGAAAAACAAACAAAGGAAAACCATAACCTGCCCAAAAAAGCCACCAACTCATCCATCACAAAATACCTTAACTTTGGTCTTCCAGACCCAAAAAAAAAAAGGGACAAAGAACTGTCAGTTTTAGACAAGGCTTTCCCAAAGATATATTCTCATAAGTCACTTCTAAACCAGGAAGCTAGATTTAGGACATGAATCAAAGGAAAATATGTGAAAGCACACAATGTTGAGTAAGAGGAAAAGGCTGCCTGCTAACAGGAATGCTTGAGAGGAATACAGGGTGAAACAAAGTGCAGATGTCTTCACCTTGCATCCCTTCACTTTGGACCTGCTAAAGTTGAGTACCATCTCAAATGCAGGCTATTCCCAATATTGTCTTTAAAATTACAGCAACAGGGGAACAAAATCTATACAGCATGATTTCTACTTAATAATACACTATACAAAGTTAAATTACTTTAGTGCCAATTATATTAGCATACTTGGTAGCAAACATTTTTAAATTAAATGTTCTTTTCAACTTAAACACTAACTGCAAGAGTACAAAAAAACCCCACCCCAACAATACAGCCTTATGGGCTGCCATAAGAAATAGCTCAAAGTTATCACTTTACTTAATTATACAGAAGTGTAATATGAAATCGATTTCCTGTGTGCTGTATTAGTGCCTTGCTTATTGCAAAATACTTCTGTATTGCCTTTGTCAACATAAATTAGACCTGCACAGTTTTTGCTAAGAACACTGTTAAATTAAAGTAATGCAAAACTAGGATTGTGCTTGTGTGATTTGCAAGTATAATGCCAACCTGATGAAGCAAGCTTCTAAATGCCATTCAACCATTGTGTTTCCTTTGGATTCTACCTTGAAACTTGAAAAAAAATCAAAATAGCTCTTAGGAGATGCCTTCAATAATCTGCACCAAGCTACCAACTTGCTAGAACAAATAGTAATAAAAAAGGAGCAAAATTTGCATCCTGCCTAGAAAAAAGGGGAAACTTGCAGCAATTCTTTATTAATTAAAAATCAAACAGCAGAGACAATGCTACCAGCAATTAATTTTTGGCAGGGCTTGCATCAGCATTTCAAGGTCAGGCTTCACTTGCCATGCCTCAGTGGGAGCTTGGTTTTGAGGAGATCACTGAACGTGGCTCGCAAGGGAATCATCATTAAACTTCTACTTGGGAAACAAATGATTTGCAACAGCAAGAACTGAGAAGCTCTGCTGGCATGGTTTGACCTATTTACCCTCCAGACAGAAGCAGGTGTCTTTCAGAGCTACCAGAATGATGGAATTCCAGCTACTTGATGGAATACTTGAGTCCACTCTTCATACAAGTTTGACCTTCTGATCACAGATCCAAAGACTGGTTCAATCCCAACAGTGGCAGATGGGAACATGAACCCAGGGGCAAATACTTCTGGAAAAGACTCAATGCAGAACAACTAAAAGGCAAATTATGTACCAAGGGGGGTGGAGGGAGGAGAAAGGTCAGAAACCCATGAGCCCCAAAGAGATCAGTAGCAATTGACACACAGGATGACTCCAACACATTTATAATGCATGGACATGGCTTGGTGGCATGGTGGTGATAGGTTGATGGTTGGACTTGATGCTCTTAGAGGTCTCTTCCAAACTTAGTGATTCTGTGAACTCTGATCTCTTTAATTAGAGTGACTGGAGTACCCAAACACTCATGCCACAAGCATCATTTTCCATCACTAGCAATTCTTTTAGACATTCTCCAAAATCCTTTCCATAAACTTGAAAAACTTCTTTAAAAATCAGAAAAAATATTAGTTTCCTTCTCCCCCTATCTTGAACTGGAAAAACAAATCTTGAATTCTACTCCTTGGATGCTTATATGATTTTTTTCTCCATTCCCAGCTGCATTTATTTATACTCTAGATTTTTCCCTTTGTTTTATTTTTACTCCTAATGTAATTCTCCAACACAATTCTTAAGATTAAGTAGTTCTTTCACCACAACCTAGCCTTAAGATGCAGAGGTTTCTAACTAATAAAGTGAATTCAGGTTGTTGCAAACATCCTAGATAGCTGGTGGGAATTTATGGACCCCTTTCCCATGACTAATGGAGACCAAGACATGACAACTACAAGGCAGAGATGACAATTTGGGAAAAGCACACTAAAAGTAAGTGGCTACTTCTTCACAAATGATACCTGGCAGGAACATAGTTTTGTCTGGGTTTTTTATTTTGTCTTTTTTTCCCCCAAATTCATAAAATACTGCAGGTATGGATTTCTTTTTCCCTTCCTACCTACAGTAATACACTGGGGGAGAAAATAGTTCTAAGCATCTGACTAGTTATTGAAGATAGAAAACCAAGGTACAGAAAAATGTTTCAGTAAGCTGAAACCAATACTATATATTTTTTTTACAAAGCTATCAGAATCTTTTTCTTGAAATTGATATATCCTTCAACACAGCTCTGGGTTTGTCTGCACATACATTGTTTCAAATCTCAACAAAACCAGAGGTTTCTGTGTTTCTTTCCAATCCTTTTGCAGAACATATTGCCAGCAGCAGTGGTGAATGGTGATGGACATTCACAAGCAATCCCTGGAAGCAATTATGGACCTCAAGATTTCAATTCAACACTGAAGTCCAAACAAAATTTGATATCTTTCTGTCCTTGAACACAGCAGAGAATATTGCTTTGCCTTCTGTTATTTATTTATTACTTCTAAAGCAGTTAAGTAAGAATGACTGATTTTGAAACATATATTTCACTGTGACTCTTTCAGGAACTGTTCATGGTGGTTCTTCCTTCTATGTCTTGGGCAATTTCCATACAAAAGGCAGATGAGAGAACATCCTACCCCTCACTGCCACATCACAGAATCACAGAATGTTAGGAGTTGGAAGGGACCTCAAAAGATCATCTAGTCCAACCCCTCTGCCACAGCAGGATTCCCTGACCCCAGCCTTCAAGGATGAGCTGCCCCCTGTCTACTTCTGCCACCCAGTTACAGTAGTGGAAGGGACAGGTTGATTCTTATGTCCTGCAGCACCTTGACCTCTTCCCCAACTTTTCCAACACAGTAGATCTTAGCTGCTAAATCTGGGCCTCACCACCTTCATCTCTCCTCTGGTCCCTTCAAGCCCATATGAGTCTCTCTTTCCTCTGAAGGACCTGGGAAGCCAGAAACTGCCTCCTCACGGCAGTGGCTTCATGGAAGAAGAAAACAGAGTCCACCCTCTTGCCAGACAGTGTGAGCTGAACTACATGGCCTAGAAGCAGCTGGCACAGGAGAGCTTCAGTAGCTATGGGATGGTGAAGTTATCAACTAGTTCATTCCTAAGAATGAACCTAAGATAGCAGTGAGCATTTCAAGACCTCTCTCGCTCTCCTCCCTTGTTTCCACTTTAAATCGGAAACGCTGTCGTCTCCTGTAAGGAATTCAGTTGATGCTGCTATAGTAGAGGATGGGGAGGAAGGGTTTTGGTAAGCAAATGCTGGCCTCACCACTTCTGAGATTTGCTCTGTCAGTGTGTAACTGTCAAGGGAACAGAAGCATCCTTCAGATAAAGCACGAAGCCTGAGGGCCAGCAGCTACAGAGGATGCAGCCTGTTAACTCTTGGCACGCACAGAGGGGCACCACTGATACAAATCCAGAGGTTACTGATTGCTGCAAAGAAATTGATTTACAGATGCTCCAAGAACACCAGAAAAACAGCAACAAAAAAGGCAGGGAACAAGCAGGTGGGCACTGACTGCAAGTCCAAAAGATAAGTCACAGGGAAATAGACTTGGTCATGTCTGGCTCTACATCCAAGATTTAAACAGGATGGGGAAAGACATGGTGATGATGGAAGAATTTCTGTAGCCTTCTCAGGGTTGGAAGGGTGCTGCTTCTACTGTCATTTAGCTTATCACAGAATCACAGAATGTTAAGAGTTGGAAGGGACCTGGAAAGATCATCTAGTCCAACCCCACTGCCACAGCAGGATTCCCTACACCAGGTCACACAGAAGCACATCCAGACAGGTTTGGAATCTCTCCAGAGAAGGAGACTCCCCAAGCTCTCTGGGCAGTCTGGGCCAGGGCTCTGGCACCTCAACTGGGAAAACATTTGGTCTTCTATTCACATGATNACCCCTTCTAATCCACCCCAGAATCCCATTGGCCTCCTGGCCACAGGAGCACACTGCTGGCTCGTGGTCATCCTTCCATCCACCAGGACCCCCAGATCCCTTTCCCCTTCACTGCTCTCCAACAGCTCAGTCTCCAACCTACCCTAATCCATGGGGTTGGTCTTTCCCAGGTGCAAAACTCAACACTTGGCCTTGTTGAATTTCATTAGGTGAAGCTTGCTCCACAGAAACCTGCCATACATACTTTAACTTAGCTAATAAATGTCAGAGTAATGCTGCAAAATCTGCAACTCAAGCAATTTAAGTGTTTGCATGTTTTATGCATTTTAAGGCAAATAATTCACTTTTAAATGTCAAAACACATTTTTTATTAATTTTCTTTTTCTCTAACTGCCAGCAGAAACTCTCAAATGAAAGAATTTGAAGGATATTGCTGCCTGTTGTTGTTGTTTATAGCAAATTATATGCACAAAAGGTATATTATAGTAACAGAGGAGATTCAAAAGTTAAGAAATGCCACCTTTGGGATATCAGTAACAAGCTTAATTCAATTTCCTTATGCATATGCATTAAGATATGTTTAAACACATGATTTCCCTCAAGGCAACATGGAAAAATCTATACAGAAAAATATAATGCCAACTAATGTAGGCAGCATAGGCTAGAAAAAAACATGGGCTATGAATACAACTGTGGATGTATTTTTCCTGTACTCCTTGTACACAGCTTTTACATGACCCAACTGGATGGCAAATGGCATATCAGAGAACACACACTACTGACAGCTGAAGGAAAAAGTGAGTGCAGCAGCATTGGTGTCTGCCCCCATGAGCCCTCACACACATTTGGGATGCAGAAGCACAGAGTCCACTAGGCATTTACCAAAGAACATCCTGAAAGGTTTGCCTGGTCTTTAAGCTACTGATGTTTGTCAGCATATTAGCTTCACAACCTCCCATCTGATTCAGCACATGCTAGGATAGATTATCTATCAGTTCTCTGTACTGATGCAGTCATACTACAGAAAAAAAGGGTCCTAAATTTGGTCTATAAAGCCAAAAAATCCAGATATCCCAACACTAACAAATTGATCTTGTAACTGCAGCTAAGAGAAGCTTACACTACTGCTGTAAACCAAAAGGAAGAGAAACACAGGCATGCTAAGTGGATATCTGGTTATTAGAAAAGTTGTTCTGGTTAGGTATAAGATACTAATTTAAACAAAAAATAAAATTCTTGTATCTGATTCAGATCAAATATTCAGTCTGGAGAAGAGAAGACTCCAAGGAGACCTTCTGGTGGCCTTCCAGTATCTGAAGGGGGTGACAAGAAAGCTGGGGAGGGACTTTTTAGGAGGTCAGGTAGTGACAGAACCAGGGGAAATAGGTGTAAGCTAGAGGAGGGGAGATTTAGATAGGGTATTGGGAGGAAGTTCTTCACTGTTAGGGTGGGGAGACACTGGAACAGGTTGCTCAGAGGTTGTGGAAGCTCCATCCCTGGAAGTTTTTAAGGCCAGGCTGGATGGGGCTGTGGGCAACCTGATCTAGTGGGAGGTGTCCCTAGCAGGCAGGGGGGTTGGGACTAGATGATCTTGAAGGTCCCTTCCAACTCTGACAATTCTAGGATTCACATTTATCAAATCCTTCCAAGGTGGAGGAAAAAGAAAAACCTCCAACAAAACAAAAGAATGAAATTCTGCCATAAACCCTAGCACACACACACACTGCTGGGAAGTCAGAGGCAAGAATGATTGCCTCTCTCCAAGCTGTTCTGGGCATTAGTACACAGCTACAAGCTACTTGCTTCAGACTGGAGAACAGACTCCAAAAGAAGGCAGTTTGAAGAAAGGCTTGAGGTTTCAAAGGTTTCCTAACCCACACTGACTTCCAGAAAGAGAAACAAAGCCTCTCTCTTCCAGCATATTCTTAGGCACCTCTGTGGCCAGCTTCAAAGGAAACTGGATAACCACTTCCCCCATTTCAGTCAGTATACAAAGCCCATTCACAATATATTAGCTGAGCTCCAGCAGAGAAACAACTTGACAAGTCAGAAGCTGAAGCAATATGTGCCAAAGAGATTGAATTCCACTTTCATATTAGCACAGCAGAAGACACTGCATGATTATTGCTTGGAGCTTGTGGTTGTTTAGGGGATAATACTAGCACCTTAACACTGAGAAGTAATGGAAATTGTCTGTCTTGTTCTCATTTTTTCTGAGACAGACACTTGTGATGTGTCTTGTTACACTGCCAGGTCATTTCTCTCTTCAGGCTCCTTAAATATCACCTGTCCAAGTTGACAATACATCTCTCCAATGATGACATTCTGCTTTGTCCCTTGCTAAATAGCTAGGCACTCAAATTTCCCAAGGATGAAAAGCTACATTTTACTTGCAGAAATTAAAACATTACAGTCTGGCCACTCTGTTAGAGTTCTGCTTCCCAATGCTGCTCATCTGCAAAGATGCTCAGACCCCCCCTCAGCATCAAGGCATCTTACTCTGCAGCATCCTAGGCTTGTGGCCACCTTTATGTTCTTCTTCCTCATAAAGACAACTACTCCTGACACAGTTAAATTCAAAGAGATGATACAATTATTAAAATTTCAAACAAAAAAAAAGGCATATGCAATGTCTTCCACATTCTTTTAATGCTATCACATCACAGAACAGTGTAGGTTGGAAAGGACCTTTAAAGGTCATCTAGTCCAACCCTCCCTCCAATAAGCATCCCAAGAGGAACTTCTACCACAGAAGTTGCACTGCTCTGAGTACCTCTTTTCTCTCACCAGCCATTATTCTGTGCAGAAGACAACCCAGCAATCCCTGCTTTTAAAAACAGACCTTCAGGACCAGAGACAAAAGAGTTTCCTCATGAGCTGCTACATGATACTTAACCTCTACCACAAGCCCACACCAGGTGGAGTAAGGCATGGGATGAAAGACAGAAAGAAGGATGGTGAGAGTAACAGCAGGGTATTTAAAACCAGATTTTTGCAATCCAAAGTTGGAAAACAATATTGTAAAGGCTATAAGGATTTTTTTTTGGTAGTTGTTGGGTGTTTTTACAACTACTGTGTATTTATTTCCTGGCCTGAGTTACTCTCTAGACAGGCAGAAGGAAGCATGTCCATCACACCTGAGAGCCTCACATGGAACTACCAGTGCAGGACAAGTGCTCTTCAGGGGCTAGAAAAAGCACACATGGATATAGAGATATATATATACATATGTCCACTGAGGGAACAAGTTAACCAGGGGCAAGCAGAGTGCTCTTGTGGCCAAGGTCAGTGGTATCCTGGGGTGTATTAAGAAGAGTGTGGCCAACAGGTCAAGGGAGGTTCTCCTCCCCCTCTACTCTGTCCTAGTGTGACCACATCTGGAGTATTGTGTCCAGTTCTGGGCTCCCCAGTTCAGGAGAGACAGGGAACTACTGAAGNTACCAGTGCAGGACAAGTGCTCTTCAGGGGCTAGAAAAAGCACACATGGAGATATATATATATATATATATATATGTATGTCCACTGAGGGAACAAGTTAACCAGGGGCAAGCAGAGTGCTCTTGTGGCCAAGGTCAGTGGTATCCTGGGGTGTATTAAGAAGAGTGTGGCCAACAGGTCAAGGGAGGTTCTCCTCCCCCTCTACTCTGTCCTAGTGTGACCACATCTGGAGTATTGTGTCCAGTTCTGGGCTCCCCAGTTCAGGAGAGACAGGGAACTACTGAAGAGAGTCCAAGAGAGGCTACAAAGATGCTGAAGGGACTAGAGCATCTCTGGGAGGAGGAAATGATGAGGATTCTGGGGCTGGTTAGTCTTAAGAAGAGCAAACTGAGACATCTTATCTGTGCTTATCAATACCTAAAGGGAAGGTCCAAGAGGATGGGGCCAGACTCTTTTCAGTGAACTAGTTCACTTATTCACTTCTTTGTAATCATCTAAGCTGCTCCAAGTTGTACACTCTGAATGCAGCACATGCTATTCCCAGGGGGTGCCTGTGCTCTGACTTTTCAGCCTAATTGCTAGAGTTCATTTTTGCAGCCAAAAGGAGGTATGTGGTGACAGATCTTTTCACCAGTCCCTCAGGTTGAGCAGAACTCTCTAAAATAAAGGTAATAAACTGCAAAATGTCTGCTCACTACTGTTGGTATCTGAAATGTTTAATTATCTGAGCAATAATTAAACATGTTGCCATTTCCAAGAGGAATGGAATAGCTTTCAGCAATTAATGACCTGGAAAACAAAATGCATGAAATAGTTTTAAAAGGTAATAGGAAGTGAAAAAATACCAGTATACAAATGCCATGGCTGGTTGTTTATGGAGTGGGGTTGGAGTTGTGAAACAAGGAAAGAAATTTCAAGCACAGGAGAAATCATTGCCTAAACCCAGCATTAATTCTGTTCATGTCACACCTTAACAAGAAGATTTTGTAACCAGATTTGAAGTTGCTGCCAGGATTCTTGTATTTGGTTTCCTAATCCTCCTGACAACAACCTCTTGGACAACATCACACCTTTTATTCTACAGAACAGGATGCCACAGAGATCTGGGGAGGGGTTGGAGAGATTGGGATAAAGGGCTTGGGTCAGAAGGAAATCAATTTAGGAAGCAATTTCAAATCTGTACTTTCAAAAGCTTTAAAACATTCTCCAATACTAAGTAAATTAAATTCAAATCACTGTAAATTAGGATCCCAATTCCTTTTTTCTTGTTGGAGTGAGTTTTTTCTACCACTTTCATAATCTTTTGTCATTTGCCATCTTTATCATGGTTACATTTCCATTATAAATTTCATGGAACTGTTCCTGATAGGACCCAAATAGAAATGTTTATTCAATTAATCTGTAAAAATGGGGTTAGCTGTATCAGCCACTTCTTCTCCATTTGAATTGATTTTATTCTGTTTTCTTAATCAAAATGTTTTATATCAAATTAAGTGCATTAGAGAAGAACAATATCACTTTATTAACCAAATCTCTAATCTGATTTCTAAAAATGAAGTTATTCTGACAAGATCAGTATTCCATAAACCTGCTGACTCTCTCAAATTATATTACTCTCTTAATTCTTCATTAATCAACCCTTGTATTGGCTGCTGCATTATTCTGTTTAGAATTAAAGTCAAGATGACAAGCTTTTAATTAATTGGGTGATCCTTCATGTCAGTATTTGTAATGTTTGTTTTCAAGTCATTTGGAACTTTCCAGGACTGCTCCAGACTTATTTCTTTCATTTCCTTTTCTCTTTCCCCTTCCCTTTTTTTTCCTTATTTTAATTTCTATTGTATTACTTTATTATTTAATCAGAATTTCATGGTTTGCTTTTGTTGTAAAACAGCAAACAAACCCAGGTAACACTGAGAGATCTTGACAAGCCATTATAGGATTCTGGACCTACTGATCACCTGAGGTTTAATTTGACATCAACTGCTGCTTAATCTGCTCCTGAACTTATTGTTATAATGGAAGCTGTTTCTTTATCATGCCATATAAAAACATCACCTGGTCTATTCACCCTTTCAGCACCAGCAGGAGGATTTACTGAGACATATAAAGAAGAATGTGACATTCACTCTGTTCTGCCTCACACAGTCTAGGTTCAAATTAGGAGGAAAGAATCAGGCTGTCCACTGTTAAAATGAAACAGCATTGAAGCAAACAAGAATTAAATGAAACCCAAAGCTTCCCCTAACAGAATAAACCCCAAAGAATCGATGCCAATAAGAACCAGGGCTTTGGGGAAGACAGGATCCTCAGGAGGATGTTAACCTGAACTTCATCCAGATCTCACACTAGCATGGAAGCCACTGTATTCCTCTGTAATGGATTTGGAGGAGAAAAACATGTGGGGAAGAGGGAGAAAGAATAATGAATGGATTTGGGAAATCTCAGTGCAAATCTCAGCAACATCCTTCCCCCCAGCACACAGTGCTGGTAACTGCTTTCCTCTTCCACCCTTCTATATCACCACTCCTGCTACCCACAGCTCACCCCCTACCTACTCTGCCAACAGTGCCAAACCAACAGTGAGAAACTTCCAGCTTCCAAAACTGTGCATTTAAGTGCTGCAATCACCAGAGCAACTTTCATAACCTCACTACAATTTTCCCTGCTTAATTTTTAGTGGAGTGATAAATGAAAGTACAATAAAAGCAAGCCCTATAAAAGTTTCTTTTGTTGAGGTACTTACCAATCCTCAAAATGCTATAAAAGCCATATTGCACTCCTAAACAGCTGAGAGACCTTAATTATGAAAGCAAATTAAATTGAAGTATCAAGGACACTAATGAATCACACTACAAAAAAACCCAATTTATTTCAGATGAAATTAAAAATAGAAGTTGCACTTCAAAAAAAAAGAGCTAGAGTCTTCTGAAAGGGTGAGACTATCTCAACCTGTAGTTGTCTTCTTTGGAAGTGAACATAGACCAAAAAAATCTATGAGTATCAGCCCTCAAACTCTGGAGAAGCCCTAAACAGGCTCTGAGTTGTCTGGCTTGGATGCACCCATAGCATTTTCAAGTGCTGTACTATGAATTATTGCTCATGTCCATTCTTTTACAGCTGGAATGGGCATTGTGGATTAATGTGCTGCAATCCATCTCCTTGGCACAGACACTGTTCCTCTAGGAAGGGTGATCTATGGAGTGGTTACACACACTTGGAATAAATCACAATGGTCTCAAAGCTGTGGCTGACTCTGCTCTGGGAAGAGCAAGCTGAGGTGGGACTGGAGATGGAGAAATCACTTACAAGACTGAGGAGATCTGGGTGGGGTTGGCACGTGCTGCTTTTCCTCCCCCAGTCCCTGTCACACAGCTGAAGCAGTATCCTTGACCTAGAGTCTTTTGCCAGAGATTGAGTCACTAACTTCAACTGAAGGACTACCCTCAACTTGATAAACTAACAACCTTTTAGCTGCCAACAACCATAACCACATCTACTGCTGATTAACCCTTGGCCCAGGCTGCCCAGGGCAGTGGTGGAGTCACCATCCCTGAAGGGGTTCAAAAATCATGTAGAGGTGGCACTTAGTGACATGGTTTAGTGGCATGGGGGTGCTGGATTGATGGTTGGACTTGCTGATCTTAGAGGTCTCTTCCAACCTTGATGATTCTATCCTATGATTTTGTATTACACTATACAGTAAAGAACTAGCCATGAAGAAAGCTTATGCCAAAAGAGAAGCACCTGAGAACCCAGGTAACCCATGTCTCATCCTTTAACATGACACTGACAATGTCACAGGAAGAAAGTTTCTAGCTAGTGCAGAGGCAGTTTGCAGCTGCAAATATATATATATATATATATAAATTACAAATAAATTATCCTAAGCAAGGCTGGATACAATGAACACAAAAAGCTGCCAACTGATTTAGGGGAGGTCAGTGCCTGAACTTGCAGTTTGCTGCCAATTCAACTGAGTCATCAGCATTGCACTCCTTTGAAAAGAGAGACCATGCTCCATTTGCAGAAGCTAACAAGAACTTGGCCACCACTTGGCCAGCTCTCCTGCTAGGTCCTCAGCTGTGCTGTGGCCCTTTCTGATGGACATCAGCATCATTAGGATTCTATATGGGGTATGGGCAAGCAGAACAGTTGCAAACAGCACAATGAGCAGAGTAGGGTTGCCTGTGCTAGTGGATGGTTCACATCAGATAGCTCTTCTACAGGATGCTGTCTCAATAACAATCCTAGTATTCAATCCTAAAGGGAATATGATGAAGTTCCTTAGCCCAGACTTTCTCCCCTAGTTTAAATTTGTTATCATAGCCAACTGGTAAACCTATCTGGAACAAGAGATTGGTGCATTTGGTATCTGATAGGGAGATCTTAAATGTTTCCAATTACTACCTGGCCAAAAGCCCAGAAACAGGCATCAGTGCCAAACACATTTGTAAAAACAGCAACTTATAAATACTGCTGCAATGTGGCTCCTTCTGCAATGAAAAATGGAAACTAGTTCTTAGAAGTATCACATTCATTTTTTTTTTTAATCTTTTAGTTTATTCTCCAAAAGTGCTTAACTTATAAACAACAAAACCATGAGGAATAAACCCATGTAATCCAAGCACTCCAAATGTATTTAAGCTCCTTTTGAAGCTTATTTTGCAAGTCTCTAATGAGATCTACTGTGAGGAGGAAAAAAAAAGGTGAAGATTCTGTTGGAAACATTAGGAGAACTGCTTTGCTGTAAAGGTAAATATTTTCTCTCCTTCCAGATTTAAAAACAAAAGTCTAAATGATTGAAAATTACACATTTACCTATACTTTTATTAGCTTTTAAAAATCTCAATAGCACTTTAAGATGCACTAGTGCAAGAGACACAAATAAAAAACCCAGCTTAGCCACTCAGTGGCATCTTTTCCAGCACCCTCCTGTGATGTTGACTGTATCTATGTAATGTACAAGCCCATTGCCTCCCATACCGACATCCTAAACTCTCATGTACATACAGCACACACAGCAAAACCTCTGAACCCAGCTCCCCACCTTGACCCTTCCACCTCCACCCTGCAAGTGTGAAAGGCAAACCCCACCGAGGGCAGCAGCACTGCCTGCATCCCCCAGGGGCAGGAGCAGATCTTGTGCTGCTTCCCCCCTTTTCACTCCACACTCCTTCACTCCTTTGGAATAATCAGGCACATTTTTGCTCTAACTAGAACAACAGTTAAGTTCTCCAGATGGCTACACAAGGTCACTTTGTCACTGGCACCATCACTGGGGTCTCTCTGTTAAAAATCCCAAGGAAATGAACAAAAACCTTAAGCTTGCTNCTGTCACACAGCTGAAGCAGTATCCTTGACCTAGAGTCTTTTGCCAGAGATTGAGTCACTAACTTCAACTGAAGGACTACCCTCAACTTGATAAACTAACAACCTTTTAGCTGCCAACAACCATAACCACATCTACTGCTGATTAACCCTTGGCCCAGGCTGCCCAGGGCAGTGGTGGAGTCACCATCCCTGAAGGGGTTCAAAAATCATGTAGAGGTGGCACTTAGTGACATGGTTTAGTGGCATGGGGGTGCTGGATTGATGGTTGGACTTGCTGATCTTAGAGGTCTCTTCCAACCTTGATGATTCTATCCTATGATTTTGTATTACACTATACAGTAAAGAACTAGCCATGAAGAAAGCTTATGCCAAAAGAGAAGCACCTGAGAACCCAGGTAACCCATGTCTCATCCTTTAACATGACACTGACAATGTCACAGGAAGAAAGTTTCTAGCTAGTGCAGAGGCAGTTTGCAGCTGCAAATATATATATATATATATAAATTACAAATAAATTATCCTAAGCAAGGCTGGATACAATGAACACAAAAAGCTGCCAACTGATTTAGGGGAGGTCAGTGCCTGAACTTGCAGTTTGCTGCCAATTCAACTGAGTCATCAGCATTGCACTCCTTTGAAAAGAGAGACCATGCTCCATTTGCAGAAGCTAACAAGAACTTGGCCACCACTTGGCCAGCTCTCCTGCTAGGTCCTCAGCTGTGCTGTGGCCCTTTCTGATGGATATCAGCATCATTAGGATTCTATATGGGGTATGGGCAAGCAGAACAGTTGCAAACAGCACAATGAGCAGAGTAGGGTTGCCTGTGCTAGTGGATGGTTCACATCAGATAGCTCTTCTACAGGATGCTGTCTCAATAACAATCCTAGTATTCAATCCTAAAGGGAATATGATGAAGTTCCTTAGCCCAGACTTTCTCCCCTAGTTTAAATTTGTTATCATAGCCAACTGGTAAACCTATCTGGAACAAGAGATTGGTGCATTTGGTATCTGATAGGGAGATCTTAAATGTTTCCAATTACTACCTGGCCAAAAGCCCAGAAACAGGCATCAGTGCCAAACACATTTGTAAAAACAGCAACTTATAAATACTGCTGCAATGTGGCTCCTTCTGCAATGAAAAATGGAAACTAGTTCTTAGAAGTATCACATTCATTTTTTTTTTTAATCTTTTAGTTTATTCTCCAAAAGTGCTTAACTTATAAACAACAAAACCATGAGGAATAAACCCATGTAATCCAAGCACTCCAAATGTATTTAAGCTCCTTTTGAAGCTTATTTTGCAAGTCTCTAATGAGATCTACTGTGAGGAGGAAAAAAAAAGGTGAAGATTCTGTTGGAAACATTAGGAGAACTGCTTTGCTGTAAAGGTAAATATTTTCTCTCCTTCCAGATTTAAAAACAAAAGTCTAAATGATTGAAAATTACACATTTACCTATACTTTTATTAGCTTTTAAAAATCTCAATAGCACTTTAAGATGCACTAGTGCAAGAGACACAAATAAAAAACCCAGCTTAGCCACTCAGTGGCATCTTTTCCAGCACCCTCCTGTGATGTTGACTGTATCTATGTAATGTACAAGCCCATTGCCTCCCATACCGACATCCTAAACTCTCATGTACATACAGCACACACAGCAAAACCTCTGAACCCAGCTCCCCACCTTGACCCTTCCACCTCCACCCTGCAAGTGTGAAAGGCAAACCCCACCGAGGGCAGCAGCACTGCCTGCATCCCCCAGGGGCAGGAGCAGATCTTGTGCTGCTTCCCCCCTTTTCACTCCACACTCCTTCACTCCTTTGGAATAATCAGGCACATTTTTGCTCTAACTAGAACAACAGTTAAGTTCTCCAGATGGCTACACAAGGTCACTTTGTCACTGGCACCATCACTGGGGTCTCTCTGTTAAAAATCCCAAGGAAATGAACAAAAACCTTAAGCTTGCTGTTGTTTTTTAATGCTTCTACATCTCTCTCCTTTTTGTTTTTGGGTTTTTTTTTTTTTGGTTTGGGTTGGGTTTGTTTTTTTTTTTTTGCTGGAGGTGAATTCAGCAGTATCCTGCATTTTTGGGTATATTGTTTCCTAAATTAACAAATGTGCAAATTCCAAAAGGGAGGCAAGAAAGCCTTCAGCTGCAGGCAATCACACCCCAGCACTGCACTGCTGAAGCAGCATCTCCAGTCTTGTCCCTTGAGGCTGACTGCTATTGATAGCTAGGTCTCTGAGATAGAGAATGATTTTCAACAATGAAAGACTAATACTAATAAAAATAAAATAATAACAGTAACAACAATAATAGATACTCATTCCATCCTCAGCTCTGATAAAGCTTCCCCTCCTCCTTACTCATTTCCTTACCAAAACCAAATAATACAGACAAGATTTTAATAAAATCAAGTCATTTGGGGGAAAAAAAAATAATGAAACCACCCAGGACTCATTCTCCAAATGCTTTACAATTCATCATATTTTACTGAAAATCACACTCTTGCATTGAACCTCAGTAAAGTAGGAGAGAGCAGTTCCACTGTGTACATACATTAAGCTCTGGACAGTCTGAACTATTGACCTCCTTTGCCACCAAAATATCAGTTAATCATAAAACTGAGCTGTGAGCTGTTACTCAGAAGCAGCAGCCAATGCATGAGTAGAGAATAACTTCTAACTCACAGTTGATAAAGCAGGCTAAGTGGACAATTTTAGATGAACACATATTTTCTACACCCCCTCAAAAGGCAAGGCAATCACAACTCTGAGGATATGCTCAGGACAACACACCCCAAAGGCACAGAAAACAGCCTTGAGGATTGCTTTTGATTAAAGTGCTACCCTCTGCTTTTCATTCTGCTTTTTAAATGCTTGAGAAGTGAGTAATTTCAGCAATGACACCAGGCAAGAGATGTAGTCAAACTGAAAGAATGCCCAGGTGCCCTGTGAGGATTGATGGGGATGAAGGAACCTTCAGCATCAGCAGCTTGAAATGCTCTGTGCCTAACCACACACAGCCAGGAACACAAAAGCTGCACCAAATTCAGCTGTGCTTAGAAATGGAAATGCAAAGCATGAACAGAATCACAGAATTCCTTCCAGCTCCTAACATTCTGTGATTCTGTAATCACTATGGTTGGAAGAGACCTCTAAGATCATCAAGTCCAACCATCCACCTATCACCACCATGCCACTAAACAGCATATCTAGATGTTTTTTGAACCCCTCCAGGGTTGGTGACTCCCCCCCTGCCCTGGGCAGCCTGGGCCAATGTATAACAGCTCTTTCAATGGAGAAATTTTTCCTGATATCCAACCTAAATATCCCTTGTTGCAACCTGGCTGTTAAGGAGGAGGATGCCAGCAAATAATGTTTTGCTTCACATGTTTTAATCTTACTTCAGCCACTTAAAAACACTCAGTAGTTTAATCTACTTTAACTGCAGACTATCAGGAGAACATGCAAGTTTTCCAGCCAAACATCATCCCTCAGTTTCAGCACAGGACAGATTACCTGGGAAATGCCAGGTAGAGAAACAGGCTGTCAGAGGATTTCTAACTAGTGGAAGAATTATCTCTTCATTAGAAAACAATTTTGTTTAGCATTAGCAAAACCATTCACTAAAGGAGTCAGCAGGCACTGGTTTTGCTATGAGGACAGAAAATGATCCAAATCCCTAATAATACAAGTGCATGTCTGATCCTGAGATAACTACAATCATTGCTCAAATCCTTCAGAAGTAGGATACATCTCCAGCAAACTGATCAATAACATGTTATAGAGAAAGACACAAAATTATAAATACTGAATGAATGATGGAAAAAAATCATTTTTCAATCTTCATTTGAAAGCAGTGCTAATATTTGCTTAGATATTAAACAAGCAGAAAGCAGAATACTAACCTATTCTTATTGATGTGTCAGTGAGCTTGCTGTTGCTGCTACTTGGAAGGTAAACATTAAAAAGTCATCAGATCAACATTTGCTAATGTGTGCTTTTTAATCCACATAGAGAGCAGTCAAACTTCAGCCTGAAAATTCATTTATTTCCCAGCACTCCATTTGACACTGAGCAGTTAATCAATTATAATTTGCTTCTGAATTTGAACTAATAGGTACAGAACTTCTGGAAAGACAAAACTGACAGAGAACATCGACAGAAAAGAAAGAATCTGTCTGAAAAATAAGTGATCTTGTCAGAAACAAGAATTAGAAATAATTGAAGAATCTCCAGTGAGAAGATACTGCTGCAGAGATGTCATCTCATGTAGCACAGTAAATCACCTGCCAGTCACTTGCAGAGAGCCTGCAGGGTGAGCTATGCCATTATTAGCTTTACTTTTTCTTATAAATCTTCACTTTGGAAGAGACTAATTTTTATGTTCACAGTTTGCCTTTTACAAGCAAAATATTAAGAAAGTTATAATCCTCATTGCCTTGGACTGACAGTTCTGTTACAGAAGCCTTGGGAGAACTCTGCCAAGGGTCTGCCATCCTTTCCCAGCCAGGTGAAGAAGCAGCAGGGTAACCCTGCTGCTCAAGCCAAGGTCCTCCCTGGTAATAATACAGTCATTATGGTTGGAAAGCCTCTGAGATCATCAAGTCCAACCATCCACCCAACACCACCCATGCCCACTACTAAACCATGTTGCCAAGAACCACATCTACCACAGCCCCTTGCTGACTCACCTTATTCTAATTGAAAACAAGGTGGTAGAATCATAGAATCATTTATGTTGGAAAAGATCTTCAAGGTCATCAAGCCTAACCATCAACCTAGCACAGCCAGAGAGGAAAGTTTCCCAAACCAGTTCAATTTGCTGTCAGTTTGAGCTATTCTTCTCCTTTAATATTTGCTAGGATACTAAAGCACTCCTGGAAAGACTTCTTTTGGTTTGGTTTAAGGATAGGATTCTAAAATGTGTACAGAAAGAACACATTAAAAACTCTTCTTTGAAAATGCAGCTGGCTTTCAAACTTTTGAACAAAAAAGGACTGATTATATGCTACTAACATTTGCTTGCTTTCATGCAATAAGAAAAAAACAATCTTACTGCAAGGTAAATGACTCAAAATTTTAGTGAGATTAAAACAATATTGTCACAGAAGATCAGATTTTTCTTTTCCATTTTCTTTATGTGGTTAATTTCTTAGTGGATTTAAATTGAGCTGAAGATTTATCTCAGGGAGGACTAGATTTTGATGCCTTCTATGTGAGTGTTAAGTTAAAACCAAATTAAAAAGAAAATCACACCCACAATAACACTGTTTCCCCTAACTGGATTCTAAAAATATCTCACCTACATCATGACTTCCTTTTTCTTTTCCTTTCCCATTAAAAAGCTTTAGTCTGTCACAACCTGGGTAAAGGAAATTACATTTTGTCAAGTGCCAGCAGAAAGAACCTGAACATTTGCTATTTGTCAGTCTCAGCTCAGCCTCCTTAAAGCAGAAGCTGTTTTCAAACTCTTCCTTTTTGAGGACAGTGCCTAAACCAATTCAGTACAACAAACCAATGCCTTAACCTTACTCAGATCTCACCCACTGTCATCTGCACTGATGTACACACAGATCTTTTTACTTGACAGGAAAGGCAGACTGCAATTATAACTAAGATCACAAATTCCAAACAATGCCTTCACAGTTGAGTCTCACTCCAGCTGTGCCTCAGCTTCCAACACTACTGTGCCCAAATTCAGAAAGTCTGTCTAGCTTCCTGGCATTCACACCCATTGACCCAGTTCCCTTGATGTCCTGGCTTCTGATGCAGATCCTGACCCTCTTCCTTCAGTAAACAAAACAAATGGTCACCCATGCTTAGATGAGAACTTGAAATAGTTGTCCCACAGAGCTCTGTCATCAACATGTAAAGAGAAGAAATTGCCATTTCTGTTTCATACCTGCACACATATACAAGAGAGATGGAAATCTGCCACTGCAGCTCTTCTGTCTTACTCTTTTAATGCAGTTTTGACTAGATGGCTGTCACCACTCTTTGCTAAATCTAATATAGTGCCCTAAAACTTCTGAGATTATATGTCTATAATTTAATTTCTGTTTATTTCCCTCCCATTCTGAAGTTCAAATCTATTTTTTTTCCTCCTCTGCAACTATGAGATATAGGTAGTGCCTTTCTTAGGAAAACTGAAATTAGAATAACTTTAAGGAGCTTTAGCAGGAACAGCATAGAACACCAATTAGCAGTGGTGATTTTGCTGCTGGCCATGCATGGACACTCTAAAAAACTAGAAGCAGACTGTAGGATTCAGCAGTACATGAGTCTGGTGGATGACCATGCAAGAGTGGCTAGGCATTGGCCCAGGCTGCCAGTGGTGGAGTCACCATCCCTAGAGGGGTTCAAAACCCATGTAGATGTGGCACTTGGTGACATGATTTAGTGGCATGGGGGTGTTGAGTTAACAGTTGGACCTGATGATCTTAGAGGTCTTTTCCAACCTTAATAAGTCTATGATTCTAAGGAAAATGTTTTCTTACCTTTCTAACATTCCATCACCTAACCTACCCTCCCAGGGTTAGCCAACAGCAACCTAGACAGTGACCAGGCAAAGCAGAGGACACAGCACATCTTTAGTGGCTCAGAAACTTGGGTGCCAAGGGTTTTGCCACAAGTTAATTAGAGACAAAAAGCCACCAATCAAAATCATTAATTAAATAGTTTTCCTTGTTTGTTTGTTTTCCCAAAGCAGGACTTACCAGCACATTTAGTCCTGGTGATAAGTGGTGGTCCTGGTTGTCCAGTCCCACCTTCTCCTGGTCTGGTGAGCAGGACCCGAATCTCATATTCAGTGTCAGGGTCCAAGTGCCAGAGCTTGTAAGTAGGTGCATTGACAGCGTGGGTTTCAGTCCAGGTCCCAGATGTCATTCTGTACTCCACTTCTTTCAGGATAATGGGTCCATCCCCAATGATTGAGTTGGCATTGAGTTGAATGAGCAGGTAGGTGGGTCCAACACCCAGCAGCTGCGGGGGGGCTATTGGCCGAGGAGGCTCTGTAGTGGAGACAAAGAAGAACAGCCATGTTTTTTCAACCTAGTCCTACTTGAGACAAATTTTCACTTCAGCTTAATTCACTATGAAATTAACCAGATTAAAAAAAACCCAAAACCTGAAAAGAAAAATCTAAAAAACCCCCCCAAATTGGAAATCCCATGAAGTTTCTTTCCACATGAAGGCTCTTTCCACAGAAAGTCATAGCTTTGAATCGTAGAATCATTAAGGTGGAAAAGACCTCTAAGATCAACAAGTCCAACCATCAACCCAATACCTCTCATTCCAACTGCAAATCACAAAATCATTATGGTTGGAAAGACCTTTGAGGTCATCAAGTCCAACCATCCACCCAACACCACCTTGCTCACCATGTCCACCGAGCACTGTCTCTACATGTTTTTTGACCACTTCAAGGGACTGTGATTCCATCACCTCCCTGGGCCAATGCCTGATAACCCTCTGGGTGAAGGAATTCTTAATATTCAGCAAAGATTTCCAAACTCAAGAGCAAAATCAAACTAACATCAACAAAGAAGAGCTGAGGAGAATTTCAGTGGATGGAAGCAGGTAGTGAGTGCATCACTGGCATCTGCCCAATGCTATTTTTTTTCCAGTTAAGGACCACAAAATCCTTCCTGATTTATCAATTGCTACTTCTTAACATTGTTCTTTCAATCCATAGATACATATATACATAGAAATACACACACATAGGAATACACACACATAGGAATATGCATGTACACAGAAATACACATACACAGAAATATGCATATACATAGAACTTTCCTTCAAGAAACTGTTGCAATAGCCCTGTACAGAATAGTCTTAAAAATCAGTACCACTGCAGTTCATTTGAAACCCACAGTTAGGGTACAAGATCCAGATGCCTATTATGGGCATTCAGAATCCTCAGAACTGAGCAAAACTGTCAGGAGAAGGACAAAAAACCAAATCAAGACACATAGCAATGATACATTTTCTTCTTCAGTAACTAACCACTGATTTAGGAGCTTGAACAATAGGATGCATGTTGTCTTTTGTCATCTTCTATTCTCATCAGCTTCTGCCTGCCTAAATATTTCAGCACAGCTGCCAACTGAAAAGGCAATGGCAACCCAAATGGGGAGGTGAGGTCCCCCTTACCCTGAGACAGGTTTACGTGGGGAAGCAGCGCCGTTGCCTCGGCGTGATTGATTTTAAGCAGCAAGCTCACAAGCAACATGTACTTTGCTAATAAAATGAATCCACTGCTCACCACGGAAAGGTTCATTTCCATTCCAGATGGCTCATATTTCAACTCATTTGTTTCAGTTAATTAGGCAACAATGCTAAATTCGATGCACACGGGGGTTTCAACACCGCAGCGATGCAGAACTAACAACACGGCGACTCTCAGCAGGTAGAGGAGATCTCGTGGCCAGGAGATTAGAAAGAACATTTAACCCCATCCAGCCTTATAGATTTCCCTTGAGGGGGGGCCCCTTTTCATCACCTTTCCCCTCAACCCCTCCAACTGAGAGAGTCACAGAATCATTAAGGTTGGAAAAGACCTCTAAGATCATCAAGTCCAACTGTTGACTCAACACCCCATGCCACTAAACCATGTCACCAAGTGCCACATCTACATGGCTTTTGAAGCCCTCCAGGGATGGTGACTCCACCACTGCCCTGGGCAGCCTGAGACAATGCCTAACCACTCTGGCAGCCAAGAAATTGTTCCTCAGATCCAACCTGAACCTTCCTTGGTGCAACTTGATGCCATTTCCTCTTGTCCTATTGCTAGTTACCAGGGAGAAGAGACCAAGCCCCACCTGGCTCCAACCTCCTTTCAGGGAGTTGCAGAGAGTGAGAAGGTGTCCCCTGAGCCTCCTCTTCTCCAGGCTAACCAACCCCAGTTCCCTCAGCTGTTCCTCACAACACTTGTGTTCTGGAACTTAGCTTCTAGAGAAGTCAAGACACAGAAGCATAGAACATATTCTCCCCCTAGGAATGATCCCACCACTGTCACTGACAAGAGTCTGTGAAGGGGAATGGTGAGAGAGGGCCTCCAGACCTCCTCTGACATCCCTCCATGGTGAAGTTTGGCTTGATTATCTACATTCAGCTGTGAAGTTCCCCCTCCAGATACCAGAGGTGGCTCCAAACAGTGTATTTACCAGCTCTGTGGCCAACCAAGTTTCCCACACTTTGGTACAAAAGGACTTCTAGCAGACTGTTTCTTTCTAAATTAGCTGCATCTCAAGCCACTCAGTCTGGAGACCAAGAAATCTGTGAACGTCTCATAGTGGCTACACAAGGGGAGTTGATTTTCTCCTCCAGGAGTGCAAAGGTGAATGCTCTGAGGTGCTCCTGGTTTCTCCTTCAGGACATACAAAAACTCAAAGCATCTCAATTAATTAGTAACATGTTTTACCCTGCTCCTGCAAGAAATGTGCATATGAACTAGTTTAGATCTCTACCTGCATAGAAGCTCAGCAATGCAGCCAGGCTTAATGAGGGCAGTTTATTTGCTGTGGAACTACCATATTAAATGTCAAACTAATGAATTCTAAGGTCAGTGGATATTACAGCAGGAAACAAATGCTGATGAGCATGATCCACTACCAGCTCCAAGTTATCAACCTGTAAACAATAAGGCCCTGTTTAGAAGTATACACTTTGATTAAGAACATGATTAGCACAAATAAAACCTCATATTAATGAGACTAATATACCATTGCATATTAAATTTTTATGTTAAGAGGTAAAGCATATTCTTATATTAGCATATGCATTTTGGTTTGAAGCTCTTGAGGACAAGGAGACTTACTTATAAAGTCTCTCCCAGTTCCAATAAATTATGCATGAATTTTAATCAGTTAGCAAATGAACAAGTAATTGTTCTGCAGCATTATTAATATTCTTCATAATACAATATACTATCAGAACCAGAGGTGAGGTGCAACCAGAAATCCCCAAAGCACACTAAGTATCAACTGAAGCATGCAATCCTCATATACCAAGATAAACTTTCCTGATGTTACCCAATTAACTCCCTATTAATTATTCTCATTCATTATTCTATAACCAGACCCATCAAAGAGTCCCCAACTGTAACTTGAAACCACAGAATTCCCTCTCAGATATCCAGCAACCAGAAACTTTTACACTGTAAAAATTGCCATTGATAACTCAAAGAGAGAACAAAGCCATTATTAATGTTTTGTTTTGGTTGCCATTCTTATAGCAAATATCACAGGCATCAAAAATATTCCTCTTTCAGTGGGTTTTAAAATGTAAATTATATCCTTCAAGGAAGTGATGGTGTCCCTGCCAGTCAGGGGGGATGGAACAAGATGATCTTTAAGGTCCCTGCCAACTCTGACAATTCTATGATGTTTTTGGGGCCACCTAGAAGTAAATAATAGAGTTACAGAGTGTCCTGAGAAGATAGGCTGCCAAAAATGAAAACCCTCTGATATGAGGTATGAAATAAACAAAGATGTGTGAAATGGAAGCCCAAAGAAAACTGAAGTTTGGTCTGGTTTAATAACAATATAAAAACCTCAGCTTCAGCCAAGCCAAATGACAGCTTTAGAGTTCAGAACCTTGATCTGAGGTACTGCTGCAAGAAGCTGAGGCTCACCAGCTAGCTACCCATCTCCTTGCCTGACCCTGGTCCTGCTGAGGCACTCTGCCTGCTGATGGACACTACTTAAATAAATTTAGTGGCTTTCAGTCACCCACACTTGCAGCCAGGTCAGGCAGCATGGTGACCTCCCTCCCTCTCCCCACTGCCCTGGTCACTTCAACCAAGCTGGTGAACTGTATCTTGGATTTCTACCAAAAAATAACCCAAACCCCTCAATTACTGTGAGCAGATGTAGCTAAGTGCCAAGGCCAAGTGCCAGGTCCTGCACTTGGGTCACAACAACCCCATGCAACCCTACAGTCTTGGGCCAGAGTGACTGGAAAGCTGCCCAGAGGAAAAAGGCATGGGAGAGGAGGTGCTGGTTGGTGGCAGCAGCTGAAGATGAGGCAGCAGTGTGCCCAGGTGGCCAAGAAGGCCAACAGCATCCTGGCTTGGGTCAGAAATAGTGTGGCCAGCAGGATTAGGGCAGGATAGTCCTCCTGGACTGGGTACTGGGGAGGCCTCAAATACTGTGTTCAGTTTTGGGCTCCTGACTATGAGAAAGACATTGAGGTACTGGAGGATGTCCAGAAAAGGGCAACAAAGATGTTGAAGAGTCTAGAGCACAAGTGTTGTGAGGAGCAGCAGAGGGAACTGGGGTTGTTAAGCCTGGAGAAGAGGAGGCTCAGGGGAGACCTTCTCACTCTCTACAACTCCCTGAAAGGAGGTTGAAGACAGGTAGACCTCTTCTCCCAGGTAACTAGGAATAGGACAAGGAGAAATGGCCTCAAGCTGTGCCAGGGGAGGTTCAGGTTGGATATTAGGAAGAATTTCTTCCCTGCAAGAGTGGTTAGGCATTGACCCAGGCTGCCCAGGGCAGTGGTGGAGTCACCATCCCTGGAGGGCTTCAAAAGCCATGTAGACAGGTTCAAAAGCCATGTAGACGTGGCGCTTGGCAAGCTGGCTTAGTGGCATGGGGGTGTTGGGCCAACAGTTGGACTTGATCTTAGAAGTCTTTTCCAACCTTAACAAGGTCCTTAGGCATGCAGCATTCCTAGCAAGCAATTTCCATTGAGCATTTTATTCTATGAAAAAAATACTTCAACCCACAGATGGTTTCTTAACTCATCAGTAGAATCACGATTTCCAAAGGTATTTCAGGCACTCACACTAAACACTTTGAATGAAAACCCTTCATGGTGAATTTCATTTCTTCCTTTGCTAAGCAGAAAATTTAGAATTCCTTTTCCAGTGTAACTAATTTAATTATTGACTCATTTTTTTTGCCTCTTGTTTTTTTCAGCCACTGCTTAAAGGCGTTAAATCTGATGAAATCCTTTCCAGTATGCACCACCACTACCATCTCTGAGAGACTATATAAAAAGACCACTTCAACATCTGCAAGACATTAAAGAAAAGAAAGTTATTTCCATGCACAGCAATCTGCAGCATTTGGTCCATTCTGGTTTTGACAGAAAATGCCCACAGCTAAGTTAATCAAAAATTAAGAGTGACATTTCATCAGGACAAAGTTCCCCTTCTGCTGAGCTACTAGTAGTACACTGTGCTCACATCAGTATGGGTATGACATTATCTATTAAATGTACTGTGGTATTTAGGCACCCATGACTAGAATAAGCACACAGCATCAACCTCTGCTAGAAGTCTCCCTACAGTTAAGCAGTTGTGTCATATTCTTAATATTAAATATTGGAGGCAAATAATTACATGTTCACAGGCAGAAAAAAAGAACCAGAAAAGGTCACAAGTGTTAGCAAGTACAGTAGCTAATATGAATAAAATTTCTTATATTCCCCAGGTAACATATTGCTTAACACTATTTACCCAGCCTGGGTGACAATAGTGCTAATACACTGCCCTCCAATACTAAATACTTCCTAAACTTAAAATAAAGGAAGGGAGTTTCATTAGTATCTTAGTAGTGATCATATACATATAAAAGAATCCAACCAGAATCATACAAAGATAATAGATAAAAATATAATAATATATATAAAATATATATAATATATATATGTATATATAAAATATATAATGTATAAAAATATCCAACCAGAATCCACAAAGGCTGACACTGGATGCAGGCTTAATAAAATCTTATTTATTTACAAGTCATGTTTTGCTGTGCATAACATCCACCAGTCACAGAAGACTCTTGCCTTGCTCACAGCAGAAGGGTTTAGAGGAGGTGGGCAGGAGAAGGCAGCTCACCACAGAGTCAAGACATGAAAGATAGGTCAGTCTTAACTATGCCATAAACTGTCAAGAAAGCAGATAACTCAAGAGAATACAAATATCCTTTTCATAACTGAGAGAAACAAACAGATAAATCCACAGAAATGCAACTAATACTGGATATTCTGGGGAGTACAGTGGAGATGCCTCCAGAAATGACTCAAGATTGACTCAGCTACCACCAAGGTATTTCCTCTTCCAGGGAAATTTCTTGTATAGCTGTTTAGGTCTGTCAAGGGTCAGGGTTGGGCTGGCCACTAAACAAGTGGCAGATGCTCTCAATGAGCCACTCTGCCTTCCCAAAGGGAAGGGGAACAAGGGAGAGAGACTGGTGGGGTGGGGAAGAGAACTAAAACTACTTTAATTAAAATAATAACAATAAAATGAAAAATACACAAATATATACAAAACCAATACTGAACCCAGTGCCTCTGATGGCAACTACATCACTGCTGTCACTGATGCTGTGGCAGAAGTCCTAGAGTGGACTTAGAAGCAGACAAGAACCAGATTCAGGAGCTGCATTTTGGAACTGGATCCAGGAACTCATGAACTGGGATTGAAAGTAGAATGGACAGAGTCCTCCTCAGGCACTGGCCATTGAAGAAGAGCTTGACCCTTGTGATCCCTCAGCTTTATACTGTATGTTACATACATGGAAAGGAATGGAATGGAATCCCTTCTCAGTCAGTTTAGGGTCACCTGTCCTATCCCCTCCTCCCTGCAGGTGCTATTTCTGACTTACTGCAGCCCAAGGTGGGACCCAAGCTGTAGCAGTGCCCTTGGGCTCACCCCAAGCCTAGGTCCTAACTCTCCCCATGGAGTGTTGTCCCTGCTAGCAGCAGCCACTGCCTGGGAGAACATGCTGGGAGCTGCAGAGAGTGCAGCCCTGAGAAGAGACTGAGCTGGGAAAGGCAATGCCTGAACAGAATCAGTTCTGTTCTAACTCAAACCAGGACATAGTATGTCTACACAGTTCTTGCAAGCACCCTGCATTTCTAGCTGAGCTTCAGAGCCTGGCCCAAGCTGACTATGTGTTGTTAGAGCATGATCTTTGCCATACCAAGCCCTCTAGGAGCAAGGCTCCGTGGGAGTGCAGTCTGAGGCACCCAAGGCATACAGGCCAAGTGGAAAACACCTGCTTGCCAGGAGCTGGATCCACACAGAAGCATGATGATGTCTCTGCACTAGGCTCCAGATTGCACACAGAGCTGTTGTGGCAAAGCTGTGTCAGAAGACCCAAGGCACAGAGCCAGAAGAGTGTGGAGAAACAGACTGCTGATCCCATGCAACAGCTACACTGCTCCAGCCCTCTTCCTGTTCTGGAAGATTACATATGGCTCTAGGGATTCACACATTTTAAAAAAACATTGAAAGCCAGGAAAGTATGTTTAAAAGTAAGAGAAAATGTATTGAGATTTAGCAGAAAGAATGATGGCTGTTAAGTACTAGCAGGGAAACAAAATTCTTGGGTCTTAAAAACCTGGTTAATCCAATGGGAGCTAAAAAAAAAAAAAGAATTAACAAGAATCAATGACTGAAAGCTTACATTCCAATCTGGTATTGAGCCAGAAATTTAACAGTGAGAATAGTAACTGGAGAACAGAGGAAATTCTGCATTCTCTAGCTGAGTGTTTGCAAGTCAAGGTTGGATGTTTTCTTATGAATTACATGTTAGGGGGCAAAAAAAATAGCTGATGAGAACAACATGTGAGGCTCCAAAGAAGCAAAATAGAAAGAAATTATGTGGTGATGAAGGTGGTCACAAAATCAGCTCTGAAAAGGTTGAGGATAAAAACAAACCATGTAGATTTGCAGCACAAAACCTGGGTTCATTTTATATTCAGGAAAAAAAACATTCCATATGTGGCTTATCTTCAATATGAACTAGAAATATTTTCATTCAGCTCTCCAAAATGGTTAGGAACTACTGCTCTGCTAGGAAAATTAAATTAGAGTTTAAAACAGAAGGTTTTATTTTGGACTTAGGCTTCCCTCAGTGGACACCTGGCTCTCTTCTACACTGACAGCAGCCTGACAAGACCTGCTGGCCTCAGCACCACCAAAAGCTATATTAACACAAACAAAGCTGTGCTAAGTAGGAGAAGAAGCATTGCAGAAAGCAGCATGATGAGAAATTCTTCTACTCAGGTAAAAAAGCAGGTTAATGTAGGGCCTTGAAGGGTCCCAAGCTGAAAGCACAGATCTGACTACCAGCAGAGAATCCTGAACCTTAAGGAAGGGTCAGAGGAAGCCTCTGCAGTTTATTTTTAAATTGCCAAGAAGATCTCAAGCTTTCACTTTCTCTGGATGACAGACTACACTCACAGCTCAGTCTGTCACCCTATACATGCCATCTCCTGTGAGTAGTTAGGCCCTTAATGGTTTTCTTGTATAACACATGGAAGACAAATAAAAACCCCAACAGCCTACGCATCAAAGACATTGCTCAACAGACTGAGGACAGTTCATTAATGGGAGTTGAAAACTCTACTGGGCTTCTGAAAAGAAAGAAAAAAAAACCCCAACAAAACCAGAACCAAAACCCCACTGTCACTCCTCCAACTTCTGTTTTATTTTGTTGCACTCCTAAGGACACAGCTTCAGATGCACATTCCTCTGAGACCACTTAACCAGTAGCCAAGGCTTCACATGGGAATTCCAATAAACAAAGTTACATCAGGACTATTTCAAGTAACCAATTCAAAAATACAGACACACACACATCCCTAAGTAGAAAAATGCTGTTGTTATGGGCTTAGCCCACAGGATTCTTGCTTGCACATCATATAGTGATGATACTTGATTTTCTCACTTGGGCAGCCCACCTTATTCTTGGGGCAAAAGAGGAGAGCAAGTCTAAGCTTATTCTCTGCCATACTATGCATCAGCTACAGAGATTACTCCTGCCCAGAAGATACAACACATCTGAAAAATGTCAGAATAAAAGAGCAGGTCTATAAGCAACTCTTCAATTGCTGTAGGAGTGCCCATAGAAGAGGGAGAGGTTGATGTCACAACAGCCTTTTCTCTTCCCAGATGGCTCCTGACTTCTTTTTTTCCCTCCAAAGGTTACACTTTTGTCTACCACCTTCCTATCCCCTCAGCTGGGTATATGGTACCAGTTACACACCACCAGAGGGGAATGGGCCACCACCACCCCCTGTGCTTGGTCCTGTTTCTCACCTTGAATGATACCCAGGCATGGTGGCAGTCATAGAATTGATAAAGTTGGAGAAGACCTTTGAGATCATTGAGTCCAACCATTAGCTACTACCATACTCACCACTAAACCAGGCTTCAGCAGGACAAGCCCAACTCCAGTCAGTGCATGTTGCACAGGTGGCAGGAGGACACATCTAGATGCTTCAACTCATTTTAACAATTGCTTTATTTCTCTACATTGTCATTTTATTCTGACAGAAAAGTTTCTATTGCTCCCCCCTTTATCTTCTGCAGACAGCTTGGAGGAAGCATTTCCTGTGGGTTCCTGCTGCTCAGGCAAGCTAACAACATCTCCTCCCTGCAGGTATACTGAAGAGAAGGGAGCAAAGACCTTGTCAGCAACCAACTGCCTTTACCTATTACATCATGTGATGATTTCACATAGAAGATCAGTCAAAATCAGAAGGGCTTTACACTGAACTGTTCCAAACAGCCACAAGCCTCCCTCTCTCTCTATATATATATTTATTTTTCCCCCAAAACACAATTCTGAGCTAATTCAGATTTATCTCAGCTGCTTTCTTGCAACCATAAGTGATGGTGGCTGCATGGAGGAACTTGAACAGCTTGTAATCTACTATTTTGCTACAAAGCTTTTCCTCCAGTTCTTAATTTTTTTTTCTTTGCAATGATGCTTATGCAGACTTAATTCCCAGGACTCCAGAAACATTCTGGCTGTGACTTTAAAATACAATTTATCACAGTACCTGGCACTAGTTGCTAGTCCTGAGGTTCAGCACAATACCCAATAAAAAAAAATATGTTACATTTTAATT
This sequence comes from Galbula dea, assembly GCA_013399015.1. Classification (NCBI taxonomy): domain Eukaryota; kingdom Metazoa; phylum Chordata; class Aves; order Piciformes; family Galbulidae; genus Galbula; species Galbula dea. The sequence continues at coordinate 928,508 of VWZX01009197.1, read as the reverse complement.
AAGAAAGTTAGTTATCTGGAACAAAAGAACTCATTCTAAGCAACAGCTTAGTGACCAGGTCGTATCAAATGATTTATCCAACTCACTTCAGAGTCTGTAGGACCATTTTTATTGTCTTTTATTACTTGGAATGGAAAAACTGAAAGACTCTATTTTAAACAAACATTCAAAATAAATATCTCTAATGGTGAGATTCAGGTTATTACCTAGAGAATCAGTTCCTGGAGAAAAACCAGCCCCAAACTGAAAGAGCAAATTGAGCAGCAAGCTCACGAGGTTGGCTTAGGCAGGATACTAACATATTTCACCCTAATATCATCTCTAATTTTGGGGGTCTGCAACAGGGATACTATGTCAAAAGCTCATCTCAAACAACAGATTTATCTTTGAGCATCTGTCTACTCTATCAAGTCTGAGTGGTAAGTACAGCAAAAGCTGCAAGCTCCTGCAGCTCAAATGTATTTAATTCAAGTGGTGTGGCAGTTACTGACCACTTGAAATGCTGAAATAAGAATTATTTCCACAGTGAAAACTGCTAACTTCTACACAGTGATTTTATGCCCTATGCATCACTGTGGCATTTTATTCACCTTGATTTGAAACACTGCTGCATTCACTTTATTATCTTCCTTTAAATAAAAGGAGCAGTGTGCAGCTCCAGCATTGTCAGCAGAAACTGTAAATAAGGTTAAGCTCGTGGCCAGCTTACAGGTAAGAGAAGAAAAAAGTCTCTGTGAAAATTGGAGTATGCCATCCCTCTGTAAAGCTTATGAGCAGAACACATGACTATTTCTTGAATGACAGTAGGCCAGGCTACTCTGGGAATCAATTAGAAGAGGATGACATATTTTGTCACAAAGGTGGCTTTGTGTTAAAGACATTTATGCAGTGCACTCCTTGAGCAAAAAAAAATGAATGCATGCAAGAAAAAGAGGTGCCTGGAATGAGAAGACATTCAAAGCTTAAATAAAGTCACTTGATATAAATGAGTCAGCTATAGAAATCTCAGGCAAAGACTTGATCAGAAGGACTTTGCTATCCACATGTACAAGTAATTCCCTCAAGATCTCTATGTTGAGATTATGGTTGGGAAGAAACAGTCTATATCTGCTTTGCTGTCAGGAACCAGCAGGTTGAGAACAAAATTGAATGCCTTCATTAAACGGTGGTACTTCCTAAGAAAGAATTACTCTCAGCTCTGCAAGCCTTTGCATTGGGATATTTGACAAGACTGCAGTAGACATGCATTTCCATGTGATGAGAAGGAATGAAACTAGAGAATGAGAGTGTCTGGAAAAGGACAAGTATCATTTGAGGGACTCCAGGTTTTTCTTTCACATAGTTATGTCCTGAGAATATGGTTTTCTTTTACTTCCTCCTTCCCAAGGAGGGAAGCTGAAATAGTCCAACATACTTTCCAGTGTTCAGTAGTTTCAGGAACTGTCCTAGATGTTGAAAGACCAAGACATGTCTAGAAATGTGCAATACAACCAGGATTCCTTCCCTGGGTTTGACAACATGACCTATGAAGATGTAGCTTCCCTTTTTGCCACTACAAACAGCTTTTTACACTGCAGCCTTTGTCGTGATGTGAAAATGTTTTGTCTTCATGTATATCTACTCTCTGACATTTTCAAGTCAGCAGGTAATTTCTGATAAGAGGGCATCTTTTTGAATGCCCAGTCCCTGATGTCCTTTTAGCAACAGGATGAGGTTTCAACAGTAGATGGCTAAAATGAGTCATGATATCTGGACACTGACAAGGAGAACCTGCTCTGCCAAGGGAGGTTGGACTACATGATCTCCAGAGGTCCCTTCCAGCCCCTAAGATTCTGTTCTGGTTCTGTGAAAAGAGTTTTGCATTATTGTAATAATAAGAATAATAATCTTTAAGGTTGCAAAAGCCCTCTCAGATCACCAAGTCCAACCATTGACCCACCACCTCCATGTCACTAAACCATGTCACCAAGTGCCACCTTTAAGCAGGTTTTTGGAAAGGAAGGGAAGCATGAATGGAACCTCATTTCACTGAAGTTAAAGGCCTCCTGTCAGCACTTCAATCCTATGATGAAAGTCAAAATGGACACAATTTAGTGTATGGGTTACACATCAAAGATGATCTAGAGATTTTGGGTGTGCTCAGACTACTCCAGTCTATGGGGCAAAATGAGAGAATCCATCACTTCTGAGCAAATCTATATTTTTGAGGACTTGTTACCTTGCTCAAATCTCTCTATTTCTATTGGTAACCTTTTCCAAGGCACATTTAGATCTTCCCACCAGCAATGTCTCCACATTTCTTATTACAGCATGCCCAAATATTTCTTGCCAAAAAAGCCAGAAGGCAGCCCACTGGAATGACAGAGAAAGGGGCTAATTTTAGGAGTCCCTAAGACACTTCCCTTGATCTGTGCAATGAACCAACAGAAACCAAAATAGGAACCCAATTGGTTAATTTTTGCAGGGCAGTTTTACATCAGAGATGTGAATTACACATCACTTACCACCTACCTGGAAGGACAACCCTGCTCTTCCACTTCTCATCATCAGTGCTGCTTGCAGTGCCTCTCAGCTACTTTACATTCCAGGCAGTTTTGGTTTAAAATTGATCTTGAGGGGGTTGTACATGGAGGTTTCCTCCTCTCCTAGGTCCCTGAAGCATCTCCCAGTGGCTTCAGGCATAAGCCAGTGGCAGCACCAAAGCATGAGAACAAGTCTGGGTGCTTAGAGAGAGAGGAAAAGGGAGGCCAAGGGCTGTGGCTTTCTTTTCAGCAGCTCATTGCATCTGCTCAGCTTTACCATGGAAGCCACCTTCAGAAAGGGGTAGGAGAGGGTAGGGGCAGCCAAAAGGAACAAACATACTTGCCATAGCACCCAGAAAAAAAAAATGTTGCAGCATGTTATCAGCAAGCTGTGCTGGCCCCAGCACACAAAGCTAAAAGCACTTTTCCAGCCATTTTAAATACTGCTTTTCATGAAGTCAAGAAAAGTCAGGACTCTTCCTTGCAGACCCAAAGTCCTGCCTCAAACTTTTGATGTGGGGATGTTCTTTGAAGGATTTTAGATTGTTTGCTTGCTTGTTTTTAAATAACTGCAAGCACCAGGAAACCTCTCTCAGGGGACTCAGTGCCCTTCTGATAAAAGTGGCTTGAGGAGAAAGAGGAAAAGAAAGAAAAAAAGTACTTTATCAACTCAGTCAGAGGACTGGTGAAGTTGTCCCAGTGAACTCCATTTAGGTTTCTACCTCTGGATCCAAATAATTATCCTGCCTGCTCTCAAGAAAGCCTCTGCCTGTTTTTTACCCTCCTCCTCCTCACCCTCTAATGGGAAAGGGAAGCTAAGTCTACAGAAACACTCAGAAGAGGTGCACATGACTATTTTCCCAAGCATTAACAAGCCACAAGACAGCATTTTGACATTTAAAACCAATCCCCTTTTTTATTAAAAATAGGTTTTCCTTCCAAAATTCACCTGAGTGATACCTTTAAGAAGTCAAATGGTTTGGTCACCAAACTGAGAAGTCAACCATTAGCTAAATGTCTATCTCCAAACTCCTTCCATCCATATACTGACACTGCTTCTTCTCCTGCCTTCTGGGGCACATTCTCAGGGTGCAAATCCTTCTGCCTTCTACCCACACAAGCAGTCAGTGAGAATTCAGGGGCTAGGTGACCCTCTGCCCAAAACCAGCTCTGGCTTTTTCATCAGTTCTCCAATAATCCCTTCCTCAAGGCCACACAAGTGCAGGAAATCTATTTTATAGTTCACTTTGGTTACAGCCAAGAATATAGAGGCACCACAAACCAATCTCAAACACACATATTTTACACCTTCTGAAGTGCAGAGGTTTAGAAATTGAAAACAGATTAACTTCATATTAAAAAAACCTTCCTTCTGGGGAGTGACATGGGCTAGATAAGCTGAGGTTGGGTTTTTTGGGAGGGAGGAGAAGGTGTGGAGCAAAATACTCAAGAAAAGTTGAAGGGGTTGAGATAAAAAAAATGAATAATAGCAATTCATAATAATAATTGACCCAAATTCAGCAAACAGCTGCAATAAGACATTATTTCCATTAGCATTTCCAAAAAGGACACATTTTGACTTTTCAGCCTAGCTGCATGTGGGGCACTAGGTAATAACATGGGGCAGTCAGAGCATAATTCAGGATTACAAGGATGTTATACACCCAATTCCTCTTGTCTGGCTCAACTGGAACATGGCTTTGAGCAGAAGCTTCCCATTTTTCAGAAGAGCACCTTAACCTACAGGTTCAGAGCTTCTCAGAAGAGTCTCAACTTCTCTCCTTTTGAAGCTGAACCATTTTCTGCAACATGTTCATTAAGAAATATGCCTGCCTAGAAGGTCAGGAAGGAAAAAAACATGCTTTATAGCATGCTTTTAGGCTCCAATTAGTGCAGTACTGTTGTTATCTGTGGTGCTAGTAATTTGTGAATAGATGCATCCAGTTTATTTCCTTTTCCTTAAGATAATAAAGAATTAAGAAATAAAATGGCAAAATAAAGTCAAAGCTGATGCATGTGAGGGAGGGAATCCCTTATGGACTCTAAATCAGTATAATCAGATAGGAATAATGTTTCTGTGGGGAATTTCATGACCATATCAACCTCCAGTCAGACAAAAAGCCAGATAAGGTATCAGTGATTATCAGGAACAGAAGACAAAAGAGAGTATAGTGTCTTGTGCTACTATTTAAATTTTCTCTCATCTAAAAAGATGAAAGATCTGGTTTTCTATTTACTGCTGGATGGGCTAGAAGACAAGCCATAAAAAAGGCCAAAGAGAAGTTATCAAAGACCTAGGACAACTTCCATATGTGGAGATATTGAATAAGTCTGGATTACTCAACATGAAAGAATGATGATTGAAAGAATACATGCTGGACACTTATGAAATGACAAGTGGCAGGAGAAAGATTAACATGGAATGACTTTTGCTATCTCTCACAGTGAACAAAGATGATACATCACAATTCAAAATAAAAAAGAAAGGAAAAAAAGAGGAGTCTGCAGCCTCAGAGAGAAGTGCTTTCTTCTCTAACTGGAGTTAGCTGCAGGATAACAGGCAAAAACACGAGGTCAACAATGATTTGACAAATTCATAGCCAGTTCACCAAGGGTATTACACACAAATATGTTGATCTATTCTCTGGCTTGATAAATATTAAGCTGTAGATTGCATTGATGTATGAAGTGAGTGTATCACTGTGTGCCTCTCCCATTCTTCTCCTAAAGTAAGTAGGTTTTTTGGCCCTGTAGCAGTGTTTTCTTAAGTTGTTATGTTCTCCAGAGGAAAACAAGACAAGAACAGTCAAGTTACTGATGGAATGTTGGAGAAACACAAGCTTCAATTTATTCTAGGTATCATCTGCTTAAAACTCTAAATTCATAGATTCATAGAATGGTTTGGGTTGGAAGGGACCTTAAAGATCATCTAGTTCCAACCCCCCTGCCATGAGCAGGGATGCCACCCACTAGACCAGGTTGCCTAGGGCCACATCCAACCTGGCCTTGAACACAGCCAGGGATGGAGCAGCCACAACCTCTCTGGGCAACCTGCTTGAGCTCACCTCTTCTTTCAGGGTGTGAATGGTTCTGTGGCCACATTTCCTTCCCATTTTATTCTAAATGAGCAAGGTTCTTTTTTTTTCCTGATGCTTGGAAAATCTTGATGATGGAAAGCTCTTGATTATAAAAGAAAAGCCACTTTGCAGCAGTGAAGCAGTATAAGCTAACCAACTGAAGAAAAAAAAAGAGATTTTTCTGTTAATTTACATTCCTGAATGGTTAACATAATGTAGATGTACTAAGAGGAGCATAATTATGTTGAACCTGCACTAAGTCATCCCAGGTAGTAGTGACTTACTAAAAACTTTCTCCCACCCCACCATCCCTTTAATGTGTGGGGAAAAACAAACAGCAAAGGTAAACAAAGTCAGCAAGGAAAACAGCTTGTTTGACCTCCTTTAACTCTTCCTCTCACTGCAGGCCAATCCATGACTAAAACTGGGGCTTTCAATTGCTAAACACCTTACAAGAAGACAAAATTACCACTTGTCTTCACAGCCTTTCCTGCCAAGGCAAAATGGGTTGCCCTGCTGTCTGCCTTTGTTTCACAGTCAGTATAAACAGTTCCCCCACTGGTAAGTATTCTAACCCTGTGGTGTTTATACTTTCCTTGGCCTGAATTATTTATCATTTCTTTCTCTACAACACATAAAAGAAAAAATGGGTAATGGAAGGGGGGCAGGAACATTGCTGGAGCTCAAAGTACCCTTTGAAAACACTAAAGTGATTTAGACTCTTTTCCCTTTGTTATCTGGTCTAGTTTTTCTCAAGTTCTTCAATGAAGTGTTTCTGTTCATGCCCTGTGTCATTTACACCATACATTAATTGACTATAAAAAAGAATAAAAATCCATCTGTAATTCCACCTAAGTTGCTTTAATGGCACTTTTCTCATCCAGCTTCATAATCCTTTGCTCTTCAGGATACTACTTGTGTCTTGGTACTGCCTTCTCTAAATTATGAACACCTTAATAGTGCTCTCTGGTTGCCTCCTTCCTTTTAACTACCTTTTCTGAGCAACTTGCATCACTTCTAATATCCCAACAAGTGACTTTTTTCTTCAGCAGAAGAATACTTTTAATTTAGATTCAACAAATCACCTGAGGAGAGTGCATTTTCCCCCATTTTTTTTTCTTTTTAAGGGTATAATGTGTGTGAAAATTTCAAATACACATCACAGCAGTGCAGAGCTATCTATCTTATTACTCACTGTCTACTATTGGTACCACATCTACACAGGTATGCTTACTTTGCCACACTTTAATTACACCCATACTAGCTCATTTCATTAGGATATTGTGGAAAAGCCACTCCAAGTGTTGTTTTATTTATGTATTTAAATGTCTTGAACTGAATCACAGCATCATAGGGTGGAAGGGACTTCAAGGATCATTGAATGGCCCAGGTTGGAAGGGACCTTAAAGATCATCTAGTTCCAACCCACCTGCCATGGATCATCTAGTCCAACCTCTCTTGGGAAAGCCAGAGTCTAACTGAAGTGGCCCAGTACCTGTCCAGATGAATCCTTTGAAGTCTTCAATGCTGAGGGCTCCCACACTTCCCTGGGATGATTATTCCAGTGCCTGATTGTCCTTGTGTCTAGTCATAATCTTCCCAGAAGCAACCTGTACCTGTCACTGCTCCTATTTTCCATGTGTTTCCTTGTAAAAAAGGAGTCTCCACTTTCTTTGTAGCCACCCTTTAAATACTGGAACATGGTGATAAGGTCTCCCCCTAAGCCACCTTTTCTCAAAGCTGAAGTAACCCAGTTCTCTCATCTCCTGCTAGTCCCCTTCTATCATATCAACTCCTCTACAGGCATGTTCAGACAAGGAAGCTGCCACTGGAAAAGGAAAACAAAACCCCCCAAAAACCAGAACAAACACCAAAAACCAAACCAAACAAACCCAAGACAAGAGTATTTATCTCTGGAACCATTCCACACTACATTTTCCTGTAGGCACAAAGGTACTTGCAGTGTAGTGTAATCCACTCCCAAAGCAGACTGGGGGTGCAGTGTTACATTATAGCTAAGCTAACCTAAAACAATCACACCATCATGGGGAGTGAACTCTCACTTCTTTCAACCTTTTCCAGACCAGTGGTTCAGCTGTTAGAAAGCTGTCCTGACATTAAAATACCCAGAAACCAGACCAAATGGTGGCTGATAAGCTTCAGCTCCTTACTGAGTCTCTCTGGAAAGCATCCTCTGGACCCCAAACGTTGGGAGTCAAAACAGGATTCTTGCCATCAGAAGATCACTTCAGTGATTCCCTCTCAATCACTTCAAATTCCAGAATCCTGTGGAATTTTTAATGCCCTCCAGGAATCCTGTGACCTCTGCTAAACAGGTGATAAAACCCCAGCAGATTTCAGTAAGCAGCAAGTAAAGCAGCAAGTAAAGCAGCAAGTAAAGCAGCAAGTAAAGCTCAGGTGCCAAATCCATGGAAGGAAGCAGAGCTGGAAGTGCAGGAAGTGCAAGGACAGAACTGACACCCACAAGAAACAGCCTGCAGGTACCTGGTCCATTAATTTCTGTTAATTGCCTGAGAGCTCAGCTTAGTTTCATTTGCTTCCACTTGGCATCTGCTTAGTCAGTTGGCTACAAAGCTGTCCTCTTGCTGAAATCTAGTTCATCTTAATTATCAGAAGTCCTAATGGTGCAAATGTCTTAGGGAGCAGTGTCCTTAATCTGGTGACAGTTTGCAGGTACATGTTTAGCACACATTTCCTCAGCTCCCTTTTTTACTGTAAGCAATAGCAGCTGTACAAAATTCACTACATGTTGTTACCAAATTCTTAGTTACAGCCTGGAGGAAGCACTGCCAAAAGCACTCCATTCCTATTTGGAGGTTTAGTTTGTTTCTCCACAAAAGGTAATAAAAATTTGGTCAAAACATGAATTAAATCACTTTTAGTCCTCTGCAATTCCAGGAAGTTGCTTGGTGAACTTCTTGAAACAGCCACTCATCTTGGCCTGAATCAAAAGCTAACCTGTGCCCTCTCAGTCAATTCTTTAGCCTTTTATATTATCCAAAGACAAGGCTGAAGCCTGGAACAAGTGGAAGCAAACCAGGAGGATCATTTTGCTTCTACTTGTGAAAATGTCACTGACAACCAAGGTAATTTGGAGGGAAAAGAAGTGTCACTGGGACATGATTTTTCTGTTGCAAAATCCACATGCTTTGAGGTCAAGTTTTGGAGGTATTCCCAGGAAAAATAAAACTCATGAAATATTTCTTTAGGCAGCCATGTTGATTGAAAAATGGAAGAGGAAGGTCAAACAGATTCCTGAAAGGGCATGAAGAAATAGCTGCAGTTACAAGAACTGAAGCAGTAAAAAAGAAAATAAAAATGAGAAGGTGGAGGCAGGTTCTCACCTAAAACCAAGACAAATCTTAGGAAAGAAGAGAAGTCTCTAAAGTCTAAACTCAAAATAGAAAATCAATATATAGAGACTCTTAAATATGTCTGCAGCCAGCCAGAAATTTGGCACAGTCCGACCTTCTTCATGAAGTGTCCAGTTATAATTGCCTTTACAGGACCTTTCAGAAAAGGAGTTATTCTACTAGCAAAATAGACTTTGTAACCACCTTTCAATTATCCCATTTTCACTTCTTGGCACATTCAACCTGACAGCATTTTCTCTCCTCCTCTGAGAAAAGCAGCAACCAGCAAGTCAGGCACAAGAGATGGCAGAGTTAAATCACATTGCAGAAAACCCAACAGAAGGTCTGGTGGTACAAGACTGAGGGAAAAAAAAAAGAAGAGAGTAGTAAAAAGAAAGGATTTCAGAGAAAGGTATTAATGGCAACCTGTGAGCATGCAGCACACCACTGTGTTAGCTTGCTGAAACAAATCTGACACAAGTGCCAAGAGGCATGAGAAAACTGGGGAGAGAAGTCCCTCCCCTGCAGAAGCAGAGGAGAGAGGCACAGACTCTTCATGCTCTGTCAATGGGATGCCAGACAAAAAATTAGCAGCAAAGCTGATTCAGTTGTACTTTTCTGAGTGGGAGCACAGCCCCAGTGGCCTGCTTGGAGAGGATGACATGTGGGATTTTGTGGGCAGCTGTCAATGAGTCAGCAGATGAGTAGGGTTTGAGTCCCTTGCTTCAAATTAACAGGCTAAAGCTGCTCCTGGAACAACAAGGGGTGGGGAAAGTATCTTTGCAGAAACACTGATAGCAAGTTTGCAGCAAGGTTTCCTTCCCCATAGCTGTCTACTTTACCAGCTTCTTGGAATATAAGCCATGTTTCACCTTAGTAAAAGCTATCCCCTCCAGGGATGGTGACTCCACCACTGCCCTGGGCAGCCTGGGCCAATGCCTAACCACTCTGGCAGGGAAGAAATTTTTCCTAATATCCAATCTAAACCTCCCTTGGTGCAACTTAAGGCCATTTCCTCTTGTCCTCTCACTAGTATCCTGGGAGAAGAGATGTTTCTGGCTGTGTGCCACAACTCCACATATTAAACAAAAAACCCAAACCACCCTACAGCTGTACCTTGGAAGTATGTGGCTGCCCACATGAAGCAGTGTCTCACACACTGCCAGACAGCTGCTCCTTTCTATCCTCAGGAAGTGGGAACATATTTCCATGGTTGGTGATACAAGTCATAGATCACAACCTTGATCACACTGAGTGTATCTTGTTTTCTCTAGGATGTGCAAGTCATCCAGGCCAAGAGAAGTGGAAAGTCAACGAATAAATCATTAGTCAAGACATTTCCAACTGCTGTCAACATGTTTCAAAGTCAGAGTGAAGCTGAAAGCAAGACAACAACCTCAATTTTTAAGCCAGAGAAAAGCATTTGGTTTACTTGTATCTCCATTCAAATGCAGTAGCTTTTACATCTCCAGCTGTTAAAAACCACCATTAAGGTTACCATGAGGATGGAGGTGTGAGAATAAAACTTTTTCACACAAACTGTGAATTGCAACTTTAGGTAAAAACAAAAACAAAGCCACAAATAAAGTTCAGTTTCAACACACCAGGGCCATCCTTCCACTATGAGGAGGTAGGGCCCAAACTCTGTCATTAGCAACATGCCCATACCTGGGGAAGAGGAGAGAGAAGCACTTTCCTTTTCCTTCTAACACTCCCTAAATCTTCTCCAAGAATCTCTGCACTTCTACATCAGCCTGAATGCCAAGCTCTCTAACAAAATCAGCACATCCAAATTCAACACTGCATCTCAGCAGGCAGAAATCTTCCTTTCTTCATGTAGCTAAGCTTCCCTCTTCTTCAGGAGAGGCAGATATGTTTCTCCCCATTTTCCATAAAATCCTGCAAATACACTATCTTCCAGCAGCTAACACTGCAGGATAATCCTGCAGTATGAATTATTAAACAGACAAATAGCTGAAACTCTTCAGGACAGGAGAAAAAAAAAAACCAACAAACTCAAACCCCACCAAAACTTACCTCCAAACTATCCTGAGCAAACTTTTTGTAATCTCTTTAAAATTATCCTCAAATAACTACCCAACCAAGATGATTAAAGGTCACTAGCACATTATAAAGCAGATTTTAATGAGATAAATTCCATTATAATTGCAACAACTATTCCAGCCACAATTTAGACATAGAATCCAATTATCCATTTCATTTTCATTTACACCTCATGGGCTAGATCATTTATCATGTTTCATGATAATGATCAGAAGGCACATGGAAAGTGATTTCTGGAGGTAACAAATTATCTCCCATATTAGCATAGCTTACAAGATCCTGTCAACAAGTACCAGGCATAAATATGAGGTAATTAAATTTACAATGTGCAGGAACATTTGATATGCTACTTGCTTTTCTAGCAGCTGCCAAAATCTGGGTTACTAAATTCAACATACCAGTTTAGTTGCTTAAGTACAGTAATTTAGCTCTTCATAGCACATCAAGAATCATTAAGCCACTAGAACATCCAACAGGTAGGCAGCATGCAGCAGGGCTCCAGATCTGGAGACAAATCTCTCATCAACTGGTATTATTGCTTCTTGCCACCAAACCATCCATCATGTATCCAAGACAGCTTGGAATGATAGTGCTGGACCTTCACATTACTGCTCCTTGAACTCTGTCTCATCCATCTTTTGGATCATTCCCCACTGCAGCTAAGTATCATCTCTTCAGTGCACAACTGAGGGTGAACCTGGAATGCCTTTAACCTGCAGTGCCACTCTAATGGTAATTGATTCCTTTTTACTGAAGAGATGGTGCTCAGTAAGACTAGGTAGGAGATGGGCAGGACACAACTACAGAGCAAGCATCTTATACCTTTAGGATTATAACCCATTTCCAAGGAAACAGTACTTCTTATTTTCCCCATAGCTAGCTATTTTATAATACATGTATATTTATCAATAGATAAAATTGCTATAGGAATATATATATATATGCAGTTTGTGTTCCTGCAGCTCATCTACAATTTAACAGCAAGATTCACTCAAATGCAGCTGAAAATTAATGTCAGGGGTGGCTTCACTTTGTATTTTTGTTAAGTGATTCAGTATTTAAAACACTCTGAGATTTTTAAATACACACAGAAGCACACAGGTGCACCTGCATTCAAAAAAAGGAACTCAGATTAACTCTACATTGATCATGGCAAGACTTCACCAGCATGATGACTTGTATACCATAAACCACCCAAGACTAAGCACTTTAATTCAGCTTCATCTGAATGCTGTTATAAAAGTTTAATAAATCAAAATGATCAAAATGCCCCCAGTGGCAGGTTGGGATTCAGTTTCCAATTCAAATTCCCTTTAATATATGGCTTCTCTGACATCCTGCATTTCCTACCATCTATGTTGAATTCCAAATGCACTCCTTTTCATCATTGCCATGCAAGGACTCATCAGCACACTTTTTAACAGCCCTGCACAAAGCACAGAGATGTCAAACCCCCAGGAGTTTTTCCCCTCCTCCCCCAAACTGGGAAAGGATGGCAGGTAAGGGAACTTTGTCTACCCTTCAACTAAATATTTGCTTAACCTCCCTGCTAATGTCAATGGCATTTAAATGGAGACAGACCCTCCTGAGCCACACTATTCAAATACAACATTTGATTTAAATAAATGGAGAGAAAAGCCAGACACTGGAAGGGAAATTACCCAAGTGAAATACAGCACTGATGTGGTGGGGCAGTCTGGAGACATCTCTAATTAACATGAGGAAAAAAAAAAGATCACATTACTGCAAATAATCTTCATGTCTTTGTACTTGGATAAAACACAGATATAAGAAACAAAGGAGCTCCTTTGTTTCCTCCCTGAAGGGAGAGCTGCCACGAGCTTCTTCCTTGCCTTTGCACTGCTTCCCATCATGTCTAAAGGCAAACAGGGATCCCACTAGTCAGAGTAGGCTCAGAGTAATTTCCCAAGTACTTTGTTTGCTGTTTGGATTCACCTCTCTCCTTTCCCAATGAGAAAATGGCAGAGGTATAGGACAAAATCCAAATGGTCACATGAGCAATCACTAATGCTGCATCTCTGGTATCACTGGCAACACGATTTCATAGCATCATTATGGTTGGAAAACACCTCTGAGGTCATTGAGCCCAGCTGTCCACCACTAAACCATGGCCCCAAGAATATTAATTTAGACTTTTTCAAGCAGCACAAAACTTATATCTTATGAGATAAAAGCAAAACTGTGTGTTTTGCCTTACATGTTTCAGATCTTCCACTTGATTTTGAGGATCTTTTCCCTTACTTTAATTCCCTGTCTTTAACACTAACCTACACTTTCTTCCAACTAATCTATGCAAGCTCCACTACACAAAATGAACCTCATTTCCTGGTGATTTTGCAGTCTTTAATAGCATAATAATAATTTTTGTACAATTAATCTGCTAATAACATGGAGCTGCTTTCAAGGTAAACAAAATATGGAAAGTATACAAACACTTCACAGAAACTGTAATAAATTATCATACCATTTGGGCTTTCTTCCTTTTTTTTTGTTGACTATCAGAGCAACAAACTGCTGTTTTATGATGGAAAACAACAAAAAAAAATAGAGTTATCACTCATGTGGGTCTTCCAGGTACACTTCAGCCACAGAAAATGACTTTATTCATGGTCCCTGCAGGACTGCTTAAGTGCAAGACCTTCCAAACAGGGACAAATTAAATTCATCTACAAAGTTTTGCTAACACACCACATGAGGAATGCAACATCAGCTTCATCTCCTCCTGATGGCCACTTTTAACATGTCAGGTTAAGGTGTTGATTGCAAATGCTGTGCTGAAAACTACCTTGTTTCTTCATGCACAAGATCATTTCTCTGATAAATATTGCCAACACCAGACAAATATTCCAGTAGGGTTTGTGTTTGGGGTTTTTTTAGGAGCTGTGAACAATGACACAGTACAAGGACTGATTACAGGGCCACATTCTTTACTGACTGAAGAGCAGTGCATTTGGTATTGTAACTTGGAAAGTCTACATGAATGTATATAGCAAATATAAGCTGGAACATGTGTTTGGGCACTTAACTTCTACATTTCCATGTCAAGCAGAAAGACTGAGAGCATGACACATACTTGTTCTCAAAAGTAAGAAAGAAGTAAAAAAGAAACTGTTGGTGTCTTCTTGTTCCCTCTTACATATCTACTGCTCCTCCCATCATCTCCCTCATGTTCTAGTGCAGACAGCCCCTGGAGACCAAGAAATTACCTTCCCCACCAAGGGAAAATGTAAAGAGATTATTAGACCTCTTCAGGAGGAGAAGTCAACTAACAGTAATGACAGCACCAAAATTCCTGTAAAAGGAAGAGGAGAGGGAGAGCTTCTTCTACACACATCCAAGAGTGACAGCAATGCCATAGAAACCATGTGAAGAAATCAATACAATGCAGCCACCAAGCTGGGAGTTGAAGACCAGCTCTAAGCAAAGGTGAGACATTAAATCATTGGCTGGAACTACTTTTGGTAAAATGTCATAATTGAATTACAAATCCTCTCCTAGTCAGATTTTTCTTCAAAAAATAAATTAGAGGAATAGAGTTTTCCCTTTCAGGGTCTTTTAAATGTATATCACCCCTCCCAGATAACTACATTTACAATAAAGTTTACAACTCCACTGAAAATAATTCTCTTGTTAAAGCCCAAAATGAAATAATGATGTTGCAACATGATGTACATCATAGAACTGAAAATCCTCAAGACTAACTTAGAGATCAGAAAAGCACCAGATGCCTCTACACCTGCATCATCTGTACAGATGTGGCATATCCAAGGACCTCTGCCACACAGCTAAAGACACATGGGATGACTTTGGGGTTGTCCTGTGCCCAAACAGGAGTTGGACTCGATGATCCTTGTGGGTCCCCTTCCAACACAGGATACTCTGTGATTCTGTAAAGATCCAGGCTTTGAGTTACTGAACAACAACAACTGTTCCTCATCCCTCACTCTTCAATAACCAACACTATCACTAAACTATGGCTTCTAGAAAGCAAAGAACCTTATCGTTACCGAAAGCGATCTGGAAGCCATACTAAAGCCAGGACAAAGCAAACTGTCTGTCATGCTTGGTTGTTTCTTCTCCCCCCTCCTCTGGCTGTGAGAACACCCAGATCAATATACTCTTCAGCATGAGAATTCTGCAGCCAAATTTTCCTTGGTTACAAACAGCAACAAAAGGGCCCCGAGCATGCCCTGTCACTTCCAGTTTAGAAGGAAACGCACTAATAAACTCTTCCCCCTGGGTCATCTTTGACAATGGGCAATACTATGCCAGCTCTTATTAAAGGCAATTCGTATCAGTGGCCCAAAAATTTCCTTTAAAATTATCATCTTTTGTATCTGTGTAGCAGGATGTCAGCTTTAAAGTGCCACTGAGATATAGGACCTGTCATTACGGTTAATTTTCAGTAGAGTTTTAACACCAGGGTAGCTGATCCCTAAGGGGATGCTTTTTTGGCTAACAAGATTTATTTAGTGGTTATCCAGACAAACAAGAAAATGTATTACTGTATATTGCTTTTCAAATACAACAGCAAGCAATAAATCCTACAATAAAGCATAAATCTTTCTTCTCTAACCATGATGTCAAAGAGATGAAAATGGTTTTAAATGATTCATCTCTTCCTTTTTCCAATTATATACCTATGTATATACACAAATATTTTAAGAGTTAAAATTCTGGAGCTTCCCATTTCAAAAATAGCATACCAAAAGTAAAATTAACCTTAAAATATAAACCTTATATAGCTGTTGTATATATAGCTAGGTATCAAGTTTATGTTTCAAGCCATAAATATGTTCTTCTCTATCAAACAACCTAAGCTTCACAGCAGGACAATATGCTGGATTTAAAAAATAGAGCACTATGAAGTTTGATATTGTTACCTCATATTTTTTTGGTGAGAAATAGCGTTTTAAACAACTTTTTATTGCTCTATTATACAAGAGAAAGAATAGGAAAACTTCATTTATTGGAAGAATACATCAATTTGCCCTGCTTCTCCAACAACAAAACAAAAAGTCTGTTTTCATGCTGTAACAGAACTCATTTCATTTTATTAGGCTGAAGACTCTCTTGTACTTTGCTAGACAAAAGAAACCTCTAACAGAATAAAATAAAGCTGTTGAAATGTTGTCTACATCCTCCTATGGTCAGCAAAGCCCAGTTTTATTGATGTTATACACAAGGTGTAAAACCCAGTTGACCTCAATCAACTGGTCTCCCAGGGAAAAGACCTCTGCCAGCAAATGCCAAATACCAACTATCTGATCACAGAATGTCCTGAGTTGGAAGGGATCCACAAGGATCACAGAGTCCAACTCCTGTCTACAAACAGGACAACCCCCAAGTCACCCCATGTGTCTAACTTCTTGAACTCCATGAGAGTTGGTGCCATGGCTGCATCCCTGGGGAGCCTGTTCCAATGCTCCACCACTCTCTGGGTGAAGAACCTTTTCCTAATATCCAACCTGAACCTCCCCTGCCACAGCTTCATGCCATTCCCCTGGGTCCTGTAGCTGGTCACCAGAAAGAAGAGGTCAGCTCCTGCTACTCCTTCATCTCTGGTCATAAACTGTGATAATCCCATGCTACTTTTATTTTTACAAGCTGAGGATGAACTTCTTTTCCCAGTCCTGGCTTCAGGTGCAGCAGCTGACAACCAAGTGTCAATGACCTGACAGCTCATTGCTGGACCAATGAGTCAAGTGACAGCCCATTGTGTGTCCTAGAACACTTAACTGACCAAAACAGCCTCTCCACCAGGCAGCAGCACCACAGACAGCTTTTATAAACCCCTTCTTTTCCCTGCTAAGAAACCATTAAGCCTCATCACAACTAAGAGTGCAGTTCTGCAGGTGAAACAACTAGGCAAAGAGAGGTTTAATAAGCTTATCCCAAGCCAAACAGCAAGTGACTTTTGGACTCCTATATTCAACCACATACTTCACCAGTCAAGATTACATGCTTCCAGAACACAAAATACATGCATAAAAATAATCACCAACCCAACATCACAGAATCAAGGTTGGCAAAGACCTCTAAGATCATCAAGTCCAACTGTCAACCTGTCACCACATCACTAAACACACACCACCACACAAGCTATGGTTGCACTCCAGCAAGCTTCTGAATGAAGGGCAACAAAAATAGCATTTCAAGTGGGAAAAAAGCAAGTTTTTCTTCCTCCTACTTCAGAGGTTGGAAATCATCACAGAACATTCCCATAATGCTCTCAGTCCTTGGGTAGGTGAAAATTGACAACTGTTGTTATGTACCTGTCTCCCAGGTAACAGACCAATGTATTATTATTTGCTGTACTACCTGTTTGCTCAAGGCAACACATTTTAAAAGGGAATGTTAACTAACTGCAGTGGAATGTCTCCCACCTGTCAAAACATTTCTGATATGGGTTTCACCTTAACTTCAACAAACAGCATCCACAGAAAAGCAGAGAGGCATGGCACACACATGGCAGGACAAGGGTTCTTACACAGAGGTACTCTCTGCAAACCAGTTTCACTTGGAGAAGCTTCACAGGGCTCTCTGTCTTTGTATGATCATTTCAGATCAAGGCAGCTGTACACTAAAGAAAAGGTCCAAGCAGAAAGCACTGGTATTAAGAAGCACTGAGCTGGGGAAAATGGAAGCAATTACAACTTTACCTCGAACAATAAGTTGAGCAAAGTTTGAGACTCCAGAACCTCTCTCTGACTGAGTTACACAGCGGTATAGATCCTGGTCGGTTTTGGTCACCTCTTGTAACTTAAAGGTAGCAGCAAATCTTCTGTGATTGATATTTTTAGTCTGAGCAACAGGAATATCTTCCCCATTTCTTCTCTGAAAAGAAAAGTAAGCAAGGCAGAGTTATCTGATAAGAATACAGATGACATTTATCATGATCGTCATACAAAGAACACATAAACCAAAACAATCCCAAATGCATTCAGCTCATGCTGCAACTCCATGGTAGAAAAGCTCAGTGTTGAGGTCCCATCAAGAGATAAGCAATACTCAGAAGCACTTCAGAATCAATTTGGGGTGAAAAGCACCATGAGGCTTTTGCACTGCCACAAAACATGACTGTGACATACTCAGCTGCCATTGCTTCACAGCTGGAACCATCCCAGGAGAGCCCAGCAGCAGCAGTTGTACTCCTAAGAAAACTAATTCAACTTGAAATAAAATTATAACAGATACACTGGGTGTATTGTAAGAAATACTTAATCAGACCTGGCATTGAGGGATTTCACAGGTTTTCAACAGCTCTTTTGCAGCAAACAGCCAATGTTTTCCTTTTAGTGCTACCTTTTATCCAGCCAAATTCAATACATTCTAAAATTGTACCTTTGTTATACTAAGCACCATTGATCTACCTAAAGCTAGTTGGAGGTAAAAAGGGAGGGAAAGAAGCTGCTAGAAGATGAATAATGTACATCTCATTTAAAGGAAGGAGCTTAGTGTCTTCTGAAAAAAGAAAAAAATCATAGCTACCACAAATCTCTGACAAATGTAATCTGTGTGGAGCTGTGGGGCAGGGTGAGAAGTCACTAAGGTAGAAACTTCCACTTAACTGGCTTCTCCTGATAGTAAAAAAATCCAAAAGCAGGATTTTCAACATCCTTTTCCCACCCTCCTCAGTTTCAGCCAAACTCTCTGGAATGATAACTTAATATAAAACTTGGATTTAGTGCCTTGGAGTCACCAAAAATAAACAGAGCTCATGGTGCTTTCTGCCTCTTGTACTTGTTGGTGCCCTCCTACACCACACTACAACCAGCAAAGGGATGTCAAGTTCCTCCACTAAACACAGACTTGCCATATAATTGTTAAAATGGCCAAGAAGCATAGAATAAAAAAATTATATGATAGCAGACTTGGCAACTAACCCATGGAATGCAGTCATCCTGTGAGGAAGGGAAAAATAAATCTTAAGGTTTTCCAAAATAAATGACTCCCTTCAATCAAACCAGTGCTTTAAATGGGAAGGGGAAGCTCTCAGTCTGCAGCAGAGAAGCACATCCAAGCTGGCTGTGTAAAAGAGTTTACTCTCTAAAGCTCAGAACTTGCTTACTTAAGCTTGTCTACATGCTTCATGTTGAGAAACAAAGTGAACTGGGCCCCTGTTTATGATGAAATATTAATGCACTTTCCAAGTAATTAATCAGAATGAAACTCAACAAGCTTTACAGTCCTACTCCAACCACAAACCCCAGGATTTTCTCCTCTATTTACATCAGTGATTTCCTACCCCTTTATCTTCCAAGGCTTGGAGAACTTGCTCCAATTCCTCTGTATTAGGATTTGTTTTTGGGGAACCCAACTGCAGAATTACAGCTGCCAAAATCTATCTTCCTGTACAGTCTCTCCATTAAAATATTTGTCCATCATTTTAAACTGATGAAAAGCTCCAACAGAAGAGAGGTCTCCCTTAAAAAATGAATGTTAAACCAAATATCCTGCTTCCATTTCAGCCTATGTCCCTTACACCAGTGAGCCACTAGCCAGTCAGAGTTCAGATGCACTGCCATGATCTCTTAATTAAATTCTTCTTTTTAATGTCAGGGCATTACTAGTGATTTTAAAGGAGAGAAAAGAAAGGCAGCAGTGCTCTCTGCTTATTAGAGGGTTCCTGGTACATACTGTTTCAATTTATGTCCTGCTCACACTGAACAGAGCTTGAAAATGCTGCTCAATTAGGTTTTAAAAATTCAATTTAAAATTAATGTGGAGTTATACTAATAGGTAATGGCTGTACCCTGTGCAATCCTTGGTTCCTCCAGTCCCTTGCTGTCTGATTTGATAACCCTGAATTGTTCATTTAGGAGAGGTCATCACCAGGCACTTCTCCTCCTTTTGTGGAAATAACTCTAGGCTTCACAAAGAGCTCTGCTCTGTGTACACTTGATTAAAAGAAATAGAAGCATGTGGAAAAGCCTCCTTAAATCTGGCATTTCAGGCATTTAAAATGATGACCTTAAATAAGTCTCTTTGTCTTCAAGGCTATTTTTAATTTGCTAGGAACATTCCTTCTTTTTTTTAGGCAGTGAAAGGAGACCATATATATTTTAAACAAAGCCAAGAGTAAAATCTACACAGCTTAAAAACCATCATAGGCAAATTAACAACCAGCCTTAAATTTCTCTTTTCTATCTCATGAAAGAAATCCAGCTTTTAAAAACATGCAATTAAATCTCAGTGGATCCTCTAGAACCTGAATGAAACCAGAAGCACCTAAACCCCAACTCCTTATTTAACTGGTAGAATTCAGGCTGCATTTCTAATTTTCTAATACAAATTTAAAACTTATCTGCATTTCTCTCTCAACTTTCCAGGCTTTTATTTACTTTTTTTTGTGGAAACAGCAGAATCCCAGCATCATTAAGGTTGGGAGAGACCTCTAAGATCATCAAGTCCAATTGTCCAGCAAGATACCAGCACTTTCTGTGGTGATGATCTCTAAATTTTCCTGCATTTTTCTTTTCTTTTCTTTTTTTTTTGGTTCACACCAGTGATTTTTATCAGCCTGGACAGCTCAACCTTACACATCCTGGTCCCTTCCTTAGTGTAAACACCTTAAAGTAAGCTTGTTCCACTGCTAATAATTACAGTCAACTCTTGTTGCCTTCTCAGGCTCTTGGCTAGATGCTGAGATGCCTCCAGAGATCAGAAGATCTCAACACCTCTGCTGTAGTGACACGTGTTACTCTGGCAGCAGCATCTCTTGCAGCTGGCCCCTACTCACCCCCTTCTTGCCTTCACTCCTGTGTTTAAGCAGAAAACTGACCTGGAGTAAAAAAAAAAAACCACAATCTTCCTGGAAATTCCTCCCTGCCCATATGTTATTACCACTAGAGATGAATTCTGTGATGAGAATGATAGAATGTCCCTAGTTGAAAGGGGATCACAGAGTCCAACTCCTGTCTATGCACAGGGCAGCCTCTCCTCCAGGCTCAACAAACCAAGTCATTTCAGCCCTTCCTCATCTGGCTTCCCCTCCAGACCCTTCACCATCTTTGTGGCCCTCCTTTGGGTGTCAACAACTTCAGATCCTTTCTGTATTGTGCTGCCCAAAACTGCACCCAATACTCCAGGTAAGGGCATGGATCAGATTCACTGAGTGGCCACAAGGAGAGGGGGAGAGAGCAGGATTCATGCAGGGAGGAGAGTTTGTCTAAGCAACTCAGTCCCTGTAGGTGCAATCAAAACTTCAGCAGGCAGCAGAAGGCCTGGAAGGATGCCCCCAGCAGCCCTGGGAATTGCCCCTCTGCTGCCCTGAGGAGAAAAGGCATTTGTAGCTAACCTGCTCCAAAAGGTTCTTGGGTTTGACCCCTTGTGTAAAGGCAGAAATGTCTTTTATTGTTTGCTTGGGGTTTTTTATCTATTTTGGGGTTGGTTTGGGTTTTTGGTTTTTTTGCAAGAGGGAAGAGAATGGAATGGGAATAGTCTGAATGCCAGCTGCCAAAAATGGTCTCAATAAATGAAACCCTGTCAGGGGAATGAACAGCACAACTAACTAACCTTGTTAGGTTTTACTGACATGTAGATGCCTGGCACTTTCCAGCACACATAGCAAATGCTTCTACAGCATTTAGAATCATTTCCAAATGCAGAAAAATTCCTCTCTCAAACAAAAATTATTATTATTTATATTTTATTCTTTTCCACAAATGTCTCAACATGTTCTTGGGACTTTAAAACTTATTAAATATACTAAAACACAATAAAGCATGACCTCTATCTATTGTAAGAGATGAAAAGGAGCATTTCCCCTGCCCCCACTCACAAAAGAGCAAATGATTGAACATGTGGGATTTTTTTTCAGTCCATTTTATATACTAATATATGATTTAAGCCTTCAGAAATATTTTTTTCCAAGCAAAACACAAATTAGAGCTATAGATTAAATAACATGCCCAGATAGTCCTGTGGTTTTAATGTACAAGGAGATGTAACACCAATTTCTTCTGATTGATTTTTAAGGGAAACCATGGAGTTAAATTGTTTGGGGCTTTTTTAAACATGAAATTAACACAAATTGCCTTAACTTGCTGGTCTCCCTACATGAATAGCAAAACCAGATTGTGATTCTGCTTTCCAATAAACTACACATTCATTTATTAGGAGGAAAAGCAACACAGCTTTTCCCAGGAAGATCCTGAAGACAAGTGACAAGCCAGGTTTGCTCCTGAATACTGCACTGCAGAACAGAACAACCCAGGATTACTTTAAATGTCTTGATTTCGTGCTCTGCTCTTCCTCCAACTTGTCTCCTCAATTTCTCTCATGCTGCACTGAGCCTCCTGCTGAAGAAAGCAAGGCTTCTCCTGAAATAATCTAATTGAGGGCCATCTGGCCCTTCAGAGGTGGTAATCCTCATTTATTTGGTAATAAAATCCACCAGAGGCAAAGTAGCAAAAAATTCATACTCCAGAGTCCTTGGCCATTTCACTGCACAAATCAAAACACTTGCTTTCTCTGGGGGAAAACAGCTTTTTACTTTCAACCTAATCTAACACATGCTAAATATATATATATATGTGTGTGTATATATAAAATCTATTTAAAAAACAAAAATATGCTTTTCAGTAAACTATAACTCTTGAATGTAATGTTGATTCAAAAATATGTGTATAAATAATTCACAGGAATCCTTATTCTGGACACAGTAATTAAAGATCTCTATCACCTTGAGCAGTGCCTCCTGAGCTGCAGTATTCATCCTGCTGCTGGAAACAAAAAATCTGATTATCTAGGAGAGGGCAACCAAGAATAAAGCTGTAAACAAAAACCCAACACACTACCAAAGACCAACACAAGACAGTTCCTCAAACACTTCTCATCAGACAATTTTACCCTTTTCTAGAAGCAGCCAAGTCTATCAGCTGCTCAAATCTTCTGTAATTTATTAAGTCCTGCAGCTATTTGAGGAAACTAGGGTAGGTATGAGGCTACCTACTGCACATCCACAGCTGAGAAGACAAGCTGAATGCAAGTGCTAACAGCCAAGAGTCACAGGACTCAGTGCTCAAGCAATTTATAACAATCTCTGTTTTTACAAACTTCAGGTGCTCCATTTTTATGTGTGAAAGCCAGAGGCTAGCTCAGGAAACACCACCAAGACTACAGAGAGAGACCAAACTTCCACCACAGTTGGGCTAGCTGGAAACTACAAAGAGCAGAAGTGGTCAGTGAGCTGCTTTTTGGCACCACTGCAGGCACAGGGAGCTGCAACAGCATCCCAAGGGAACATCTACAGGGATGACAACCCCAAAGGCTAAATGAACTGACTGGTAGATACCCAGGCTGGAGGACTTAGGTTAACTGGGGCAGAATTAAATTAAAACCAGGAGGATTAGAGTATTTCATGTTGTTGAAACCTAAGATGACCGGGCACCTAGGGAGAACTGCCATATTTATCCCAGAAGCTGATAGACTAGGGAGGGAGAGAGGGAGAATGGTTCATTCAGGGTTAAATGACACAGATAGCATTAAAGGGGAATATAGAGTGAAAGGACATAGAAGAAAAAAAAACAACACAACAAAAAACCAATCTTTGTGAGGCAGGTTAGAAGGAGAAGCTCAAAGATGAAGTTATGAATACTGTGGTTTTCACCTGTGAATATTCTTTATAGCCATGTCAGTCAGCAGTGTGTGATACAGAATAAACTACAAGGCAAGTGATTTACAAGGTGCTTGATAAACCACTCCAAGGTAGCTTTTCACACCCCTTTGATAAAATGTTTGGAAAAGCAGAATGTCTCTCACAGAACATAAATACGATGAGGTGAAAGTGCAGGTAGACAAGTCATTGCAAAAGAGAAGCCCTCTCCTCTTGGCTTCCCCAAAACATCTTTTCTACAAGTAAAAGCAAACAATGATGAGACAAATGAGGGAAGTGAGGCTTCTGTGCAAACCCCAAAGTGCAACAGAAGAAGAACTTAGACACTTCTTGGCCACTGTCAATAATCAAGATAAAGATAAGATGATCTAGACTTTAGCATCATTTTAACTGCTAAGGTAAGAAGATTTACCTTGAACAGCCTAAGTTGCTGTACAGATTAGTACTTGTTTTGGGCAGATGATGCTGATGATCCCTAAAGTCTGCTATCTCCCTAGGGGCTCCTTAGAGGTTCACCTCCCTCCTGATAGCCAGGGAGAAGAGCAAACCCAGAGCAATCACTCCTCTCTCCTCCTACAGCCCCCACACAACATGAGAGCTTCGACTCCTCCTTAGGGCAAGTAAATCTGACTGACTTATTGCAATTCAATATCAGAAAGCACCAGACTTGACAGGTGACTAAAAACCAAAAAGGGGACCAAAAATCTCCATCACCACTCCACAGCTGAAACCCTGCAGATGCCAGCAATGCACTATCTCTGAACTTTCCCTAGTCCCCATGAAAGTAAAGGCAAAATAACAAAGCTTCTCCAATATTCAAAGTGTACTCAGCTCCCCTTGAGTTTCAGGGGTCATAAAATTTGTGCTAACCAATCAAAGATGTTCTTTAAAGGTAGTGAAGATGGTGAACAGGCAGTACCTTCTGTAACAGCAAGTGCTCTGTCATTGAACTAAAGAAATGGTTTCTTAACCAGTTAAATAACTGTACCAGCATGCAATGGGATCTCAAAAGGCAAAGCTACATTACAAAACTATGACAAATTCAGAGTAGGAAAATATGCAAATTACACAAAACAAAGTTAAACTGGATCAGACTCTCCTGTTACAAGTACATTTTTTTTCTGAGACTGTAAGCAAGCCTCCCAAAACTTCACTGCTGTTAAATAGTTTACCCCAAAGGCCCATGGCCAAGACTCAAACCCTCCTGCCGAGTAACAACCCATGCCTTCACCTCTGGATCCAGTGGGAAGACAGCAATTTTGTGGCACAACTTCCTTCCTTTGAAAGGGAATACTGCCCTTCCAAAAAGCAAAACAAAACAGTCAATGTTGCATCCCCCATCTCCCTGCCAGAGGCACAAGTTCTTACCCACACTAAATTCCTGCATGTGTGTACATTCCTAAATTCCTCAGTCTCAATCCTTGCATGTGTATGTTCCTAAACTGCCCACTCTCAATTCCTACATATGTGCATGTTCCTAAACTCCCCACTCTCAATTCCTGAAGTACCATATTAGTCCTGCACAACGATGCATCATCACAGGAAACCATCTGCAGCTGCCTAGTCCAAAGACCTGTGAAATTTAGCATCTAGCAGCAAAAAATGGATGCTAAATATCAAATCCCATTCTGTGGCAAACAGGACTAAACCCCAAGACACTGGTAAACAGGGCACTAAGGGTTCTGGCAGTTTCCTCAAGAAAGGAAGTGGGACACATCCAATGGAGAGACAAGCACGCAGGCATCGGTTCAGCCTCCAGGAACAGTTGGTACCACTGGGAGGTCAGGGCCACTCCATTGTTTTTACAGCAATTTGCATTTTATTTTCCATTGTGCATATTAATTTCCCTTGTTTCAATTATTCCTTTCAGGCAATCACTTTAATTATCTGTTATTCCAGGGAGGAACAGCACATCTTCCTCTGGCAGAGAGAGAGGCTGCATCCGAGTGCATTAACAGTGACGAGTCTCTCCACGGGCAAGAGGCCCAAATGGAGAGGTCCTTAGCCAGCCCCTGTGGCTATCACTGACAGATTGGCCAGCTCGCTCCAGTGCCAATCTGCACAGGATTCCCAGGCATCCATTAAACTTTTAAATGCATCTGCTACCCTCCATCCCCCCCACCCCCTTTTTGATTTTGGAATTCCAGATCTGCCAAAGCAAACGGTATCAGCCCAGAACGCGGCAAAGCACATCCGAGCGCAAAGACAGACCAAGCTGCTTTCCCTAATCCAATGCTGTGTTAATGCAAAGCTCAGCAGTGATGGATGGGCTCATTAGTGGCCCAGCTCTCACCATCTGAACCAGGTGCCAGGACATATGGTTGAACAGATGTTCCAGCAAAAAGCTCTCTCTGCCGCGTGGCGCGAGCGGCCAGTTCAACCGGACACCGGGAAGACGCTGGAAATGGTACCGGGCTTGGGGGAGGCACAGTTGTGTTCAGCTCAGGAAGCTGTTAAACAGAACCTGATTATGCAAAAAGCCCTCTTGCTCTGATATCCCAATTAGATCTGCAGAACAAATGCTGGATGATACCTATGCTGCTTTCTGGAGCCTCAGTGTAGTCAGATGTTATTGATTCTATTCAGTTAATTTTATTTCTCCACTGTCTTAGTAAAGAAATGAAGCTGAAAACCATTCTGCATGCAGAAATCTCCAGATCAAATGGGGAGACAGAGAGACACACACATGGTCATGGTGAGAATATCCTGCCTGTGTTATTCTTTCAAACCTTTAACACTTAATACATATCCATCCTGAGCACAGGAATACAGGAATGACTTGTTTGCAAGGTGATTTATTGCCCTAACTCCACTGGAACACATGGCATTTCACAGGGGCAAAAATCAGAATAAAAAGGAGGTCCTGTTTACACTAATACAGCAAATCAATGTGCACAAAGCAGCAAGGTGCATCAAATGTTAAACAACAACAACAAAATCTTTCTTCTGGAACTGTTTTCAAAGACAGGCATTTCACAGGCTTTAGAGTAAAAGAAAATCACCAAAAGAAGGCAAGAACTGCTCAGTGATGATGTCTATACATGTTGTACTCAATATTTTCAGACTGCACACACCCCCATTTTATGTACACCTCCTACAGGAAAGAATTGTTCAGCAAGAACTTCTCCTACCTCCTGAAGCTTTTAAAACAGAGCATACCAAAGCATAACAGGTGGAAAAGCTACATTACCACCCTAGGTATGGTGAGTCTTCTCACACAACCCAACTGCTTCAGTGTCACCAAACAGCAGCTCTTGGTGTGTGACATTATAGTGGAAATTTTAAAGGGAGGGGGAAAATGCTGAGAAAATAAAACCAAAACCACAGCATTATATTCAGAAGGGGATGGCAGGCAAAAAAAAAAGATAACACACATCAAACCTGAATGTATATCAGAAACAATATAAATGCTCATAATAAACAAAACTTAAAGGACTTGGAAACTCTTTAGGAACCTGCTAATAATTGCTGGTCATGAAGAGAATCCTTCAGCTCCCAACCATAATAGATTCAGGTTGAAAAGGTGCAAAAAAACCCCCCAAATAAAAAGATAGCTGCATTTCTTGTCCTGCTCCCACACCTGCTGCTATTCACAGTGTCACTAAAGGTGTGTTTCAGATCATCTTGTTCAACCAGTTCAGTCTCCTTTGTCTGTGCAAATATTTGTTTCATATTAATGCAGCTGCAACTTTTAAAGACTTCTGTTATCTTGACTGCTTATCTTTCAGTGACAGAGCTCTGACTGTCCCAGACTTTGGTCCAGTGGGGCTGCAAAATGCAGAGGAGAGTGGGAAGGGGTACGAAAGGGGAAAAGAGACCAGATACAATCTAAAACCAAACAAGAGCCATGAAAGTCAGGAGAAGTTGGATTCCATGTTAATTCCTGTTTGTCTGAAAGGTTTACAGACCTACATGGATAGAATAGAAACTGGAGCTGATGAAAAGGCTATTACAGAATAAACACACAGGGAACAGTGCATTGGAAAGCTGTGCCTCTTTTGATCCATGTTTAGTTTTAATTCTGTGTACACTGAGAACAACAGAAGCATGCAAATGTGCATGGACAAAGATCATTTAGTATGTGAGCAGGGCTTCTTCCCAACTACTAGACAAAAATGCAGAGAACCAGACCATAAGACATGCTACCAAGAACCACTTTTACTTCAGGTTGTTATAAACTTTCCCTCCGATAATCTTTCCACCCAAACACTACCATCTTTTTGTACCTGCTGGCACTATCTAGATAGGCAAGTCAGGCATGAATCAAGATAAAAAAATAAAATAATAGTAAAAAAAAGTAGCCAAAAAAAAGTAGCCAAAAAAGTAGCAAAAAAGTAGCAAAAAAATAGCAAAAATAGCAAAAAAATAGTAAAATAATAGTAATAGAAAAAAGTAATGATGGACATGGTGATAAGCATGACAATTATTATTGTTGTCATTATTAATATTTTTATTGTTATTGAAATTATTATTATTATTATTAAAACCCTACAAAACCCCAGTTTGGGCCAAAATCACTTTCAGCCACATCACTCTTCTGACCTGACTCACTGGTAAGCTGCAAAAGCTTCAGTGTCAGTGCAGAGAGGGATGAGGAGGGTGAAGCTGAGGCCACAGGAGCTCAGACTGAGCACTCCTGAAGCAGCTGTGGGACTCCATGATTCTGAACACAGAGCCAGGGTAGCTGCTATTTTATTTTCTCCTGCTGCTGAATTTATTTTAGCCCTTCTCTGAAAGAGAATGCTGGGAGAGGCAGAGAGCACTGCTGGAGCCTGTAAGGAAATCTGTTCCTGCACAGTTCTCTGACTTCAATCCAAGCAAATGAGACCTTAGATACAAAAAGCCCAAGTATGCCAGCCTGCACCTCAGATCTTGATCTTCTCTTATCAAAGAGTGTGTTTTAATAGCAAACTGGTTGCTGGGGTTTTTTGGGGGTGGTGGTTTTGGGGTTTTGTTTGGATTTTGTTTTCATTTGTCTTTGTTTTGTTTTTTTCCTTCCAATGGCCCTTCTTGTCATGAGAAAAATACATTCCTGGAATGTTTCAGCTCAGGGCTCTCAAAAACAATTACTTAGGCATTTGATTTGCTCTGCCAGCTCTTCCTTTCTGGGTATTGGGGCTTTATGAATCTCTGCTTTGGTCAAAGGTTAAAGTGAACGTTTTCCAAGTCACACTCCAGAGCCTCCCAAGGCACATCCACATCCACTCTTTGTTTAGTTCTCCACAACAGCAGCAAGTTGCTGTGCTCTCTAAGGAAGAGAAATCCAAGAGGGTAAGTTGGTGATTCATGTTTATGTTAGGCAACTAGGATGGAGGGGTGGAAAGGTGAGGGATGAAGAAAAAAATTAGGCACCTTTCAGTTGGTGACAATTTGGCACTGTTTAGGGGAAGAGAAGAAAAGAATCAGAAGTTCTGTGATATAATTTTAGTAGGAAGATACCTTCAAGACTATCAAGACACTTTGTAAGCAGAAGCTAGCAGAGTTACAACCTCAAAGGTATTTTATCTTTCATACTGTGACAAATAACCACATCTATAATCCACACACACACACCCCCCGAAAAAAACCCAACCACCCACAAAGGATACAAAGGGACAAAACATATGTTTCCTGAGTTGTTCTGGCTGCTAACTGGGCTGCTCAAGGGAGTGAAAGTTAGAAAGGATAATCTGTCAGGATTGCCTGACTCTGAGGAGGGAGTAATAAGGAAGATTTCCAGCTGGCTGACTCCACTGAGTCTTTCTGACCCATGGTCAGCTGAAGGTGGAGCATCAAGGGTTTGTTCCTTTTGCTACAGTCCTGCCTTTGAGACAGCAAAACCCAGCTCAATTTCATGTTGTGTGCTTTGTGTGCACTACTTCACAGGTCTCTGTAACCAAACTCCTCTTCCTCAATGACTGCATTCTACATTTGCTCAATTGAAACAAGTTTCCACCCAAAGAGATGGAGTACAAATCATTCCTACTGCTCTCACTCTTCACTAAATGCAATGCAGTTACTGCTGGATCTGTGTTCATTTTTGAATCACCAGGAACCCAGTTTGCACATTGATCTTTTCCTAATCTCATTCTATCTTTTCTTAAACAAAATCTCTTTCAAATGTTAAGTTGCTCACATGCTTAAGTGCAACTATTACTCATGGTTTGTCAGCTCCACTCTCTATTGAGAGAAAAATGAAACAGATTGAAATGAACTATCATCAGTTACTTCCAAGTACATTTGCCAAAAATCAGATATTTTAAAGTCCTGATTATAGTTCATTTCTAAGCACAATGTTTTCCAATAAGTATATACTTTCCAGTTCTGAAAATATACAGAAATACACATCTAACCAAAAGAGAAAAGTTTTAAAGGGCTTATTTAGAAACCATTCTAAAGGAGTGTTGGTGCTGAAGGTTCATGTATAAACTAAAAGGAACATACAGCTCAAATGATTTTTCTAATCCTAAAGTGGCAAAATGTAGTTTTTTAACTGAGCAACTGTAACATTTGTCATCCTCACACTTCACCAGTGGCCTGAACTCCAAGTAAACTACCCCCCCCATCAGAAAGCAAAGTGGGTTTTGGGGGGGTGGTTGGCATAATTTCTTCTTTTTCCTTGTTTTTGGTGGGTTTGGGGTTTTTTTCTTTTGTAAGCTGTTTTCTGGTCTAATCATCTCTTAGATTCTAACATTCTTACTACTCACAATTACACCCAGATAAAAGCTGAAGTCTCTCCTATTATGGAGACAGAGATAAAGGACATGCAACAGTCCTTTCATGTTGTCTGATTAAATACATTCTGAGTAAACTTGACCTGCACACAGAAGTACAGCCACATCCCCCCAGCCACCTGCTTGGGCAAAGAATGAGTTGTAATTTCTAGGATAAAATAATCCTCAAAATTTATGAGAGCTGTGTTTTACTAGCTCCCAAATGCCAATTATCTGGGCTTAATAAATTTTGCTGCAGAGGAGCTGATTTACAAGGAGAGAAGGTCCACAATGCCTTAAAGACCAAACCTCCTCTACTGTCCACACCACTTGTTCTCATTTTTAACCCAAGCTTTTCAACATTACAGAAGTGCTTACAAGTTTCTCCATTTCACAGAGGTACAACTGTATTCAAACTAAATATTTTCCATGCAGAAGGAATAAAAAAAAAAAGAAAAAAAAAAGGCTTAGGAATTTAAATATTTCACCTCCAGAAAGCAGCTTATCCTCTAGCCAAATAGACTTGCATGAGTTGGCCTTACCTGGAGCCATAACTTGTTATTCACTGCATCTCTCCCAGTAGCAATGCATTGAAATGTAGCATTCTGCCCTGCATTGACCTCTACATCCCCCAGCCTCAAGAAATGTGGAGATTTATCTGCAGAGAGGGAAAACAAAGAAATTACAAATAATGCTCATTGCTAAAAAAGGTGTCAGCAACAACCCTGTCTCCCTGAAGATTCCTATTCTAACAACCTTTGGCAAAGGAAGAGAAACAGAAGAGAGAAAATGATTTGTTTCATCTCTTGGAGAAAAAAGAATGCTTTCAGTCCTTTCCCTTCTCTCCTGGTGGTTCTGCTAACTTTATTATTATAACTCATGTCTAACATATAGCCTTTCAAAAATCAAAGCCAGGAGAAGGAGATCAAATGCCAAAATGTCAGCAGAAATTATTCCAAAGCCTTTCAATTGTATGAAATATTGAGGAAAAACCCCAATTAGCAGGATACTGCTCAGGCAAACAGAGATATACACTCTTCAGATTATTTGCAGTGTAACTCAGACCACTGCTGCTTCATTAAATTAAATCATTTATACTATTGAATCTATTACTGCAGGAGATGACAAATCTATTTCCCACACTGACAATGCCCCTAGGGAAGCTCAGTGGCATAACCACCTGAAGGATTTAGCAGCCATCAGAAAGCCAACAGATACACTTGAGGAATGGGAACGTTCCACAGTTCTTGCCCACCCCCTTCCTTCTCAAGAACAAAACCAGTAGCCAAATTGTTATTTCTCTGTGCTGCCCAAAAAGAAAAAAAAAAAAAAAGAAAATAATCAATAAGACAGGACACAGGAAAAAGCAGTAAGTTGGAATAAATATAAAGTTTAAGCATCAGTAACAAAAAAAAGAGCTTATCTGAATACTGTATCATGCTAATAACTGGCCATGGCTGTACCCAAGTACCTTTTATTTTGGCACTTAATAAAACAAAAAAAAAGGGAGGGGGAAAAAAAGAGGGGGGGAAAAAAAGAGGAAAAAAGGCAAGGCAAAAGGCACACCAANGGGGGAAAAAAAAGAGGGGGAAAAAAAAGAGGGGGAAAAAAAAGAGGGGGAAAAAAAAGAGGGGGAAAAAAAAGAGGGGGAAAAATCTGAAAGCCACATAGGGAATTCAAGCAGAGCTTTGCCAAGTACAGACCTCAGATAGCTGAAATGACTGAAATATAAAGAGGTATCTTGTTCAAATACCCTACAGGTTTGCTAGCCCCTGACAGCTATTGTCTTAGCAGGTCTAGGGTAGAAGAAAACAAAATATGAGGCTTCCATTCCAATGTCATTATTTGGCATCTTTTTGCAAATTTGGGGGAGGGGATTGTTATACCTTGATCCTTTCAGAAAGCAATCATAAGCCATGAGGTACATTACAATGAAATTGTAATGAAACAAAACAAAGACCAATCCCTCAGTAGTTTAGTAGCCCCTTTCTTTTCTGTTTTTTTTTTTTAATTCATGTTTTTAAACTGGTTGAGTCCATTTAAAAAAAAAAAAAAAGGAAGAACAAGGGGATGAAATCTAATAAATCTCCACCATGCATCTGTTAATTCAGTTTTCTTTAATCACTGAGTATACACATTAACATTAAACCCCATTTTGATTATCTCCATTGGCTATGGTATAGCCAAAAAACCACTGATGGATATCTGCTTTTATATTCCTCTGCACTTCTGGCAGACAAAGATTTGAGCCAGGTAAAACACTATTGCAACACTACATTTTCCCCTGGAAGCTGGAACAGAACTACTATTGAAAGAACAAAGACCATCAGTGATCAAGTGATAAAAACTCAGCAGTCTCCAGCAATATCAAATATGTCCTGAAAAGACAGAGAAAAATGCAGCTCTTAATCATTACTTACCACAAGGGTAACTCAGAACCTGGATGTCATCAATGGCAATGTAGCCATTTCTCCCATCTGAGACTTCAGCTTCAAATATTACCTGTCAAAATGAAAGGAAAAATGTTTACAGCACTCATTTCTACAGAATTCCCACAGTGGCAAGAGTGGAGATCCAAGACACATTGCCTTTTTCATTTAGTTGAAGCTCCTACAAGGTTTGATGACTGAAGGCAAGATATATCACTTAATGTGGTGCAGTTCCATACCCATTCATATACATGACTTGCTGCTTATGGCACACCAGAAAAGCATCTTTATTACCTCAATTTACCAGCATGCTGCTTGCACTCCACTAAAGGTACAAACATGATTCGATCCTGAAAAACACCTTTTTCCTTTTCAGGCAGGTTCAACAGCACAGCACAGACCTGAGCAACCCATTTTTAACAATGTATATGTTTTTGTTGGGGGTCAGAGTATAGTCTCCAGCCTCCTGTAACCTTCTGCAGTGTAATTGGAGAGGGAAAACATGCAGCAGCACAGAAATAGTGCAGCACTCCGAAGTGGCAATGAAAAGCACAAGCTGGAGTAGGAGATTTATGGAGTGGTTGTTAACCAGGGAAATTGCTGTGCATGGAGGAAAAAGAGAGGGTTGTCTTCACATTCCAACTTGTCCCACCCTAAATGGGCAGGAACAACAAAGAACTGGTTTTGGAGTGTTCCACAGCACAGAGGTGTCTTCTGCTCCAGATGGAGAAAAACAACCCCAACTGATCAGAACAAATTCAAGCTGAGAAGATGGTGAAGGGTCTGGAGAGGAAACCTTATGAGGAGAGGCTGAGGTCACTTGGTTTGTTTAGCCTTGAGAAGAGGAGATTGAGAGGAGACCTCATTGCCATCTTCAGCATCCTCAGAAGAGGTGTCAGAGGGGCAGGGACTGATCTTCTCACTCTAGTGGACAGTGATACAACTAGGGGAAATGGGATGAGTCAGGAAAAGGTTTTTCAGCCAGAGTGTGGCTGGGCTCTGGAACAGCCTCCCCAGGGAAGCAGTCTCAGCACCAAGCTGATGGAGTTCAAGAAGTATTTGCACAAAGCTCTCAGGCACATGGTGTGATTGTGGGGTGTCCTGCACAGGTTAAGGAGCTGGACTCAATCATCCTAATGAGTCCCTTCCAGGTCAGCAGATACTGTGAAACTATAAATTCCCAGGACAATGGCATGAAGCTGTGCCAAGGGTGTTCAGATTAGCTATTAGGAAAAGGTTCTTCACCCAGAGAGTCGTGGAGCACTGGAACAGGCTCCCCCTGAGGGGATGCAGTCATGCCATCAACTCTCATGGAGTTTGAGAAGCATTTGGACAGGACCACAAAAGAAAACAAAACAACAACAACAACAATGCCACACAACACATAAAAACAAAACCCATGAAGAAACTTGGAAATGATGAAAATGCAAGAAGGCTACAAAATGTTACAGGGAGTAATATTTGTGAGGTAAGTAAAGAGAAAAGACAGTGATTAAAAAGATAGACACTAGAGAGCTGAGGTTTCACATCTACAGTGCTAAATTATTTTCAATTTACATTTCTGGTATAACTGCAGCTATGAAACATTTGTAGCTATAGACACTATATAGCAAAAGGCACAGCTCTATTAAAAATTCTCATCAGGCTTTAATTTGATAACATCTGTTCAGAGTTAAAATGGGAAATGGAAAAAGGGAATTTTATATATATATATATATATATATATATGTGAACATAGCAATTTAAAATGCTGACAAGTCAGACCAAGGGGGTTTTTTTTCCCCTCTCACACAGGCATACATTACTTCAGGAAAACCAGACTGTTAAGCTATTCCTTTCACCAGAGAAGGTTTATCCTAATAAGACACCAGTGCTTTGAGAGTGAATCCTGCAGTTAGCCTGAACTGCTGCTCAGTTTACAGCCCTAGATAGAATAGTTTAAACACTTCTCATCTGAGCTGAAAAAATAATTCAGATTATCACTCTAGCCAGAAAACATTAGTTGCCTGTGCAACTATAAATGTCCTTCCACTTATGGCAATTTAATTGCATGCTCATCTAGGGCACTTCTGAGAGATGCTAGCTCCTTTTAATAGAGAGGAGAGATTGTTTGCAGAGGATGAATCAGGCTCACAGAGAGCAGGGAGTGGGCACAGCTCTCCTGCCTGGTTTCTACCAGCATCACTGCAATGAATGAGAATGGGAAATGCTCAATAGCTCAGGTAATTCAAATCCTACTCAAGGGAATTCAGATCAGATCCCTGAATTTTCTACACAGTTCCAAAGTGATACTCAAAGAGTTAGTTACTTCTCCAAATAAAATAGCATGTCTTTGTTTATGAAGTGGCTGCATTCAGATGAAGATGAAGTGTCAGAATTCCCTGAACTGGGCACCTCCATATTTAGCTATCCCTAATGCATCTCTTGTCCTTCTCTCAGCCCCTTTTCCCCCCTAAAACCACATAAGCTTTTAGTGAACCCAGTATCATCTGGGAAAATCTGTGTTTACTGCTGACAGCTATTTCCATTTGTCTGGTTCTTACCTGCTTTCCTTTAATGACCCAATTCAGGGACCAATTGATCTCAATCATCCTGCTATATTATTCACAACTTTGTAGACCTCTATTATATGTCCCCAAGTAATTTTGTCTCAAATTTGAAGAGTCCCAGATTATTCAGTCAATCTTCTCTAGAAACCATTCCATTTTCTTTGATTCTCCTCCTCTAAAGCTCTAACTGAGCTATATTCTTTGAAGATAACAAGAACAGAGCTGGCACACAGTTATCAAGATGTGGGGGACTCATAATTTATACAGCAGCATAATATCATTATCTAATTTCTGCTGAACTTCCTTCACCATTCTTAACACTTTCTTTGCTTTTTTTTTTTTCCACCATTATTGGACTCTGAGCTGATATTTTTTATCAACACCATGATCCTGCTGCAGAGTGCCAAGGGCTAGCTCCAAGCCCAGCATTCTCTATGTGAAATTAGGATTTTAGGCCATGTGTATTATTTTATAGCTCAATAGCCACACTAAAATGCACCTGGCCATTGTGGTGCCCAGTCACCCACAATTGGTGACAGTGTGATGGTTCTTCTGCAGGTCCTCATGGTGTCTTTGCTATTCCAAAGTAGCTTTCACCTACAGACTTTTCACACTGTTCTCTGACCTCCACTCTGGTCTCTTCCAAACATGCTGAAAGGCTCTAATGTCTATAGGATGCCTTGGTGACTACTAGGCACAATGAAAACTTATTCCTACCTTCTCTTATTCCTCTTAAACCATTATCTAGCTATGGAAGTATCTTGTAGAATGGCAGCATAGCTTCAGCTTTTGTGAAGGGACAAGGTCAAAAGCCTTTTGGAAGTCTACCTAGCCTGTATCAATCAGATCACCCTTATCTGTATGCTTGCTGACCCCTCTACAGGGCTCCAAGGGTGAAAATTAAGCAACATACAGCAGAAAAAGGGAAAAGTCTAGTGTTGTGTGCCAGGCACTGCAAAATAGCACATATTTTGCTTTGGCATCCCAGCTGTAAAACATTGATGCCAGCCACCACTCTTCACCTAATATTATTCCAGAAATAAATGCTTGTGAACAAATTGAATGCTCAACAATATTTGAATGCAATGGAAAAAAAAAAAAAGGTAGTAATTCTTAGAGCAGAGACCCCTAAAAGGATTTAGCTGCTGAAGTTTAATGCTTAAGAAATACCCAAACCTTCACATTCCTACACAGCCCTAACACTGCATCCTGTAATGACCATGAAGACTGAGCCTGCACTTGCAGGAATATGCCAGATATACAACTTCAGGATTGGCCACACCAAATTTATCAGCTTCCAAACATGTAGGTACCCTCACAGAACCATTAGGTTGGAAAACACCTCTCTGATAATCAAATCCAACCATCATTATAAGCTCAATGGAGACACTGATCAAAACAAGCATTCCCAAAGCACTTCTAGTCAATTAAATACAGAAGGCAGGTAGGAAGGAGGGAGAACAACTCCTACCCTTAGAAGATAATTCTCCCTAGGTTTTGTAACAGTTGTTTTCTTGTAAACTATACACCTCCATCACCAAGCAAGGTATTTTCATCAGTACAGTTTCAGATCTTCCCTGTCCTTCCCTCCACTTGATTAGTTTGGATTACTCCCAGTTCTGAAGGAGGGACTCTCCCCCAGTTTTGACAGCAGCCCTGTCACTCCAACATAGATATGAAGCAAACATTCATACATCCATACATTAATGAGATAAAAGTGAATATTGAAAGGTTTAGTTACAACACAAGTCTAGTAGTTTTTCCATTGACTATTTTTTCCTGCTGGGCTCTAATACACATCATTAGAGAGAGCTGAGAAGGAATTTGAGATGGAAATAGAATATAAAAGAGTTAGATCTTGGAAATTCCACACAGCATTCAATTTGCAACAGATTTTTGTCCAGCTTAATTATCTGAAATTAAATTAAATTAAATGAGAACCTGAAGAAGAGCTTAAACCAACTTGTGCTTCTGTCTGTATAAACTAATATCCCTTTTAAAAAAGTCAGAATATATCTTCATAGATGCACAATGGTGTCCACAGCTTTTTTCTCTTCAAGTGTAAGATGTTTACATAAAGGGGGGGGGGGAAAAGGAATAAAAACCCTAACACAAATTCAAAAAAGAAACCCCAAATAAAAATGAGCAAACAAAATCACAACTGAATCTTCCAAAGCATGTTAGCAGACATCCTCCTACGTGTCATGTCCAGGGTGCACACTTGGGACCAAGTCTTGGTGGCACTTTTGCCTTCAGTAGGATTACAGAGAAGGACTATAAAGAGAAAGACCTTGAAAAGGTCTTCAGATCATAGAATTATTGAATGCTTTGGGTTGGAAGGGATTTTTAAAGATATACCAGCTCTGTATGCTAGACCTCAAGACACTCAGATTCTGTTTCAACAAGTGTCTCTGAAAATTATCTTCCTACTTAGAAGACTAATGTTGAAACCATTGAAGCTGTCATCATTACTTGGTTATTACTTGGTGTAGTGTCTCTTGCCTTGCTTAACAAATCAGACCAGTCAGACTCATTTCCTAATTTCCCAGTTAGAGTAGAAACTAGCTTCTGATGTTGTGACAGTGAAGTGTTTCTTGTTCAAAGCACTTCTCCATCAGAAATGGGTAGTAAAGATGATGGAGCACCAAAAGTAATGACTGTGGAATCTGCCTGTGAAATCAGTAAGATAAACATCTGTCAGGAAGGATCAAGATCTGCTTTACCCCATCACTGGCCACTGGATTAATTCAGAGCAGATTTTCCAGACACATTTTTAGAGCTTTTAGGTATTAGATAATTAGTAAGAGAATTCAATATATAATCTTTGTAGTTTCTTCTGTTTCTTTAGAGCAGAAAGCTATTCACCTTAGATCCTCAGTTTGCAGGGAGAAGTATGAGGAGCTAGATGCTCTAAGAAGCTGCACAAATGAAACTGGATCAGAGCAGAGAAGACAAGTTACTGACAAGCCAAGTCAGGCATATCTTGGGAAGATAAAAATCAAGAAGACAGAGACTTGAGGGCAAAGAACCTCCTCTGTCCCCCTTAAAGCCCTTACCTTTAAAATATACCTTCTGAATCTTCTCAGTCCTTTTCCCTTCTGCCTTCCCTCTCCTGACATCAGTACATCAGTTGCTACATCAACTGGCCTTTGAGCAAACAAACTCAAACAAGAAGGCAAACAAAGGAATGATGAATCCTAAATCCAAGAGAAAAGAATCTCTACATTCAGAAACAGATCAATTCTCCTTTTTTTTCTCAAGTGTTGAAGATTAATGACCAAGCAAACATTCTCTATTTCTTCTATAGGTGTAGCACATAAGCTGCTTCAGTGATTTTGGCTAAGAAAGTGAGCAATGCTTATGGTCTCTGGCATTTTTCTTCTCAAAAATACTCACTACCAGAATTAATAGTCTCTTGGAAAGACAGAAAAAAAAACCCTCCAAGAACTATTCACACAGACAAATCAGATTAATTTCCTGATTTCCTACTTAAAGTAGAAACTAGCTCTTTTAAGGAAAAAGTTTTCAGGATAAAGCACTTCAACTGTTCCAAAAAATAGCTATGAAACAGAAAGCAGCAACCATTCTTGAAACAGCTTATGTTTTATGACTAGCAGAAACCTTCCACTATAGCTTCTTTTAATTGGAGACATATTTTTAATGTTCCCATAAACCCATTTCTAAACAGATTAAATGGCAGAAAAGGATTGCATAGATGAATACTAACCTTTCACCTCACCCAATTACTATTTTTATCTACAAAAAGCAGATAAGAGAAGGATGTCCTTACTAGTAACCTTCTGAAGAGAAACTTCAATCCCAAAACAAACACATTTACAATCTCTGCTCTCAAGGTTCATGGGTCATTTGTTGTAAGCTATTGTAACCTATTTAAGAATGTGCCACTGGCAATGACAGGGAAGGCAAAACCTTTACAGGAGGTGCTCTTCTTTCTAACAGGGGGGATCAGGAGCACTGCCCCACCAGTGGATCCAGTTAGAGTTGTATCACAAGGTGCTGCACTGTGTTTAAGATAGTGCTTTTCACTCACAGGGTGATTTATAGAAGATGACAGAGGTGATTCTTAACTGGGAGAAAATTGGGGATTGCAACTGAAATGGTGATTCCCACCTTCCCCAGGTTTCAGGCTTTTGCAGTCACAGGCAATTAGCATCACATGCAGTTCACAAAGGTTTGCAGATCACCTGTTACACTCCCCATAGGTCACAAGAAACTCCCAATACAATAAAACAACTTTAACAACCACAGCCCAATCCCAGGCAAAAGCCAAGAGTACACTGCTCCTCCACAAGAGATGACTGAAGGCAGGAACAGTGTCTGCAATAAACCCACCAACATCTGCATCCCAAATCCACCTCTGTGTGAGAAACTACAGACCTTCATCTATCTAGAGGATTTCTTATGGACACCAAGTCTCAAAATCTGCAATAAAATCACAATCCTAAACTGTAATATGCAAAGTTCAGCAGGACATATGCACACAACATCTCCATGCTGTAACAGAACTAGAAGGCTTTTAATTATAGGATAATAAAATATTCCTGCATTTATCACTTGATACATAGATGTGTGCTTACCTGTGCCTATACATGCTTTGAATTTGGGGCTGCTGTCCAAACACAACAATCAGGGCTTTGTGTCCCAGCAAACATTCATTTTTTATCCCAAGAATGCTGATAAATTGTCAGGCTCCTGGAAGCTGTATTTAGGTCACAACATTTGCAGATATTCTCTTAGATAATCAAGATAGCATTTGGAGCAATTAATCTGGATTGCATAAAAGCCTTTTGTAAAGAGGTGTCAAAATCTAGCTTTCTCTAATTACTCAAACTGATCCACATGGAATTATCCAATTCCACTCTCCTTTGGCTACAGTAGACCTAGTCCTTTTCCACCTAACTTTAGGCTCCTCCCCAGGCTTCCTGGCAGCTTTGGATTAATGGCTATTGACTGCATGTTTTTAGACCTGAAAAACCAACCATTAAATTCTGTATTTCAGCACTCAGGTAAGTTATATTTTGGCTAAGGATACATAAGAAATCATACAAAGAGTAACCAAATACTTATAAAAGATTAAATCAGAAGCACTTGGGAGATTTAAGAAAACTGGTGTGATTAGATCTTGGGTCTCATGGGGGTGCAATGCTCCAGAGAGGTTCAGTCAGTCATGTGTCAGCTAAAACAGCAAGAATTTATTACTTCTGAAAAGCAATCTGGAACTGTAAACCTGAAGAGCAGATTTAGCTCATTGCCCAGGTTTACTTTAGACCTCAACTCTTGACATCTGAGCTCAGAAGCTCTACCCAGATTCAATTCTTTTAAAACAAACACCACACAATCTATCTTTTTTCATTTATTCCCTAATGTTTGCTAGAATTCCTTTTGCACACCTTGCTGAGAGAACCACAGATAGGATCTGATAAATTTATGGCCAGCTCCTTTACAGGCAGTGAAGAGAAAATCTTTCATTAACTAACACTCCAAACTATTACAAAATAAATCAGAAGACTTATATTATCAACATCTGCTGATAGGTCTGATCCAGTGATATTCCAGAGGACAGTCTCTCCTCTGTAATTTGAATGGGAAATAAGTAGTGTACCTTGGCAAAAGCTGACTTTCATTTCAATCATGCCAAACAGTGATAGGACAGGGCTGTTCTAAGCATTTCTATTTCCCTTCCCTTACAGTGATTAGTGTTTAATAATGGCAAACAGGACATAGTGAGTAATAGCCATGTTGTCCTTTGGCACATCCAGCTATCCTTAGCTTAACTTTAGTCAATCCTGTGGACAAAAAAACCCCCCTAAGTCAAACAGCACAGTCCTGACAAAAGTAAATGATGAATAAAGACAATGCAAACTTAAAGACAAAAAAAGTGTGATCCATCTCTGTGTTGGAAACAGGTCTTGGGAGGTGAAAGAATTCAAGGTATTTGTAGAAGAATAAATTCATAGGATGTCAGAATATCTAGGCAGCTCAGGTGCCATTCAACTTCTGCCTGAAATGGATGCAAAACAATCCCTTCCTAATCAAAAATGTCTTAGTTCAAACTACAAAACACTTTAGATCTTATAATTGAGCACAACTTTTGATGAGCACCAGAAGGTAAGACTAAGATACGCAGCTAATGCCAAAAAGTCATTAAGAAGTTCCAGGGCTTTAAAGCACACTTCTCCAAACTACAAAAAACTCAGAGATTTACCAGCAGCTCTTACTATGCCTCAGACACCACCCTGCCACCACTAGGAGTTGAAGAAATACAAAAATAGGTAAGTTGAAAGTTCATTTTTGATCCTTATGAAACTAACTACACATATACTGTATATCAGGTACCCAAACCAGACAACAGGTGATCACACATTGTCCTGGGGGTGTTGTTTCCAGGAGCTTTCCTGGAAAAAAAAATATATAATGAGAAGATTGGCTAAAAATTGCCACTGCAGCAAGTTCTTCCAATTGATGCAATGTGAAATCAAGCTCACAGCAGTTAGCTGAAATTAAGTTTCCTGCTGCACATGGCCTGAGGAAAGTGAAATTAAAGCAGAAATAGAATATTACACCTACAGAGATTTTCATGTCATCTCTAAAAACTAACCAATGAAAAGTGTATTCCAATACTTGCATGCAAGTAAGACTATTACTCATATGGCAGGTAAGAGGAGCCAGACAAGCATATGCTGTGCTCTGGATGACATGTAAAACTGGAGAGAAACACCATTTTAATAGCCCACTTTATAATCAGGGCTATCACCACAAATAATTTCACACCTAAACTACATCAAAGCAATGAATACAATACTAATAGTATCATAGGATCACCAGAGTTGGAAGAGACCTTAAAGATCATCTAGTTCCAACCCCCCTGCCTGGCAGGGACACCTCCCATAGGTCAGGTTGCCCACAGCCCCAGCCAGCCTGGCCTTAAAGCTTCCAGGGATGGAGCTTCCACAGCCTCTCTGGGCAACCTGTTCCAGTGTCTCCCCACCCTAACAGTGAAGAACTTCCTCCTAAGATCCAATCTAAATCTCCCCTCCTCTAGTTTCCATCCATTCCCCTAGTCTTATGCCCAGAAGATTTCCAATGTTCTTTTAAAATCCAAACAAGCCCTAACACACTCAAAAATGAACATTTCTTGTACTGAATTTGCACAGTCTTTCATTTGTTGTCTTTTTTAGGTACTTATTTGACCAGGAAAACTGAAGTGAAAAAACCTACTTAGCCCATTAATGCATAGTTTTGACATTAAAATGAGGTCAGGTCACTTGGTAACTTGTTATCACTGAGAATCCAAAGGGTAGTTCTGGTCTTCATAGGTCAGGGGCCAAACCAGTTGTAGCAGTCACATCATCAGAGAGATATTCCATAACAAAAGAGAGCAACCACTATGTTCAAGATTATATCTTTGTATGCAAGTCTGCTCTGTTCAAGTCGAAGTACACATAAAGAATCATAGAATCATTTAAGTTGGAAAAGACCTTTAAGATCATCAAGTCTGACTGTCAAGTCAAAGCTGCCAAGTCCACCACTAAACCATGTCACTAAGCACCACATCTTGCTAAGCATAACAAACTTGTCCAACTATTGCAAAGTCTCAAAGGATTTGAAGCTGCCATCTACCTAGAATTCTCTTCCTTACCTAAGAAAGCCCAATGTGCACACTCCAGAATACACTGCAAACAAGCTAACTGCTGTTTATTTTACTGGCATCATTTTATTTGTTTCAATCTTTCCTTAGCAATAGCAGGCTGCTCACATTTCTGTTCTGCTTCTTTTGACTCACTGTCACTTATGCTAAACATTTTCCCTTTGTAAATAAGCTGCTTGCTGCTAGAACAACATGCCTGCCATGAATCAATAAAGTAGAAATCTATTTCACACAAAGCCAAGAGCCACCACATATCAATGACTAAGAGCACTGCCTAGCATTTCCCTTCTTGACCCACCCAGGAAGATCACACTGAGCTTACACACTGCAACCTCATGTGGTGCTCAACTCAAACATGTTTGTTGTAAACTACAGCTTTTTAGGAGTCACTTTTTAGGTGCTTTGCATCTCTTCTTCAATTTTATCATTCCATATAGAAAGCCTATTTTCAACCCACCATGGAAGTGAGGAACTCCTTCATTCCAAGTCCTCCAATCCTTCCTCTGCAGGAAAGTGCACCTTTTTTGTCCAGGTCTTGAAAGTTGGCTCTCACTTTGACAAGTTGTGAAGTATTTCCTGGAGTGATGCACTGCATCCCCTATGGTCAGGAGGGTGTGCAAAGTGCAGACTGAGAAATCTATAATGTTGATTATACAAATGTTAGGGTGAATGCAACACAAGTTGCAAGATGCCTTGTGAAAGATGCCTCTAGTGTTTCCATCAGACAGACAGAGTACTACTGGAGTATTTCTTAAAGACTTTCCTTTTGTTCCCCTCTTATCTTCTCCTTTAGTAAAACCTTACTAAAGCAAATAAAGTAGAAATGAATCTACAGTCAGCAGAATAGAAGATTCTGAGCTTGTCAGAACTCAAGGAAAAAACCACCCACTCTCATGTAAAGCCACACTAATTAACAAAAAATACCCAATTAAGGGCATTTTTGCCTTCATTTTAACAACAACCAAACAAATCCCCAATTAAATCTACTTCATCTTCATTTTAACAAAAGCCTTAGCAACCAAACACTGTAAGACTTGGTTGCTATGACAAAGATTATTGTAATTAATATGGATGGAAGCAAAATAAAACCTGCTGTGCACTGGAGAAGGTATCAAAACAGGCCACAATGATAAAAGGTCATTAGATCCTGTAGCTAATAATAATTAATTCTCTGAAAGGTCCCATGAGAAGCTGCTTTCCTGTGGTGTTCTCCACCATTCCTTGAATCTGAAGTGAAGCTTCTAGGAAACTCTGGCCTTGACATCTCATTTCCCACAAGCAGGACAGAAGATCTGTCTGGTGCAAAACTCTGGCTTTCAATCCTTCAAGTATTCTTCACAGAAGAGGAATGCAATTTCCCAACTATTGATCAAAACTGGCATCATCAGTGGGAGTTGGCTCTTTCTACAGTCTAATACAAAGCCACACTTAGAGCTTTGACAACTTCCAGAAGAAGCTGTTAGTTATAGCTCATTCCAGCTCAACTTTCCCACCTATACTACATGGGAAGCACCACTTCCAAATGCTTGTAAAGGCTTGCAGGCTTTGCAGAATAATTTCAATAACTCTTTGTTTCAACACTCTTTGTAAATAACCAACTTCAGACAGTAGTGTCTTGGTGGGGTAGTTACTAGAGGGCAATGATAATTGGAGTGCCCAAGCAGAAAGTGAAAACTGTGCTTAGAAATATACAGCAAAAGTGATTTTTCTAGACCAACATAGACAATTTGGTATCAAGTTAAAGTTGTGTACAGTAACCAAACTGCATTGTGAAGCCCCTGGAAAATTAAGCAGGATTTTGAAAGTCAGCCCTCTAAGATCTAAACAGTGACTGACACTGAGGGATTAAAGGGGTCTGTGGAACATGGCACATGTAAGAGCTGACTTCTTTAAAAGTTATCACAGA
Organism: Galbula dea; assembly: GCA_013399015.1. NCBI lineage: Eukaryota > Metazoa > Chordata > Aves > Piciformes > Galbulidae > Galbula > Galbula dea. The sequence continues at coordinate 883,586 of VWZX01009197.1, read as the reverse complement.
TTGCTCAACTTTCTCTATATAATATATAATATATTAACTCAGTAAATATATTTAAATATATATTAAATATAATATAGATAATTAATATATATCTTTTTAATATGTAAACCCATGAAATCACATTTCATTTTCTTTCAGGAGCCCAAGAACAGATGCTTACTTGTTCCAAAAACATTGTAAAGAGGTAGTAAAAACCAAAGATGCTAGTGATGCTAGGGTCATTTTCAGATCCCTTATATATTTGGGGTTTAACAAGTGTCTGTATTGCAACAATTTGCAATTTTCAGCTTTTGCTATGTTCAGAAACATGCAGGATTTACAGGTAGGTAATAGCAAGTGTTTTAAAGGGGCTGATAAATTGTAACACACAAACTTCAAAGGCAACAAAAAAAAAACAGATTACTTTTCTAAAATCTGGATAGCTTTGGTAACCTTTTAACAAGCACTTGATACTATTAGCACTTTCCCATCAGCAAGGGCAGGTTTCCATCTTAATCTCCCCACTCCTGCCTGCAGAGTCTCCTCTCTTCCAGCCCTCCTTGCTTTCCAACACTAATGCAACACATGAAGGAAACAGCTTGGATAAATAACTTAGAGCTGCAACAAGGTTCATCAGGTCCAGGGCAATAACAGCTGAAATAACAGATGAAGCAGTTTCACACTTTCTAGTGACCAGGCAGTATTTCCCCTACTAAACACTGGGAAGTTGTCCAGGGCCAAGGAGACTCTGGCTGATCTACACTGGGCAACGTGGAGAGGGGAACATGTTCATAAACTCACCTCCTCATTTTACAAGCATGCCCCAAGGTTGTTACTACTCCTTCTGGAGGTGAAATTATTTAATTTTCTCTAGTTCAAAGTGCAGTTCCTAGAATTGCCAAATTTCAGTCTTCTGTCAGTTTTCATCTGTCTGTGTTGCTCTCCTGAAGATCCTGCCCAAAAGGTTTCCTACTCTTTAGATGAGGAAAGTGGGTGAATGAAGTCTTCTAATAGAACACAAAGTTACTTCTCTGAAAATGAGCTACAATTCAGGTAACAAGCTGAGCAGAGAAATCACTGAATGTTTCCTATCCTTTTTATCCAGTGCCATATACCAAAGTCACTGTTAACCCTAACTTCAAATGAAAAAGGAGTTATCATGGGGAGAGGATTATAAGTTAGTATAACCCAGAAACACTTCAGGAAAAGTAAAATAATCCCAAGTCAATTAGAAAAATCAAAGCTACCTGGAAGCCACAGGGTTCCCAAACCTCACCTCTTGACAGTTAACCCTATACAACTTGCTTAAGAGTAACTGCAGCTTATACTCACTTCATGAGATAGAAATAAACAGCAGTATTTGTCCTTTCAAATTACTGTCACCCTTAATCCCTCCTAAATGTTTCTTATTAAAAATGAATTTTAAAAAGAAACAAACAAACAAACAAACAAAAAAACCTATACAAGCTTCCAAAACTGTAGAGGATTTCATTCAATTCCTGCAAGGTACAGAAAAATGTACATGGGGCAGAATAACTGAGGAGGGGATGTATTGCTCACTACACTTTAAGGAAGGAAGGTTTTCCCTCATCTTCTTACAAAAGTAATTAGGGGTTCAAGATCCTGTAACTCCCTCAAAATTGTTCAAAAATAAAACATTGTTCTGCACAGTTAGTTAAGTATTTTAAGGTCTTCATAACATCAGTAGAACTACATACTTATCTGTTCAAATAGACAATAAATATCACTTCAAATCCTGATTGACGTTGTCTTGCAAATATCTATGCTCTGCTCTAATTAGATGACAAGGAGCTGCTATGATGTTTTTCTCAGAACTGTTATTTAACATTTCCCAACTCTGCAAAGGCAGGAGAACATGAAAACTCTTTTCCTGGAAGCAGTGTTTGAAAGCTCATTGGCAGAGCAGTTACATCTACTTTTCAAGAACACGTGATAATCCTCTCTCTGGTTTCCCCAAATAGAGAAGGAGGGAAGAATGCAGAAAGAAGGAGCAGCACACACAAAATGTTTTTCCTTCCATCTGCCATCTGTTGACAGCTTCAGCTACTTGGATAAATATGTATTTATACCCATCAGGAAAGAATGCAGTCTTGTCTACATGCAGTTACACAGTACAGCTGTTCAGCAGCAAGCCCAAGGTAAAGGCATTCTTATTGAACCAGCAGTTAAGAGTGCACACAAATGTGATAGTTTGACATAAGAACATCCAAATAAAGAGGTATTCAATAGCAGGTGCTTAGAAAGAACTACATTTGCACCAGCCCACATGATCCATCCCTATAGGGTCTCCTGATGTGCTCACCACTGTCTACACAATGCATTAGCTGCCAGCATGGCCTTGTCCTTCAGAAATCAGAGGGAGCAGAAGGAACCGCACATCTAACAAGCGTGCTGACACAGACAGATGCAGAACCTTTTTACTCTTCTGTTTCATATTCATTTAGGAAGTTGGATTAAACTCCATCTCTTCTGAAAAAGGTTCCTTTATCTTGAGAAAAGTAATTGATTTCTCACTTGTAGCTGAGATGCTCTTTGGCAGACAAACTGTAAAACCTTCACAGCTTCGATGTGCTCAGTTTAGCACCGCTGTCATCTGGGATCCTCCCTGCCTTGGCCTCTTGGAGAAGTGAAAATAAGCTGACCTGAGATGACATGATCATACACTCTCTATAACTACATACTGGAAGCAATGATCTTTTACTTCTGGTGGGTGTGATTTTTTAAGATGAAAGATGGCAACTGCAGCCTTGTGAGAAATTTTCAGTTTTCTCCTGCAATTGTTGTTCAGTAAGAACAACAACTAACCCCACAATGTACAGGGCACTGCTGAGGCAGCCCCATCCCCAGGAGAAACAAGTAGACAGAGCCCTGACTCACATAAAATCTGCAAACCTGAAATCTGGACTGGGAAGCTACCTATTTTTAACATGTTCATGTTCAAAAGGAATATCAGGCTACATAGTGGCTCAAAGCAAGTACCTGCTAAGCATGAATTGATTTGATCTCAAATGTTCATAACTGGGGAAATTACAGCAGTAGATCAATGCAAACAACTATCACTGAATTTTCTGTCTTTTAATTCCTGTATTAGAAATAACCACTGGAGACACCAAAACTAGCTAAGCCTCAGCACTGCTAACTGACATTACCTATGGCAATAATAACTGTGTTCCACAGACTCCAGGTCCATACAGCAGCTGAACATACAAAACATACTCATTGTGTTATTTTCAAGTCAAATCTCCTATTAATTCTCACTGTTTACTGCATGAAAATTAATACTGTGTGTGTGCCTGTTCCCTCTTGTCCTGTCCCTGGGCACCACTGACAAAAGCCTGGCCTCATCCTCCTGACACCACCCATTAAGTACTGATTAGCATTGATAAGATCCTTCCCTCCGTCTTCTCCTCTTCAGGCTACCCAGCCCCAGCCCTCTCAGCCTTTTCCCAGAAGAGAGATGTTTCAGCCCCCCTCATCATTTTTGTAGCCCTTTTCTGTACCCTCTCCAGAAGTTCCCTGTCTTGAACAGAACTGGACACAATACTCCACTGTGACACTAAGCAAACAGAACTGGACACAATACTCCACTGGGACACTAAGCAAGCTGGAACTTCTGACTGTTACAAATGTGAGAGGCTGAACATGGTTGCACAGTGGACTTTGAGGACTTCTTGAACTTATAGCTCCACCTTAGGACTGTAGTTGTCTGTCAGCAGTGACACTGGACTGCATTCTGGCTGTGGTTTATTGCTGACTTGGCTTCACACACACTGAAGTTGTCAGCTTTGATTGCCCTGGGAAGGTGCCAGGAGACCATTTTTAACACACACCAAGCAAACCATCTTCAACTTTATGGCACACTGCTCCCTTCACAGACCTCATCCTCTTTCTTGTGTCACACTGACAACCTAGAGCTGCTGCTGTGTTGCATGTAGACACTGAACCTGTGGTACCAAACACTCTTAAGGGGATAACTTCCAGGATGGATACAAACCTGCAAGACACCACACAGATTAATGGTGCACAAAGTATCTAAATCAGCTATCAAGGGCCAGTTCTTAAAAACTGTTTACATTTCCCTTCAGGAAATGCATGTCCTGGGATGCTGCAGCTAACCAGAAGAGACAGAGCAATTCATGTTCACACTAAGGTGTTGTTACTGGCCTTCAGGACTGCTGTTTTCTTTGGTCTGCTCCAGCCACAGCACATTGGCTCAATATCAATCACTTTGAGAAAAGACACTTTCCAACCAGCACCACCCCAAGAGCTCCTTTACAGGAAAGGAAACCAGCCTGAAGGAACAAATTACTCCTTGGAGATAAAGAGCAAAGATTCATTTGTAAAATTAAAATCCTGAATGCTCCAATGAATTTGCAAATTAGCAAATGATGACAAGGAAGGCAAGGTGGAACAAAGTTGTCAGAAGTTTGAATCTTAATTTAGCAGAAGAGGTGTCTCAGGCTGCCTACCAAGCTACCACCAAGCATGGTGAAAGAGAAGAGATAACAGAGCAGCTCAGGATTGGGGATGGAGAGGAGGGGAGTGTTTTCCAGTTTTTAATTGGCTTGGGAAAGAAAATCTGAAAGAGACACTAAAGCATCATCTTCAAAGTTGCCTTTAATTACTGCTACCTGCCAGGGCCATATGAGTAAGTAAATAGGAAATACTACTCCTACTGCTATGTGGGAACTTCCATTCAATGGCAGCCACCCAGTACATCTTCCTAATGCTGGCAACATCAAAGCTTAAGGACATTAGCTAGCAAAAGAAACAGCAGTAAGGGAGAACACACTAATAACCACATCTGGATTTACTAACAAGGCCTGCAGATCCTAGCTTTATTTTAAACAGGGTGTGTGAGAATTCTCCCTGGAGAATGGCAGAAGAACAAACCTTTCCTGACCCCAGAACAACATCTAGACTCCAGACCCATTCAGTACTTTTTCTTCATGATTTATTTGAAAACCACTGTACCAAAAAACCCCAACCAAACAACAATAAAACCTTCTTTCCCAAATACTTAGTATATTTTCTCAGGCAATCTGTATCAGTCTTGCAAGTGAATTTTATCCCTATTCTCTTCACAAGGAACTTCATTTTGAAACTATATTAGAACAGAGGTAAAACAGCTCTTAAAGCCCTAAATTATATATTTTAATTATATCTTAAATAGCAGCACTGTGAAACTAAAGGAGGAAACACTTGTAAAAGCCTCAACATTAAATAACATAGGGAAAAAGTATTTATCAACTTGTATCACAATATTTATATGAAACAAAAGAATTTAGCAAAGCCATTATGATCTGCTACAAAGCTCTTTTTACAACATGCAAATTTACTACATCTAAAATTACAGTAATTGAACTCATGAAAGTGAAAGAGTCAGATGAAGCCAAATTTTAGCTTAAACACAAATTGTGTCATTTCCTTTAAGAAACTAATTTAATTATAGACTATGAGTGATACCCATGGAAAACCAGAAGCCCATCTTCTATCACATATACCTAGCCATTAAATAATGCAACCAGAAAGACCTGTTGCCTATTACTGATGTCCCAGCTCCAGCAATCTGCAGCTGAAGTGACAACTGTCCATTGTTCTCCAGCCTTCACCTTCTGGTGCTGACTACTCCAGCAGCTCATGTTCTGCTGATGCTCACCTTTGGAGCTTTCTCTTCCATGTCCAACTACTTCCTTCTGTAGCCACCTGCAGATTCATGAGAAAAAGAACCTACAGCATCTTCTTATGGGTTCAGAAAATTCCCTTCCCAAACACAAAGGCTGAAGATCTGCTTAAAGTCAACTCAAGTCTGGCACAAGCTCTTCTCCTAACCACAGGAGAAAAATGACACAAATGATCTGTCACTGCTTTTCCCCCATCCTGGACCAACACAAAGTATTTTTTCCTCCAACTTATCAGAAAAGTTTGTTGGGAAAGCAGAAGGATTTGGAAGGTGTTAGCCAGTTCTTGCCTGTTAGGTGAAGCTCCCAAGGTGGTTTCCAGTTGGAAGTTGAAGTCTCAGCCATACACAGCACTAACAGAACTGGTTTTTACATTACAGCACATTTACTGCAGCAAAATTACTATGGATTTTCAAAAGGACAAGCTAGTTTTCCCAATTTAATTAACAATCTAATTAAACTGGAGAGGAAAATTACTTACTTTCATTATGACTTTTCTTTGGAGTAAAATTATTCCCCTAGATGTGGTTATTAAGAATCTCTGTACCTGGATCACACTGACATTTTCATAGTCACAGGAAAAGAAACTAAAGTTATTGCCTGCACTACTGATCCTTCCACTCCTGGAGGAGGAAAACAAGCAAGGAGAAGGAGGAGGAGGAAAAGGCAAAGAGGAGGAGGAGGAAAAGGCAAAGAGGAGGAGGAGGAAAAGGCAAAGAGGAGGAGGAAGAGGCAAAGAGGAGGAGGAAGAAAAAGGCAAAGGGAGAGGAGAAAAAGGCAAAGGGAGGAGATAAAAAAAGGCAAAGGGAGGAGATCAAAAAAAAGGCAAAGGGAGGAGGAAAAAAGAAAGGCAAAGGGAGGAGGAGTGTGTCTTTCTTTGGACACAGTCCAGCACCTCAATGTCGTTCTTGGAGTGAGGGGCCCAAAACTGAACCCAGGATTCAAGGTATGGCCTCACCAGTGTTGAGGAAAACTGAAACCAACACTGATTTCCTCTAGATAGACCCTTTTGAAGAGCAGCAGCTGGGAAGCCTGGCAAAGGGGTAAAATCAGTGTCATAGTCCTCCTGCCTACAACCAGCAGAAGGACCACAGTGCTGCTACCCACCCACCCCTTCAGGGAGGATTTCACTGCTCCTTGTCTTCCTCTTCAGACACACAGCACAGTGACTGCACTGAAATGAGCCAGAAGTAGAGAAGCACCAAAGTTCAATCCATCAAAGTTCAACCTGGCAATTCAAGCACATCACCAGCTGAAATTGATTTTATTTTTATTGTTAACAACAGAAGCTCTGAAGAAAGTGAAACAATTGGCAATGGAGTCACACAAGGGTGCACTTATATTTGATATCAAAGGTAACACAACTCAAAGAACAAAGGGGAGGAAGACAGAGACACACGGGTTGCTATTGTTTGTTAACTCATTTTGTGAGGGCTAGAAAGTTTACAGTAGCCACCTAAGCATGAGGGAGAAGCTGGAGGTGAGAAATGGGGTCACTCACATGAGAGAGGGGGAGCATGTGAGCAGCAGAGGTGTCTGCCTTGAAATTCACAACAAGAAAGAAAGAAAAAAATCAGAGAAAAGAAAGATTCTCTGTCTCAGTCCCTGCCTTAAAGTGGTTAGTGGACTCTAGTTTTCATGAGGGTTTGGGGTTTTTTGTGTGTTTTGAAATGAAATCCAATAGTGAAGTTAATCAGTCAGCCCCAAACTTTGCTATGCAATCAGGTCCCAGCAAGTCACCTAATGATCACATTACCAAAGTTACATGCCATGAGCATAGCACATGCCCAAAGCCACCCACACACTACATATCAAGAATTCTGCTGCTGAAGCTTTGCAGCTGGAAGATACAATATTCTCACTCATTCCTTCCTCTTCTGTTGCTTCTTCTCTTCTTTTGTCTTACAGCTGAAGACCATGGCCCACTTGGATGCCACCACAAAATCCCTAATCTTTGATTCCTCTTTCAGAACTTCAAAAGGGACCTGAGAAGGCTAACATTATGGGTTGGGGGTTTTTTTTTAAGCCTACCATCAAATCATTCCAATGTTTTGTAAATGATTTCAATCCATGAATAGCAGCAGTAAACCTCTACTCTACCTCCAGTTGACAGATGGGAGTCTCCTCCATTTGAAGACCTAAAAAGCTGCAGCATTGAAGTTTCAGGCATAGCATGCAGCACAATAACAACATCATTATTTGGTCTGTTTAAATAAAAAGGAATTGTCAAGTTCTCTTCTTCCAACAGACAACATCTACTGAAGAATACATAACCTGGGAGATAAATTTGTTGCCTGGCAAACATAGCAACAGCTACATTTTGCTATAATTGGCAACTTTGTTACCCAGGCTCAAAAGCTGATCAGTCAAGACTAGGGGAAAACAAACATTTTAACAAACCAACAAAATAAATAAACAAACCAAAAAGATGTGACCAAATTTCCAAAGTACATACCACAAGCCTTGGTAAAGATAACCACCATCACACTGCAGCAGGACAAGTAAGTGACACCACCATAACCTCATGAATTCCTCTGCCCACATGTCCTGGCCCCACCAGCAGCCTGGCAAAGGTGGCTTTGCTCTGCCTTGCAGGTCTCCAGCATCAATCCCACTCCAACACAGAGGACAAGCTGCAGGTTGTGTTTTATTTTGCTGTTGCTTGTTTGAGATGTGGTAATCCTGGTGTGTGCCTCACTGAAAAACCTTAGCAAGCAATTAAGCAAGCAAGCAACTGGAAACCCTAAAACCAAAAGGAGTTCCCAGCTACAGAACCTAGCCCAGTAAATGCATGGTACACAAAGATATTCTAGAAGACCCTTGGGCCACCAAAAAAAACCCAAAACCAAGACACTACAACAAAAAAAATACCCAAAAACACCAGACCAAAGCAGCAAGAAAAAACCCAGCTTAGCTCACAGATTGCACAGGGTTTCTTCTAGGTAGCTAAGGTACTTTGCTGGAGGAATCCACTCCAAGTTTTATACCAATTCTTTAAACCTTCTGGGAGTTGCACAGAGAGACCTTTAGAGATAATATTGATGGAGTTCCACATCTAAGAATAAAAGTGAGACCTCTCAAAGAAGACAATAATATGTCTGCAAAGTGTACAGGGCAAGGTTCTGGCTCTGAGCCCCAAGCTCTGCCTGACTGTGCCATTGTCCTGTGCCTCCCAGGGCAATCACTTCCCCATCACTGCCTTAAGAACCAGAAAATTGCTCTGCTTCAGGTGGTGTTTCAAAATATCCAGAATAAGGGTATAATTTACTTCAGTCTGGCAGGAGAGGTCAAGAAGGGAGGGAGTGTCTTTAAAATGCTTTGTGACATCTTTTGGATCAAAGGGGGGGTAAAAAAAAAAATCAACAATACTGGTTGGTTTGTTCTCTTGTTTTTTTGGTTAAATATACAGATATTCTGAGGAGCAGCTGAGGGAACTGGGGTTGGTTAGTCTGGAGAAGAGGAAGCTCAGGAGAAACCTTCTCACTCTCTCCAACTCCTTGAAAGGAGGTTGGAGCCAGGTGGGGCTTGGTTTCTTCTCCCAGGTAACCAGGGACAGGACAAGAGGAAATGGCCTCAAGTTGCAGCAGGGGAGGTTCAGGCTGGATATTAGGAATGATTTCTTCCATGCAAGAGTGGTTAGCCATTGGGAAGGGATGCCCAGGGCAGTGGTGGGGTCACCATCACTGGAGGGGTTCAAAAACCATGCAGATGCGGCAGACTTTTCCCCCTCATCTTTGAATTCTAAATCTTTTTTTCCTTCAGAATAGGCATCTCAGTTAGTTTTTCAATGTCACCTCCAAGTGTAAACTACAGCAAAGTTGTACATACTTGTTAGAAAACAAATTATAAAGAAGTGAGGCATTTATTTCCCTAGGAGGAGGTCATCTCATCAGTCAACATGGGATTCCTGTTACATATTACTCTGGATGAAGAAAACCTTTTGACTTTACTCCAAGCCTCAGGCTTGTTCACCATTTAGCATTAAAAAAGGAAATATTAAAAAGCCCCATCAAAACAACCAACACATTGGAGCATGGTGTGCACAGGCTCAAAAAACCTCAAAACCTACCCAAAAACAACACCACCACAAATTCTTCTACTGCATTTCATCTTGCCCTAAATAGTAAAAGGCAGGAAAGGACAAAAAGAAAGTTAAGTGGCTGCACAATACTTAGTGGGGTTTTTTTAATCTCCAACACAGGAATTACTGAGGGATGTGGAGTGTCAGGGAAAGTCTAGCAGCAGACAATGCTTCACAGCAAAAATTCCCTAATAATAATACATATCTTATCAGTGATGAACTGATAAAGTGCAGACTTTGAAGTCAAAAGTCTCTGACCCTCCTAGGCTGATATATTTGGAGGCTGATTGGTTTCCAGTTTTTGAATTGCAGAGATTTTAGTGAACTTTCTGAATAACAATTCTATCCTGCACTATTATACTTTTTCTTTTATTTACTTAGGGGTAGTCTGGAAACCCCTAGCAGAGCACAATTCATTACTTAATCTTTTCAGACCCTGTATAATGAAATAAAGTATTAGACATTTCTGCTTCCCTTGAACCATCTACTTCAAAGCATAGAGCACTGATTTCTGCCATAAAGCCTTTTTCATTCATTTCACTTTTCATGTGAATAAGAATGTATTTTCAGAAGAGCTGAGTGGAAGAGTCTATCATTGCCAGCTCCTTGATAGCCTGAGATTCACAATTTCTCTTAGAAAGGATTGGGATCTTGCAGAAGCTGATAAAGATATGACAAAATCTGAGCTCCTTCTAGAACAGGTAATTATGCTTCCCAAACTACAGGCTGAAATCCTAAATAAAAAAGAACAAATCTTGACAAAAGGAACCATCCAGAACTTCTTTATTTCCAACCATCTGAAGTTGAACGAGGACAAATGTGGGACTTTGCACCTAGGACAGGGCAACCCTGGATGTGCCTACAGACTGGGGAAGGAGAGGCTGGAGAGCAGCCTTGCAGAGAGGCATCTAGAGGTTCTGGTTGATGGCAAGTTGAAGAGGAGTCAGCAGTAAGCCCTGGCAGCCAAAAGGGGCAACTGTGTCCTGGGGTGCAGCAAGCACTGCATTGGTAGCTGGGCAAGGGAGGTGCTAGTGCCACTCTGCTCTGGGCTGCTCTGGCCTCACCTCCAGCACTGGCTGCACTTGGGGGCAACACAAGAGAAGGATAGGAAGCTGTGGGAGAGGCTCCAGAGGAGGCCAAAAAGATGGTAAAGGGTCTATAGAGGAAGCCATATGAGGAATGGCTGAATTCACTTGGTTTGTTCAGCCTGGAGAAGAGGAGACTGAGGAGAGACCTCATTGTGGTCTACACCTTCCTGATGAGGGGAAGCAGAGGGGTAGGAGCTGATCTCCTCTTTGGTGAACAGCAACAGAACCAGAGGGAATGTCACAAAGCTCTGCCAGAATAGGTTTAGGTTGGATATCAGGAAAAGATTCTTCACCCAGAGGATGGTGGAGCACTGGAACAGGCTCCCCAGGGAAGTAGCCAAAGCACTGAGCCTGACAGAATTAAGAAGCATTTGGCCAATGCTCTTAGACACATGGGGTGACCTTGGGGTTGTCCTATGCAGAGGCAGGAGCTGGGCTCCATGATCCTGGGGGATCTCTTTCAACTCAGGACATTCTGATTCTATGATTTACATACCATGATCTACAGCAACCTTTTATTTCTGGAAAATTGAATCAGGCACTCCAAGGTGGTTGATTAGCAATAGTGATGTTTTCCACTTCCCTGCCTGGCAGTGCCTGCTCTATGATGGGGAGGAGAATGTTACAGGCTTTTCATAATCTTGGTAATCAAGGTTAATATAAAATTTGCATACCACCTTGCTGATGAGTGGAATGTTTCCTGGAAAAGTGCTGAGGTTAAAGTCACATCTATTCCACCAGAAATTAAGCACTGCCTAAAAATATTACATATTTACCTCAAAGTAAGCCTTCATGAGTTAACAACCAGTTGTCCACCAAAGACTTTCAGGTAATTAAAGATAATTTTTAACCTGGATTCACACAGCACATCAACCTCCAAATTTTTCATTGCCCTTGGAAACACTAAGCTGACCTTGACCTGAAAATATCTATTATCTTGCAGGGAATAGTGAAGAAAGCCAAAATGCTCCTCAGCTTCATTGACACTGTTGTTCAAGAGAAAGAATTGAATATCTTGTATGACAGCCACACAGATCCTTACAACAGCCCAGTGCTTCAAGCATGGTATTTCTACCCCAGTTTTTAGTTCAGATCAGACATTTAGCAAAGCAAACTCAAAACATGGTAAAACAAAACTACTCAGACTGTAAGATAACAGAAAGCAAAGCAGTGGAGAGTGTTGAGAAGTGTAAACAAAGGAAAAGGGAAGGAGTCAGCTGTGAAAAGTGTGTCATTTTCTCAAGAGCTACATTACTGCTTAAAGCTTCCTTTTTAGACATACATATGCTTCAGCTTCAAAATTCTGCATGTTCATTTTTTCCTTCAGCACAGGACTAAGGATAAAGCCACAGAAGTGATTACTCAGACTCCACAGTTCCTCAACCTGCAAAATCAGGGCATCCAAAGCAATTTCTTCTATGGTCCTGCTGGAATGGAGCTCTCAGTGTGTTTTATGAAAGCAGAACCATACCTGCTTGCAATGGAGAAGTATAACTTGGGGTCACTAACTTATGCACAGTTGACAGATCTTACCTGATTAAGAATAATCTCTGCTATTTGCAATTGTAACCATTCTTTCATACTCATTTATCATATTTGGCCTTTTTTAATGTAGCAGATCCCAAAACAGGATAAGAAAAATTAAATCCACCAAGCTAGTAAAGCTATTACATACATCTCCATGTGACAAGTTGAAACTCTTAAGACAAAAGGAGGGGAGGAGACACAACACAGCAGATAGGGAAAAAGACAGCAGCATGTAGCACTAACATACACCATTCCCTATCCCTCAGGATCTTCCTGTGCTCATCAATGAACTAACTCTGGATGGGAAACCAAAAAAAGCAAGCAGCATATTGTGGATAGCCCACAGAAGATATCCTACCCTGAAATGATGCCACAGGCTGAACTAGCAGTTAAAACCAGCACTGGCATTTCTAGGGAACAAGACAAACCTTCCATGAAATCTCCAATGCTTATGGTGGGACTGAAAAGCTGGAGGTTTGCACCTCAGCCATGACTGGGTTTGTTTGGGCATTGCTGACTTTCACTCTGGACACTATGATTTTCCAGTTTGAAGACTGGAATGAGACAGTTTTTCATAGAATTGTCAGAGTTGAAAGAGACCTAAAAGATCATTTAGTTCCAAACCCCCTGCCATGGGCAGGGACACCTCCCACCAGACCAGGTTGCCCAGGGCCACATCCAACCTGGCCTTGAAAGCTTCCAGGGATGAAGCAGCCACAGTCTCTCTGGGCAACCTGTGCCAGTGTCTCCCCACCCTAACAGTGAAGAACATCCTCCTAATGTCTAATTTAAATCTACCCTCCTCTAGTTTGCATCCCTTCCCCCTGGTCCTGTCACTACCTGACCTCCTAAAAAGTCCCTCCCCAGCTTTCCTGTAGTCCCCCTTCAGATACTGGAAGGCCACAAGAAGGTCTCCTGGGAACCTTCTCTTCTCCAGGCTTTTTGTAGAAGTCCTTTGAGAGCTGTGAGTGCTTTGTGATCTACAGAAGTAAATCATTAAAACATTGCTGGTGATGACTCTGCTGGAGCTTAATCCTTCCTTGTCCTCACCAAATTGCTAAACATCTTGGAAGCAATGAGACAGAAATGAGACAGATATGCTTGCACACTTTCATGTTTATCCTAACAGTTACAAAAAGATGGTGTTTTGTTTGTACTGACAAGTCTTGGAGAAGGAATAAGAAAGTTCATTATAAAAAAGCATCTCTCTGAGTAACTCTTCAATAAACTGTACAAAGAAAGTCAGGCTTTTGATTAAGTGCTGTCTAGCAAGGAGAACACTTAGGGGTTTACAAAGCATTTCTGACAAGAAAACAACATCCTTCCTACGTGGAGATATTCCCAAAGGAGTCCAATCTTCCATCATTAGTGATAGTGCTAAGGGGTGAGACAGTTAAAAGTGCTTTTAACAGATGAAAACTATGGATGGAAGAAAGAAGAGGAAAGAAAAAGATAATTAAGCCATTTCATTGTGTATTACTGAGCTGGGAACTAAATAGTTCATGGGCAGTCACCTTAAATTCTTGAAAGCCCCAAAGTATTCTCAAAGGAGTTATTCCACAAAAGGAGTGCTAAAGAATGAAGCACCTCTACAAGGAGCATTTTGGTGACTTATACTGCCTCCCAAACACAAGCTGCTGAAGGTTTATCTGTCTCAGTTTAGTAAATATTAACTTAGTTGTCTTTCATTACAAAGCTAGTCAACTTTTTATTAACCTCTTTTACTAAGCAATGTTTATCTCTCTGCTAGAATGAAATTCTAGCCACTCACCCAAAGAAAAGCTCTAATTCATACTTTATTTTGGAGGATCCTTAGAAACTGGAAGAATGTTAGAAGCTTAATTTGTAAGAAGAATCTAAAAAGCTTAATCTGTAAAATTTTTAAAAGTCTAAAAATATCTGCTACCCCAAGTTAGACTGAAAGGAGAGGACAAGGGGAAAAGAGCCAAAGAGTGAGCACAGGGCTGGTACTGGTAGATGAAGTTTCTAGAGCCAGAACAAAAACTTCCAAGGAATATGACCAGATTGGGCTAGGTAACCAACTTTGGGGTTGTCCTGTGCAAAAACAGGAGTTGAAGTCTATCATCCTTGGGGGTCCCTTCCAACTAAGGATATTCTGTGTGATTCTGTGTAACCACTAAATATAAAGATTACCTTTAGTCTGCCTAGGAATATGGAAAACAAACTAAGGAGACATCCACTTAGGAGAAAGAAAAAAAAGAGGCCTTTGCCCTTTGTAGAAAACTTAACCATGGCTTGGAAGTTCAGGCCAAAAGTCTATTTAATTTAGCATTTTTCCTTCAACAGTGGTCATAAGGAAAGGCTAAAACAGGGCAAGGATGCAGATTGCTTTTCCATGCCTCCCAAACCATTCTCTGCTCCTCCTTCTCTCAACTCATAAGACTTACTGGACTCTTTGGCCTAATTACTGAATTCTAGTAATTCTCTTTCAAGAACCTGATCAGCATCTCCTTAAGCCTACATACTCCTCTGGTATCCACACCAGCTACTCCATGGGTCTACAGCCTGCTATGTGACCCCCACCTCTGTTTGCTTCTTTGCAGTCTGGTTCCTCTACCAGACCAAAAAGGCTTCCAATTCTTCAACTGGAAGAAGATTCCCCTTCATGCCAGTGATGGTTTCCCAAACTCTATCATATTTCTCCAGAATTGTGTCTTTTCCAGGTCACAGAAACTCAGCTTATTTGAGCATTGCCTCTCAGGCATGGCTCCAGAGCTCTTCTCTGGGGCTGAACTCTTGCTCAGGCTGAGATTTTCCACAGGATGAATTTCACAGTCTCCCAACTCAACATCCAAGCCCTCCATAGCCACTTGTAACATTAACTGCCTGGCTGCTCAGCAGTGTTTCTTCAGATACAACACTTTCCATGTTATATTCTTACCCATTTAGGCAAAAAACTCACCCTAGTTCTGAATTTTACTTGTCCAGTATGTCTTTGATTATTGTCATTTTCTATATATTCCAATATTCTGGTATTTCACATGAAATCTCTTTCCTCCTTCATCTGGCACATGGCCACCTGTACACACCAGTAGTGACCCTCAATCTGTCTACCATCCTGTTGTATTTCTAGCCTAGTTTCAATATCTTCTAAGGTGATAAAGGAAAACAACTTTCCAAGTTCATTGAGCAATTTAAACTTTA
The DNA here is from genome assembly GCA_013399015.1 of Galbula dea. Taxonomy (NCBI): domain Eukaryota; kingdom Metazoa; phylum Chordata; class Aves; order Piciformes; family Galbulidae; genus Galbula; species Galbula dea. The sequence continues at coordinate 868,044 of VWZX01009197.1, read as the reverse complement.
GTAAATCCTATAAATCATCAATATTAAAATAAGAAACAGATTCATTATCCAAGTCAGGCTTCACAGTTCAGCAAGAGAATTTTTCATTTTCTAGAGTCTTCCTGCACTTTTTTAAATGGTCACATATCCCTAGTTTTCCTCAAGTGAGAAAAGAGCTTCTTCTTGGTGCTGATTGCTCTTTGCTAGCAATACTTCCAAGGGTAACCATCACTCCTATCAAGCCAGTATCTCAGTCAGCCTCTTTGTTAAACTGCACAGCACCTTTACTGTACAATTAAGTTTTAAAGAACCATTAAAAAACTCCCCCACATTATGTTTTGTTTACAAGTTTGAGGTTTGAAGTTCCAAGTCAAGAGGTTTTTTTACCAGCTGTTGATCAAAGGTTACAAAAACTAGAGAGATGTAACAGAAAGCCCATGGTTGACATTGCAGAGTGGACCTCACATGTATCAAAGCAAGGATGTGACCCTGTGGGAGCAACCTAAATTTGCTAGGGTGGACACAAAAACATAAAACAAGAGACTTTTGGGAGATGGTGTTCAAAAACAATCCCAAAAAAACCCAGATTGAAAAAGGATGAGGAAAGTAGTAAGGGAAGAGGAAAATGACCGAGAGAAGCAGAAGGGAAGTGAGCCCTCAGCAGCTGGATAATTCCTACTGTGCAAAGCAGGAGAGAACCTGGGGAAATGAACAGAAGCATTAGACAAAACAACACTTCCAGACAGGAATCGACATCCCAGCTAAAACAAATTGATGAGTTACAGTAGTAACCAATGCAGACAACTCAGAGACAAAACCCCCAGACAGTTACAAAGCTTCAACTGCAACAATCTCAACATATTTTTCCTTTGAAGGAAACTTGAGGCAGGCTAAAGGTAGCATACTTCCAACAGAGTGATAAAAATAAGAGTCCAGAACTAACAAGGATCAAAATCAAATCATATGGCTCAATCCCAGGGGGTTCTCTAATTAAACCCTTTTCCTCAGTGTTCATTCACATGCTAAAGAAGCAGAAGAGAAGATGCAGATGTCTTGCATCTGCAGGAGAAGCTCTCTCCTTGCTAGCAGGACAGAGAAGACAAATTACATCATTACAAGGCTGCCCAAACTCCCCAAGTGCAAAATATGACAGCTGAAGAATTACAGAGCCCATGCTTGGATAAACCCACAGGAATGGTCCTAACGTGGATTTAACACCAGTCTTTCATGTCATACACACTGTAGACTCTAGAAGGTTAAACTGTTGCAGTTTCACAGGACTACAGAAAGGCAGAAGTTTGGTTCTTAAGCTCCAAGTTCTTGAGCCACATAAAAGCTCAAGGTTGGAAGAATATTCTGGGGGAGGTATGACTGAGTCTGTCCTGTTCCTGAACTCTTCTACAAGCTTCCACTGTTATCTGCAATCAGAGAGAGGATATGGAGCTAAACAACAATTCAGTTTGATCCTGTAAAGTTATTGCAATAAACTCTGCTATGTTTTGACAGAAAATAGATATTTTTTTTTAATTACTCAACAGAATAAGGTTAAAAAGAGGGAAGGAGGGGGGTTATTTTAAAAAGAATCATCTCATAAGTAAAAGGAAATATTAAATCCATCTGTATCTATACCACATGCTAGAGTGACATGCAAAAACACTGCCAGGTTTGAATAGGAAACAATAAAGTTTCAAGAGAGCACAGAAATGCTGTTTAGAAGCTAATTAGCCTAGGTGCAGCACTTTCTCAACACTATTCACATGGCCATCCTGCTAACTTCCAAGTCACCACAGGAGACTTCCTTCCAATGTAACCTGTGCTACCCCAGCCCCTGCTAATCTCTACTCTCTTCCCCCACTTAAAAGTGGAGGAAATAGCAGAGAAGTTGACCTGCCTGACATAGGACATGCAAACAGTTGTGCTCCACAGTCCTCTTCTGCAGTGACCTTGCTTGTATAGGCAGGGATCCAATTCCCACTTTAGTAAAGAACCACTTCCAACTCATTATAAATAAAAAAAAACCCCAAATTTCCCTCAGCACCAGCTAAAAATCATTGACCAACAGGTAGAGGAAAGTGCCAAAAATCACAAGCTAGAGCTTGACAGTAAGAAAATCCAATGCAAAAAGTGACAAAAGAATTCCATGCCAAAGAGTAACTGAATTCAAAACTCACACACACACACAAGAAAATAAACAAAGCAATGAAGAGTGATGTTGACTTTGAGACCTCAAAGGACCACCTCAAACCCCCAAAATACCAACCCTGTTTGTGCAAACAAGCAGGTGTGCATGGCCAGCATGATGCAGATGTCCCCTCCTGTTCCTAAAAGCAATTGTGAGAACACTACACAAATCATGGCAGGTTGCCTTCCTTCCAGTCCTACTCCAGATTTATTTCTAATTAAAAATAAGGAAGAAAAGCCAACCTCTGTTATAGGTTATTTCAATATTCTGCTGGATAGCCAAGCAAGGGAAAGAATGAATTTAAGCACAGTCTACAGAGAGATAATCTGAAGGCTATAACACAAGTGAAAAATGGCCATGTTGCTAAGATAAGGCCCCAACCACCAATCTCATTGTCAAGCCTGGCCATCTGTCAGCAGAAACCTGATTTACTGCATATAATACTGCAATACTTGATTACTACTCTACTGCTATAAAAGGCTCCTGCTTTTAAGCTCACCAAAAGCTACTTTCTAGCAACATAAAAGGGTTAATAAAACACCTCCTCAGAAGCCAAGCTTTATGAAATCAGGTTTCAGAGCTTGAAATTCAATTTCCCCCCCAGTTTCAATGTCACTGATAGATTAAATTCCTTTAGAAATAAAAATATTGAAAACAGGGGAAGAAAGAAGGGAGAAAATCATAAAGTATTAGTAAATGACATTGCTTTCACCATCTAAGTAAGGCTGCTTGCACTGATGCTTGGTTTCTATGGAGATGATGTTGATGGTGGGCAATTGCAAAGAACTTTAGCAAAGGCACTTGAAGAGATAGTCCTACAATAGGACTAGTCAAGAAAAGCATTACTAAGGAGGCCACATTGCTTCATTTGATAACTAGTCTAGACATCCAAAGTGCTTGCAAGAGCTCTAATGACCTGAAGTGATGTCAGACATCCTGCCTGCAAGCAATACATAGAACAGCTGGACAACACTCTTGGACACGTGGTGTGATTTTGAGGTTGTCCTGTGCATAAACAGGAGTTGGACTCGATGATGCTTAGTGGGAAACTTCCAACTTGGGATATTCTGTGGTGCTGTGAACACCTCACAGAATCACAGAATTATCAAGGTTGGAAGAAACAGACTCTAAGATCATCAAATCCAACCATCAACCTATTACCATCATCTAAAACCATGTCCCCAAGACAAAACCTAGACCCCAACTACTACATCTAGATGCTTTCTAAACACCTCCAAGGACTGTGACTCCACCCCCTCCCTGGGCAGCCCATGCCAATGTCTAACAGATGGTGTAACAACTCAGAGCATCGAATCCAACTCTTTCCTCCTCTTCCATGCCAGGACAAAAATGCCTGTGTATGAAATTCATCCTTCACACCAAATGCCCACTGAGCCAAACAGCTGCAGGTACTTTCTCAGGTTAATCAAACAAATCAAATAACAGCATCCAGTAACAATAAGCTGATTTTTTTTTTCTCTCTAAACAACAGCCCTACACCACAGGTGGTTCTGTCCCCATAGTGAGCAAACAGGAGAAAGAAAACCCATCCTGAGCAGCTGCTCATTAGGTGAACACCAGTTTGCCTGCACAGCAAATGAAGCAACTGTCATGTGGAAAAAAATCACAGTTAACAGTCATGTAATTAGGCACAGTAACACAGGTATAGCCAAAAAAAAGGAGGGAAGACAGGTACAAATTACAGTTGCACAGGCAATTTATTTCTGGGAATGTATCATTTTTGATGCTACTGGACTTTACCCTTATCATTTCTTTTAATGAGGCTTGTTTCCAGCTAATTTTTTCCCCTATTATACAATAAGAGATAACTCTGAACAATCACCTTCTACCAAAAAAATACCCATCTTCAAATAATTATTTATTCTGAATGGAACACTTGATTTTAAAGGACATTGGGAACATTCTCTAGCAGAACAGACCAAAAAGCACATAAATTGCACAGGACCTCACTGTAAATGTTGCAAAGCAGTCAGACTTTCTTGCAAGCTTACCTGATACTCGTTGGGCCAGAAAGTGCTGACAGCCAACTCTGCTCGAAGCCAATCCTTCCCAGTGGAGCCAGTGACATTCCAGATGGGATTAGCCAGGGGCCCTTTGTTCACCCTAACCAGGATGTTCAAAGTGCCTGGGTTTGCTCCATTCTTGCTGTAGAGAAGGTAGCTGAAATCAATGCAGTGAGTATCATTTTCTTTCATGGTTGGAAGCTGCAGTCGAGTCTTTTCTCCGGGGTCGTGGTCTGAGGAAATCACTATCATATATGATCCTAAAGAAGGAAGGAGTGGGAAAGGAAAAACAAAACAGCAGTAAGGAAAAGGAAAAAGACAAATGTTAATAAAAAAATGATTGCTCACTATGAAAAAGAATGGAATGCATAGGTTTTCATGTCCCAAATTCTCCACATCCAAGTAGCGAGAAATCCAGCACATCATAAAGTGCCTAGAAGTGTCACTGAAGCAGTGGCTACAGAAGACAACACACAGCTCTGAGGATCCATCTAGATACTTCCACCTACAAACTTTCCCCTTTCTTGCTTTAGGATCAGACAGCTGGAAATAGGATCACAGAAGGACTGAAGAAAGATAAGTATAGCCGCAAAGGATCATCGTTATTCTGAGGTCACTGAGGGCAAAATTCTCTCAGCTTGCTCCACAGTTTTCCTGAAAACAAAAATATGGAATAATAAGGTCCAGATTCCTCAGTGCTGCTTCATCACACCTTTTTCTACCCAGACATGAGGTGGACTTGAATTTTAGATACATTAGGAGCTCACTTAGGAGACCCAAGCTACATTTGTCCTGAAAAGATGGGTTTGCTGCTCCATCTGCCAATGGATTTGAGAGGATAACAGAAGTCTCCACAGCTGGAAGAAAGCCCATCTTGTAAATTTATTTTACAAGCACACAGAAGACAGAACAAGCTGAGCCTGCCTAGCTCCAAAGGCAGAAAGCAGAAATCAGATGTTTGAACAGGTTATACAGGACTGAAACAGTTTGTCCTGATGAATGAGTGGTAAAGGCATGGCTGCCATCTATCCTAGCCCCAGGGCAGCTTCATTTCTTCAAGAGCAACAGCTCCACACCAGGTACCTAGTGAATGAACTCCACAGAACAAAGCTTCTGAGACACAGGGTGCCAGGCAAAACTTGACAATCAAGTGAAGAAATCCAAGTCAGTATCCAATCTGAATCCTTGCTGCAGAAAAGTTCCCTAACCTGAACTTAACCTACTCTCCTGCTTCATGATTCCAGAAGCTTCATGTTGGCAGATTTTCCTTCTACTTTCAATCCTAAAGAGCACTACAATAAAAAGCCCTTTTATCCTGAAGAAGGTTCAGATAGAATCCATCAAAAATATAGGTTGAGAATAAACCCAAATGTTAAAAATAAGAGATATCTGAGTATCTGCCCAAATGAGCAGTCTCAGAGAAGTCCTGAGTAGGAACATGAATGAGCATTTACTGATGAAAAATCTTCTCTAAAGCATGTATTTGTATAAATTATTATCATTCTGTATGTCACTTTCTATCCTTTGATTTTTAGGTAACAAGGAACAATTGTGCTCTAATATGTCCTAAACAGTTCTACTAACCATTTTGAAAACTGCTGACAAGCTGCTGCTCAGGAAAAGATGAAAATTTATGTATATGGATTAAGTCATCTGTGTGACATGCTAATTTACCAGCCTCTAAACCAATTCTGTGCTACAGAATATATAACAGAAGAGAAAGCAATACTATAGAATGAAAGCAGTTTTTACTAAAGCATAGTGCTGAGATCTTTATTTTTAATACTAATCTTTATAAAAAAAGGGTTCAGGAAAATTCTACTAGAATACAACACAGGCAACTAGTAGAATTATATGTAGAATCTTTTATTAGAGGATTTGGCAAAATATCAGTGTCTGATTACCTCTTCATCATTAATTCCCACTTACAGAGACACAAAGGAATTCTATTATACTACTAACTTTGAAACCTTTGATGATTATGGTCTAGAATCAATTGAAAACTGCATTAGAGGTACTCAAGAAAGTGTTTGTAAACTGCATCCACTGGTGTGCAGCCTTTTGCTTCTTGACTCTAGAAAACTTAGTAATGTGCTTATAGAATCCCAGAATTGCCACAGTTGGAAGGGACCTTAAAAAGCATCTAGTTCCAACCCCCCTGCCTGCCAGGGACACCTCCCACTAGATCAGGTTGCCCACAGCCCCAGCCAGCCTGACCTTAAAAGTTTCCAAGGATGGAGCTTCCACAGCCTCTCTGGGCAACCTGTGCCAGTGTCTCCCCACCCTCACAGTGAAGAACTTCCTCCTAATGTCTAATCTAAATCTCCCCACCTCTAGCTTACACCCATTTCCCCTGGTTCTATCACTACCTGACCTCCTCAAAAGTCCCTCCCTAGCTTTCTTGTAGCCCCCTTCAGATACTGGAAGGCCACCAGAAGTTCTCCTGGGAGCCTTCTCTTCTCCAGCCTGAACAACCCCAACTCTCTCAGTCTGTCCTTGTAGGAGAGGTGCTCCAGGCCTCTGATCATTCTTTATCTTAATAATGCATATGCTCTTCTAAGCACCTGATTATTCTTGATTGACACACTACAGAGTAACATTTTCAGAGTTCAGGTAACAAATACAATGCATGTAGCAGGAGCAGGTAGTATGTTAGCAGTTTATTTTTCTTCTACAGAAGAGTTAGAAAAGTCAAGAGCAAATTTTCCAAGACTTTTCCCCACTTAGCACTGATTCTGCATCACTGCCTCCAGTGCCTCTGAGCCTTTGTTACATTTCTCTTGCAAGCAACACACAAAAAGCAACTGACGGGGTTTTTTCCCCTCTACAAAGTAAACATTTCTAATGCTGAGGTCAGGTAGCATAAAAGCCCTCCAACTTTTGCTGAAGGGAAATGGGGGGCCAGGGGGAAAACAGAAGAACTGACCTCTGCAGAATTTTTGAACTGTTTCTTTCAACTTACCTCAAGATAAAAATATTGGAAAGAATAGAAAAATCACAATCAAATTCTAACAAGCAAACAAGAAGTATTTCAAGATCTTGTTCCTCTAGTAAGTTAATCTGCTGCAGCCTTGGGAAGTCCCAACATACATTTTTCTGTGTATCAACACATTTTCTAGTTAGTACTCAACTTTTTCAACCTCATTTGTCATCATTTAAAACTACTTAGCAGTAAAATTGCCTGTATCTATCCACATGTGTTAGTCCTACAGCATTCCATGAAATGCTCCAGACAGCATTCATAAACCATTTAGCACAAAGCCAAAGCATCTGTTCAGCATCTCCCAAACTATTTCCCTTTGCTCCCCTTTTCAAACTGAAGAGGCTACACCCCATGAACATCCACAGCTTCACTCCTTCCTCAGGCACCTACCTGCTCCAAGAAGATCAGAAGCCACTGCCAAAGTAAACCATACAGGAAATTTATTTTTAAAGAACACCCAAAAATATGGTAATGCACCTGCTATTAAACAGTCATTCTTTGTTTGTAAATACTACTAGAGGATTGAAAGAGCTGAGGAGGTTTTTAAATGACAAATGCTTATAACATCTTAAGTCAAAAACAACAACAAAAAGCCACACAACATGAAGACAGGGGAAATTTTCCTGTAGAACACAACCCTTCCCATCCCCCACCCCCCTGGACTTCTGATAGAGAACAAGAATTATTATAATAACCAATCTGAAACAGGCCATTAAACTACACCATGCAAATAAAGGCAGAGCAACCACTCATTCAAACAGAAACTCAGCCTAATGGACTACAATAGCTCATCAGCTTTCCACCCAGACCAGGACTAAAGGTGTCCTGCCCTCCAGCCTGTGCTTGGTGATGCCAAAAACACTGCTCTACAGCAAAGTCTGGGTTAAATGAGGATTCTCCCACTTTCCACAGCCATGGAGGACAAGCAGCAGAGAAGGCAGCACAGAATAAGACAGATCCAGGCAAGGTAAATCAAAGCAGTACCAGGGCTTTGGAGTAATGTCAGGGTCTTGTCTTGACTTCCATTTAAGTTCTGCTGCACTGGTAGTGAGTTATGCAGGGAAGTTGGAACTGGTCATCCTGATGGGTTTTTTCTTTTTCCTCCCTTTCATTTTGACAATCTAAAGCACCACAGAATTAATATCACAGGCACCAAAACCCTTTACCAGTATCCACACCTATGGAACTACTGGCATGATACTACTACCACTCATGACTCATCTACTCCTAACAAGAAACTGTTTACTAATTAAAAAGGAAAGAAAAGATCTCCATGTTTCAAAAGTATGCCAGCATTGGGAGCAAAGTTGATGCAAAAGCTTTGACTGAAAAAGAAAAGAAAATCTTTCCTCAGGCTATAAAAGCAGCTACAAAAGTTCTCTTTCCCTTATCAACACTTTACATATGAATAAACATGAAACAACCTTCTGAAGTGTTTGAATTCCTACTTTGCTCATACATAACACCAGCTTCCCGTGGATTTGCTTGTACTAGTGCAGAGAAAGAAAACATGATGAGATACCAGTTTCTGAGGTATGATAATGTAAAGTCTTTTCACCCTGGATTTTCTGGTGATGGATCTTTAGCAAATACATAGGCTTTAAGCACTCCAAAACCTGAGACAGGAAAATGTCAGCAGCTGAGATTTGCAATGCAAGCTTGCAGTGTCTCTACAAAAGAGCATTTATCTTAGGAGGAGCTGCTTTGAACAGGCTCTCCCAGCAAAGCATTCAGGAAATGCCATTTGATATGGTGCATCAGGCAGGCTTAGGAAAGGACACTGCTCCTGAACACTAAGCTGTGGTGAAGTAAGCAAAAGGCACATGGAATAGTTTCCTATCTACTTGGGAATTAACTGAAGCTCTTGCTCCTGAATTTGTAACACCAGTGTCCATCACAGATTCAGAGAATGGTAGGGGTTGGAAGGGACCTCTGGAGATCATCTAAGTCCAGTCCCCCTTGGCAGAGCAGATCACCTACAGCAGGTTGCACAGGATGGCATCAAGGCAAGTTTTGAATGTCTCCAGAGATGGAGACTCCATCACCTCTCTGGGCAGCCTGGGCCTGAAGGATCTGGTGGACAACAAGTTGACCATGAGCCAGCAATGTGCCCTTGTGGCCATGAAAGCCAATGGTATCCTGGGCTGCAGGTAAGAGGGAGATGATCCTCCTCCTCTCTTCAGCCCTAGGGAAGCCCCAGCTGGAGAACTAGGTTCAGCTGTGGGCTCCCCAGGACAAAAGAGTCATGAAGTTAATGAAGTGAGTCCAATGCAGAGCTCCAAAGATGATTCAGGGGCTGGAGCATCATCCTTGGGAGGAAAGGCTGAGGGAGCTGGGCTTGGGCAGCCTACAGAAGAGGAGGCTGAGAGGGAACCTTCTCCATGGAGAGAAGAAGCTGAAGGGAGGGTGGCAAGAGGGTGGAGCCAGGCTCTTCTCCATGGTGCCAGGGAGTAGGATGAGATGCAACAGGGATACAAAGTTCCACCCAAAGATAAGGAAGAACTTCTTTGCTCTGAGGGTGACTGAGCACTGGCACAGGTTACTCAGAGAGCTTGTGGAGTCTCCTTCCCTGGAAATATTCCAAACCCACCTGGACACAATCCTGAGTAATGTGCTCCCTGCTAGAGCAGGGAGATGGAATAGCTGACCTCTGGTGATCCCTTCCAACCTTAATCATCCTGTGATTCTGCATTATTTGTAAAGAAATTAAAGTGAAATTTGAAAATGTTAAAGGCAGCCTAAGACAGACAGTCTCCTAGAAAAGGTGAGTGCTGAGCATTTGCAGAAGTCTTTGCTGTCTTGTGTGTTCACTGTAAGCTTCCAGAGAACTCACAAATGTCAGCCAAGGTAACCTGAAAGCTCACTGCTGCTGAAACACACAGGGCTTTTCCTCCCAGCATACAGAGACACCCCATGTCCTCCTCCACCTGTGCTCATTGGACCCTTGCAGGAGACAAACCAACACAAAACAACCCAGAGCTCCTGGCCACCTCTTGAGAGAAGCAAAGGGACAGCAAAGTGGGATTTCTTCACAGGTGAGGGAAACTAATGGAGTCCTGGAATGCCTAACAAGCACCAGAGCAAGGTCAGGATATGAGAGGAAACTGAAGCTGGGATATGCACATAGACAAGGGAGTTCCCTACTCCCTGCCCCTCAAAAAAAGAAGGAAAGAAAAAAGAGGAAAAAGACAAAAAAAGAGAAAAAAGAAAACAGAGTTAAAAGTAACTCCTTTTAAAAGCTTTTAAAAATCTACTCTCAAGTAGCTGGAAAGTCTTTAGAGGAAGCTTAAAACCAGGTTTAGGATTATTTTCTCCTTCTTGCCAACTAAAAAAACAAAAGCCACTGCAAACACTTTAGGAATTTTTTTTCCCCTCCTCCTAAGTGGCATTTAAATTAACTGAATGGGAAAATACAGTTTTGGAAGCAGCATTCCCATTCAGAGAGTCTTTAACACACTAATTACTCTTCTAAAAGAACCAGTATTTAAAGTACATCCAGAAGATACTTCTTCCTATCAGCTTAAGACAAGAGGACTTCAGCTGGTTCTGCCCTGGATAAGCATGTGACAGCAGAAAATGAGAATTAACAATCTGCTCAGAATACCACTGCCAAGGATCACCAACAGTTAAAGAAAGGCTCAAAAGCCATAATCATTACCATATGTAACAGCAGATTACAACTCTTAGTACAGATCTTTCAGAAGAGAAAATTATATGCTCTGTATTTCTTGAAAGCAGCCTTAGAATTTATTCAAAGCATGGGATGTTTATAAAATAGTTTTATTACTTTTCTTTTTCCTTTTGGTAACTGGATGAGTATATATTTTACATATATCTTTTTCCTGCTATAAAAACCCAATTTTCCTCTGAATATCACTTGATGCAGCAGCAAACTGAAGAATCTTCTTTTACTTTCAGATTTTGTTCCTTTTCCAGGTGTGGGACCCACACTTCAGGAGCTATGTATCCCTTGACTAAATTCCCAACATCAGTTAAGAACCAACTACTGATAAGAGTTACCTTGATAAGAGTTTTGAACAACAACACAGAGCTACCTGAAAGGAGGTTGGAGGGAGATGGGGCTTGGGCTCTTCTCCCAGGTAACCAGTGAGAGGACAAGAGGAAATGGCCTCAAGTTTCACCAGGGGAGGTTCAGGTTGGATAGCAAGAATAATTTCTTCCCTGTAAGAGTGGTTAGGCATTGACCCAAGTTGCCCAGGGCAGAGGTGGAGTCACCATCCCTGAAGGGGTTCAAAAACATTTAGATGTGGTGCTTAGGGACATGGTTTAGTGGCATGGGGGTGATAGGTTGATGGTTGGACTTGATGATCTGAGAGGTCTCTTCCAACCTTCGTGATTCTGTGATGCTTATATTACAGAAATAACACTAGTCTATACATTCAGAAAGTAGATCTACTAGCAGATTGTTGCTTCTCCTTCAAAATATCCCCAGGCCCCCTCTCTGAAGTAGGTACCTTACACTGTAGTGGTTCAAGCTCCAATTGAGAGTTATGGATTTATCCATATAATTGAAGTACTATTTAGTGAACTTAAGTACCTGCTTAAGGGGAAAAAAAATAAAAGCTGGAAAGGGAAAAAAATAATAAAGCTGGAAAGCTTGCCAAGGAAGTCTTCAGTCTCTCTCTTCAGACCATCAGCTACATTTGTACAACAAAATCTTAAGCAGTTTAACAAGCATGGTACATTAGCACTGAACACCCCATAAGGCTTTGAGTTTTACATGGATGGAAAGGAAAAAGCTAAATAAAAAGAAAAAAAACTTCTAGAGACTGTCACTTCTGGAATTTCTTCTGATTTTCTGCTTGCTGGCTGTGATGTTGAACTTGCAAGTGCAAACAGTCCTATAATGTGTCTCTATGATAACTAGAATCACAGAATGGATTTCTGGGGATCATCTAGTCCAACTCCCTGATAAAGCAGGGTCAGATAGGTTACAGAGAAACATGTCCAGGTAGGTTTTGAAAGTCTCCAGAGAAGGAGACTCCACAACCTCTCTGGGCAGCCTGGTCCAGTGCTCCATCACCCTCAAAGGAAAGCAGTTCTTCCTCATGTTTAGGTGGAACTCCTTGTATTCTAGTTTGCCCCTCATAAGTATTTATAGGCACTGAGAAGATCTCCTCTCAGTCTTCTCCAGACTAACAAGCCCCAGGGCTCTCAGCTTTTCCTTTTCCCAGAGATGCTCCAGTCCCCTCAGCATCTTTGTAGCCTCTGTTGGACTCTCTCCTCTAGTTCCTTATCTCCCCTAAACTGGGGAGCCCAGGGCTGGACACAATGCTCCAGATGTAGCCTCACAAGGGCAGAGTAGAGGGGGAGGAGAACCTTTCTTGACCTTCTGGTCACATTCTTCTTAATGCACCCCAGGAAACCATTGACCTTCTTGGACACAACAACACACTACTGGTTCATGGTGAACTTATTTGTCCACCAGCACTCCCAGCTCCATCTCTGTAGAGCTGCTTTCCAGCAGGTCAACCTCTACCCTGTACTGGTGCATGGGGTTATTCCTCCCCAGGTGCAGGACTCTATCACTTGCCTTTGCCAAACTTCATGAGGTTCCTCTCTCCCCCAGCTCTCAGCCTGTCCAGCTCTCCCTGAATGGCAGCAGAGCCTAATGGTGGGTCAGCCACTCCTCCCAGTTTGGTATCATCAACCAAGCTGCTGAGGGTACTTTCTGTCCCTTCATCCAGGTCATTGATGAAGATGTTGAACAAACCTAATAAGTAACTCAACACCATGTAAAGAGAACAGTCAAAAGCCACAGATCCTACATATCCAAAAGATGCATAAAGGAATTCATCATCCACTGTATTAAATACTATGGAAACAATATTAACCCCTCCCTAAATATCTGCTGTGCCCCAAAACAAGAAACCATGCAGGCAAGAAGAACCAAAATAGATAAAAAAAACCCACCCAAAACATTTGTCTTCATACTCTAGGGAGGCTAAGAAAATACATTCCAAACTTCAGTTCAGAAATGAGAATTCCTTTCCCTCCTAGATGCTGGAGCTGAGTTAAAACAAGCACATGGGGTTTTATGGTGTGTGACAAGTCTTGTCATGCTTCACCTCTTGCTAGCAGCCCTCCCAGTTCCACAGACATCAACTACTCCTTTCCCAAGTCCTTCAACTGCTTAGCATTAATGCATTACAACCACAGTAATGGTTAAACCCTCTCCTTAGTTTGATGTCTGCTGCATCTCCATCAGACATGGTAAAGACTAGGATGTCTGAGAGGTCATCTCATTTTCCATCTGAATTAGCTGTTTTCAAATAAATGAAGGGATAAATAAATAAATAAGCTCTCCCTCTAAGCCCTTGCCTCTAAAATTGTATTAGGAGCTCAGTTGGTTTTCCACTCTGGTACACACCATCTTTCTTCTACAGGGAAATACTTTGGAGATGGATGGAAACAACCCTACCTATTATAAAAATCACTCATGCTAACATACTAGCACTTTTTTTTGATACTGTTTTGAAAGAAATAATTGGGCTGAGTGTTCAGCAATGGGAGGAAGAGCAAGGAGAAAGACTGCATATCAACTAGGACTGCTGCTTGAGAGAGAACTTGATGCTCACAGCTATTAATGGGGTTTGGTGGTTTTCTTGTTGGGTGATGGCTTTTTGTTTCCTTCTTCACCTTATGAAGATCAATGTCTTTCCTCTTGACACCACACTTTCCAATTAATACAAATCTGAAACAGCTTTTTGCTTCCAAAGAGCTAGTTTATACATGCTAATGCTATTTAAATCCTCCTTTATTTTGAACTCTGAAGTTCACAACACCAGCAAAACACACTGAACATATTTATCCCAGCCCATCAAACATTACCAGCATGAGGCTACCAGCTCATGCTTGACACCAACTAATATAATGAAAGCTCTAAAAAAAATACAAAACTGAGAAACCTACCCAAAATGTACTATGGCCAGAAGAGAACCTTGTCTCTGTGCCAGACAACCTGTAAACTTTTAGCACTGCTATTCATCAAACATTGGACTTAATTATTAGGACTAGGAAATTCAAAGCCATGTTCCAAATGTAATTTCATGCAAATTTCTTCTGTGACTGAGCTCTTTCACACTCTTAGGTTCTCCAGTGACACAGTAAAGATACCAGAGGACCAAGTCACCCAAGGAGCCATTTCATTTCCTTGTCTTTTTTCTTAAACTGCAATTAAGCTTTTAAATAAAAGGGTTTTTTGCACTTGTCCTTCCTAAGAGAATGCATAATTTCTCCTGAACTAAGAGTATCATTTCAGTCTCTAAAACTTTTCTTTCCAAATTAGTCTTTGCCAAAACCATGAAGGAAAGCTGGAGCTGTTAACAGCCATGAACTGTAATGTCCAAATGAGATACTCAGAGTCAAGTGGCAAGAAGCACCTCAGCAAATGAAGAGATTAATCAGAGTAGTGTCTTCCAACACTGAGTTTTTGAATACACCTCTTTCTATGAAGGGAAAAATCACACAAATTCAGAAAACAAGCACAACTGTTAATCATGACAAAGGAGTAACTAAAAAAGGTTAATAAAGTAAAGACAGACAAAATATTTCTCTCCTCTTCACCTATCAACCCTCCAGAGACTAACTGATCAAGGGCTAACCAGAATCTCCCCTCTACAGAATGGAAATCCACAACAAATAGGGAAAGGGAAAGGAATTTAGACTCCTTCCAACAAAAATAGATAAAAATAGGCAATAAAGCCTGTGTACTGTTAGCTGACACAACTTTTCCTGACATTTATGCACACAGAGACATTTCATGGGAGAAAACTGTGACAGCAGACAGCAGAACACTTGTGCCTCTGGTAAGAGACAATTAAGCACTGAATTCCAGAACTCAATTAATGTTTTAGCTAATCAGTCTCTCTTATTGTAATTTAAGATTATTACTGCTTAACCTATCACCAGCCATCATCAAGGCTAGGTTACTGCTTTCTCTGCACCAACATTTTACATATTGGAAATTTCCATTTCTTTTCTTTCTTGTAGAAAAAAAAAAACAACCCTAATTTCATGAGTCCTTCCAGAGAAAGTATAGAATCATTTAGGGTGGAAAAGACCTTCAAGATCAATTCCAACCACTAACCCCACACCCCCATGCCACCATAACATCTCAACAAGTGCCACCTCTACATGGTTTTTGAACCCCAAATATATAATAATAACCTATTATATATATATATATATACTTGAATATATATAGTGTATATATATTCAGCCAAGAATATTGGTCTCAATATTCAATATTCTCAGGGGAGACCTTCTCACTCTCTACAACTCCCTGAAAGGAGTTTGGAGCCAGCTGGAGGTTGGTCTCTTCTCCCCAGTTACTAGTGAAAGGACAAGACCAAATAGTCTCAAAGCTACCCCAGGGGAGGTTCAAACTGAATATTAGGAAAAATGTCTTCCCTGCCAGAGTGGTTAGGCATTGGCCCAGGCTGCCCAGGGCAGTGGTGGAGTCCCCATCCCTAGAGGGGTTCCAAAACCATGTAGAGGTGGCACTTGGTGACATGGTTTAGTGGCATGAGGGTGTTGGGTCAATGGTTGGACTTTGTGATCTTGGAGGTCTTCTTATTCCTTGATGATTCTATGATTCTGTGCCTCAGGCCAGACTTTTGGAAGAAGCCATGCTGAAATGCTTGGAGACCAGCTCTTGGTTGTCAAAAAAACCCCAAAAGGCAAAAAACACCTTTCAATACCTTCAGAATCTAAAAATAATTTTAAAGCCTGTGCAGCTAATAAAAAGCATTAATTTCTTTCTATGTCAGCTTCTAATTACCATTCTAGTTGCAAATCTATTAAGAAACTTATCAGAATAAAAGTAATATATTGAGAGATGTAAGATATATTTTGAAAGCAAGTACTTTTTTTTTTCTCCTTTAATATAATCAAGCACTTTTGCAATATGTAACCCAGCAAGGGTGAGGCAAGGCTTGCTCAGTCATTTAGCAAACCAGAAATTAAAGCAGGGCAGGTGGCTGTGGAAGTATTCAATGATATTTCATTTTAATGAACCCATTTGAAGAATGTGTGATAAAAATCAGCATATAAAATGATGCATATTGGTGAAATTGTCAAGAGAAATACCTGGCTCCTGCAAGGTTCAGTAGCTCTATACAAAAGGCACCTTCAGAGACTGTGGGTGTGCAGGGATACAAGAGGGTGAAGGCAAAGAAACAAAAGCAAGCATATATCAAACCTATCAAATCCACCTAGCATCTGCACTTAGGTAATGCCAGGCACCTGTAGCCTATCTAAAACAATTCCTCCAACCTGCCCTTCATTTAAGGCTTCTCTCTTACTCAGTTCTGGGCCTCATAGCAATTAATCAATTGTCAAAGTTTATTTTTGCAACTTATGCTCAGAGAACATATTAGGTCTTTTGGCAAATCAGCATTTGCTTGAGAATGTTAACACTTTCTAGGAGAGACAATTCAGCAGCAGTTTCCATGACAAAAAGAGGGACAGGGTTACCTGAACCACCTAACTCAAGTTCAAAAATCACAAGACAGGCTTCACTTTGGGAAGGAAAAGTGCCAGCAGACAGTAATTTTTAATATCTGCCACAATTTCTCCTTTAATTCAAAGGTCAGCAAGCACATTTGCTACTCTGAGTGATCAGGGCCTTATTGTCTTTATAAGGTACAATTACTTGGACAGCTATTTATCATCTCTAACAATGGAAAGAATTGCTCCTGTCTTCAAAAAAGCAAGGTTATAAAGTTTCACCTCCACTCAAAGCCCTAAAAATTTGATTACTTACTGCAGACTAATAGGGGCATCACACTGGTATGAGAAGAGGATTCTATATTGATAAATCATAACACAATTGAAAGTGCCATGATGCCACAGAGACCTCCAGCAGCATACTGGAAATGATCTGTCAGTGAGTCACATCCCAAGGCTCTTACTCTTACCCTTTTATTTCCAACTGAACACACCCCAACCTGCAGAACCCCAAGGAATGAAAAACACTGGAGCAATGCTACATCACCTCCAAACAAGTCATTGTCCCATCAGATTCAGCAGAAACCACCTTCAGCCTTGATGAATCCTGTTGGGTGCTATGTAATTAAAGCTGAGGAAGGAACAAGGCAATAACAAACATAACCACACACAATTACATAGATCCTTCAAGATTGCTCTGAGATAGCCAATGGAATAGACAAATTTATTACTACATAATCTTCTGTTAGGTGGTTATTTCTGTTCAGGACTCCTCACCACTATGAGAACAGAAGGCAAAAAGTTCTTCTTCACATTTAAGCCCTGTTCTTCTAAGCTACTTCTCACTCCTCTGGCAGGAACCTCTCACTGCCCAGAACAACATAAATACAAGAGGGGGATGGGTTATGACAACAACAATAATAAACCAAAAATCAATGAAGGGAGAAGTCAGTAGACACTAACATAAATATGGCTTTCATCACTCTGAAACTCTTCATAAAAATCATATCAAATATGCTGGTGGAGGAAAAAAAAGGTATCACAAAAGCAGATGGAACAGCAGAGGTGAAAATTAATATCAGTATGTGAAAGGAAAGCAGAACTAGGCAAAGAAAAACCTCCATAGTTTTTTAGAAAGGCAACAACCATCAGGCTGCAGAGGGGTTAACTCCTGAGTTCTACAGGATGAGCCATAGAATACATCACTGCACAAAACAGCAGTAAAATTTGGGAAGACTGCCTGAGAGACATCCCAGAGTAATGGAGAGCAAGAGCATTCCAGAGGAAGAAGGGGTATTGAAGGGAAGGAGAGTAACAGGCAAAATACAGTTGTAAAACATGAAATGCCAGGAGCTAAAGACTTCAGAAGTAAGAGTCCAACAGCTGAAAAGACAGAGAAAGTGGGAGGAGAGGGGTTCAGGAGAGAGATGGCTACACAGTGCACAACTTCACCAAGTTCAGCTGTATGTTACAGGTGGATGAAAGATGATCATAGAGCCATAATGGTTGGAAAGGACCTCTAAGATCATCAGGTCTAACTGGAAAGGATGCTACACAACCCTAAAGTCCCCTTAAAATAGAGCTTTCCCTAAATGATTTTGCACATTAAAGCTGGGGAGGACATGTCCTTGGAACACTTACTTCAAGAGTTGCAGGGTAGGTTTCTCTTACAGACAGATCTTACTCATGTTTAAAAAGCAAAATCTTCCACTTTTAGGCTCCCAATTCAGGTGTTTCTTTAGAAAATGAACTACAGGAGAATCTGAGTGGCTAAGCTATTCCTGTCCACAGAAACTTGTTCCTTAACATAAAAAAGCTGCAGTCTAAGTGTAAGGAGAAACATAGTAACAGGAAAAAATGTGTACAGACACAAAGAGTTAAACATATTATTTAAGAAGACCATATAACTTACAAGGGAAAACCACTACTTTTGGATTGTTTGTCTTCCACCTAAACATAAGGAAAAACTTCTTTCCTGTGAGGGTGACAGAGCATGGGAACAGGTTGTGGAGTCTCCTTCTCTGGAGACTTTCAAATCTTTTCTGGACCTGCTCTGGATGAACCTGCTTTGACAGTGGGGTTGGACTAGATGAACCCTAGAGGTCCCTTCCAACCCCTACAAATCTGTGATTCTGTGTTTATTTTCCTCAGTGCAGAGGAATAGGCAGTGTATGCACAAAAGACTTCACCATTTTTGAAAGCCTATCAAGGTTGATGCTCAGGATATATAAATGAGCCCAAATCCACTGTGCACATCTAGCCTGGAAGCTGGTTACCAGATTCCTCTCCCTTGCTGGTGCTCTACAGCTAACAATGCTGAGATTGAAGATGCATCTCCATGATATTCTTAATTTCAGGACCTGTCTGTTGCTGCCTAAATGGTCAACAAGATGGAGAAGATACTTATGGGCAGGAAAGCAGCATCCAGAGGTTTCCTGCACTCCCATCCCCCAAACTCTTTATGAGATTATCAAATCTTCTGTGAAGTAGAAAGGGATGCAAAAACCCCACAGTTGTCTGTTTACTGCTAGACAGCCTGTCAACACTTTGGTTTCTAGGTTCTTTACAGAATACTTTTGTCTGAATCAAAATTCACACCTTAAGTGAACAAAAGCACTAAGCTGAATGGTGCTCTCCTGCTTTTCAGTGCAGAAAGAGGAAAAGCCAAGATGAGAATGCTTTTAAATGCACTTTTAAAATTAATTATGTTTTGTTTCAATTACCTCCTGTTACCATAAAATATATCTTTAATCAGTTCTAGACAGAAAACAGTACTCTTGACTATATAAAGAAGCTAATCAGTGATTCATACTTTTCTGATTGCTCAAGAAGATTTCTACTAATTTGAAGACACCACAGAACTAGGTAACATATTCACCCTCAGAAAATAAATGCCAGGTTGTTTCATAGAATCACAGAATGGTCAGAGTTGGAAGGGACTTTAAAGATCATCTACCCCCAACCCCCCTCCCTGGCAGAGACACCTCCCACTAGATCATAAAATGAACATAGTTCTCTTCTGGGCTCCTTCTACTTCAAGGATCTCTAATCCAAGACACTGAAGGTGTTATGCAAATTAAGGTTCACCAAATCCAAAAAAAGGCCCCACACCTCTCAGAAGATTTGTCTGAACAACAACAGTCCTGCAATAATCCAGGGTTCCTCTAAAGAGTAGAATCTGAGTCAGCTCTCCCTGCTTAACTCAACAGTCAGCCTTCTCAGCAGCAGCTGTGACTACAAGCTAGCTCCCAGCACACCTCTCCTAGCTGCCACTGAGCTGTGCAGCATGAAACTGAGAAGATTCAGGTCCTGTAATTACCAGTCTCAGAAACAATCATAATTTTACAATCATTTCTATCCCTATTGTTTGGGGGGGGAAAAAAAGCCAGAACTTGCAGGAAGCTATTTACAAGGGCAGCTTCACAAGCCACCTGCAAGTTATTTTGAATAACTTTGATCCACTTGTGGGCCAATCCACACCAGGTCCATCTGCTGGAAAAGTCAGAAGTTGAATATTAATCTATCATGCCAACTTATGCCTCATGCAGAGACACTGGTCTCTGCTCCCCAAAGGTAGCTCAAGAGCCAACCACTCACTTTTCAAGTCATGCCAGGATACAGCTGGAGAAAGCAGTGAGCAGGAGCTTCTGAAATCATCTCTTACACTCTTTCATGAAACATTAAAAGAACATAATTGTGACACTGGTCTTTTGGGATGTTTAAGACACAGCACAAGAAAAGGACTAATCTTTCCCATGTTCTTTCTTCCATCAAGTAGATCAGTAACTTCATAAGCCACATTTTGTAACCAAACTCT
Source organism: Galbula dea (assembly GCA_013399015.1). Taxonomy (NCBI): domain Eukaryota; kingdom Metazoa; phylum Chordata; class Aves; order Piciformes; family Galbulidae; genus Galbula; species Galbula dea. The sequence goes on along the minus strand of VWZX01009197.1, from coordinate 847,588 downwards.
TGTGCAAAGAGCTCTATCCTTCACTGATTCAACCAGCATTTATTTTAACCCAGTTATGCTTTCATCTGTCAGAAAAAAAATACATTACACACAAACATTCCTCATGATGATGTCCTGCTTCTTTTCACTGTCTCACCCTACTCCTGGTGTTCTAAGAAAAACTATTCTGTGTTCATCTGTACTGCTTGTTTCATGAATGTGATCACATCTAAGGTGCATGCTCTCACTTCTCTTGGCCAAGCTGCTCTGCACTACCTGGTGTTTTCCAAAATCCATCACCTTCAAGTAAAGATGGGACCAGAGCCATCATTCCTTATCCCTTTTCTCATTCCTTATCTTGCTTCTTTATCTTTTTAGATGTGTTATACCCTTTCAGATAATACTCAATCCTGTCCTGGTCACATACAGAGATGAAAGCACCATCAAATTTATCCAACCACTTTGGGAAAGAAAATTCCATCAGCCCAAGCCCACTACCTGACCACACTCTGCTTAACCACATAATACATCTCCTGTGTGCTCACAACCACAGAGTGAAAACAAATGCTGTTCAGGAAGGTCTGCAAACCCCTGCAAAGCTAAGGCTCTTTCAGAGAGCAGCATTTTAACAGCTCTGTAACAGCAGTACACAGGCCAATGTGTGGCTGAAAAAGTAATTCTAGTATTGAATTGAACTGGAAGATCATGCCACCTGCTCAAGGATCATGGACATATTGACATGCATTGATGAGCTACTTAAAATTTCCCAGGACAAGGGAGCACCTGCCATTGGCAAGGTTGGTTTTGCCCCAAAACTAGCACAAGAAGCTCTGGTAGGACCAGTGTTTATTGCATCTACCTTGCATCAGGCAAGGTCCACACACAGCACAAGACAGCAATTTCCTTGTAGCCTACAGATGTTTTCCATTTTCCCATGTCCCAGTAACACTGACCTCTTGCCAGGCACTTTGTGCAGTCAACAAAGATTTATTCCATAGCTTGGATAACTAAAGCAGTGCATTATGCTTCACAAACATTAATACTTTGTTTGATATCCCTAAGCCACTCCAGAACAGTCTTCTACAGCTCTCTGGAGTAGGCTACAGGTTTAATCATCCAAAATAACTTTAATCATCCAAAATAACTTTAATCATCCAAAATAACTTAACTTTACATGGTAACTTTTTAGTCCCAGAATCCACCTCATTTCACAAAACATTTCTGACATGGAGCAGCAAAGGTCACAAGATATATTTTGGAAATCCTACAGATAACTTTTCCCACTGTGAAAACTGGCTTTTTTTCCTACTTCCTACCCTAGTCCTTGCCAAAGTCTAGCACCAGACTTGTCACCTTGCAGAGTCACCAGTGCTCAGGACTCCAGCTGATACTTCCACAACTTCATACTGCAGTTTTCTTTGGGTGTCTGGTACATTAGTTGCTGCTGCCAGTGATTCCTTGCAGTGGACAATGGGGGCTTCCTATAAACACAGCCATAGATGTTCTCATACAAAACAATTCCTCTGGTGTGTAGATACAGTTCACATCACACATTCAGCTTCCCTGTAATAAGGACACCTGGAATGTTCTTTATTCATCATTCACTATCTGTTCTCCCCAACAGCCCTCTCCAAGCTCTTAGCTTCTGACATTTCACAAAAAGTTGGTATTTTAATTAAATTCTAAGCTTTTAGCAAGTTCCTACTAAAAATCTGTCTTGGACAGCCCTGTTGTAACATTGCATTTAATGTTCCAGGGTTTGTGCTCTTTCCTGTTTGTTTTTTTTTTCATTGGTATATAATTCACACTCCTAATACATTTGATTTATTACTACTGGTAACCTCATTCTTCAATTATGGCTAATAAAGCTTGACTTTGTTAGCCAAGCCCTCTGTCAGGCTGTCAGCTTTCTTTGTCAGCTTAATTCCCTGCTTTCTAAATCAGCAGAAAACCTGAGGTCACCATTTTATGCAGACATACCTGGGACATCTCAAACACCACATGTAGCCACAGCAACTCTCTTCATCTTATCATAAACATGCTCTTATCAGAAAGCCAGGAGAGTCAATAGGTTTCACTCCATTATACTGAGTAATGCTTATGAATCTGGACTCAGGAGTATTAAACAGTTCCTTGTCCTTGCCATGGCAGGAATATCAATCCAACAGTTCTGTGACATTAGTAGAGACCTTCAAAAATCACAGAAGAACATCATCCAGTGTTCTTCATTACTACAAGAATTTTATGGAAGACTTCAACAATTTAAGGTCCACTGATATTCCAAGCAATTGAAGATTACTCAATCCTTTCACAGGTGAAAATCTGAAGGGTTAAAGAATTGAAGACACACCACCATGGAGCAAGCTGGGATGGAAGAAGAATTAAGTACACTCAGGTGACTTATTTCTTAGTCAAAGGTCACTGCCTTGCTCAATGGCTGACAAGATCCAACCTGAACCTCCCCTGGTACAACTTGAGACCATTTCCTTTTGTCTTATTGCTAGTCACCTGAGAAAAGGGACTAACCCCCAACCTGGCTCCAACCTCCTTTCAGGGAGTTGTAGAGAGTGAGAAGGTCTCCCCTGAGCCTCCTCTTCTCCAGGCTAACCAAGCCCAGTTCCCTCAGCTGCTCCTCACAACACTTGTGCTCTAGACCCTTCACCAGCTTCATGGTTCTTCTTCAGACACACAAATCTTGCTGTGAAAAAAGCTGCTCCTGAAAACTTTTCTTCACTCTTGGAAGGACTGCAACTCCAAGCCTGTTTGAGTGAGTTTCTCATATCATCTCTCACAAAGACCTTCTGAAAAAACTTGCCTTCAAGTAGGTAGCAGGAACCAAAATAGATTTATTCTCCCTTTTGAGACAACCAGTGCAAATAACTACTCTGTGCATTCTGGTTATTATTTCTGTATGTTTTCAGTGGTGCTCCTACAAATTGCCCCAAGAGAATAAACAGCATTATTAGCTTGATTTTAAAAAGTTAGGAAAATCCATTCTTGAAGCCTAAGCTAACAAATAATGCTAAAAAATTATATCTGTGTTGCAGGTTTAAACTTTAGTAGCAAAACCACCTGGAGTTTTCCTGGTTTCAGCTGCTCCTCATTATTCCATTAAGGTTTATTCCATTAAGGTTTATTTTGTTGTTCACTGGAGTTGTACAGAAATGCAAATATACAGGTTTTACTGAATCACTGACAGAGTGTTTCAAACACTGAGTATTTTAGAAAATATTTCAAGGTTTTCAAAGAAAAAAAAATAACGAAGAAAAGCACATAAAAATAATACAATCTATTGAGGATTGGCAGCATTGTTATTATGCAATTATGGGTCTAAAATGTTAGTTGCCATAACAACTTGGAACAATTCTATATCCTTTACAAATCTTTTGCACTCTCTTCAAATGCATGCTTATTTTTAACCCTGACTTCCTCCTGATGCACTTTTTTGCTAGGCAACTTCATTAGCTCAACTCCTGCTGGGTCAGATTGGCAGATGCAATTGGAGGCATTCCCACAGCCAAATAAATAGATTGTCTTCACCCAAGCTGCCAGATGTGCCATATATCTTATCAATGTGCCTCTTTTAATTATCTTCTCTGCTCTGGGATCACAAATACAAATCTCCAATTTCTCTATCCCTTAATAAAGTGCTTAAAGACTTGAAATGACTGTCTTGCCAGTTAACAACTGCAGAGTGCAATGCCATTTAGGCATGCACTTAATACAATATGGCAAACCATAAACCTCAAACTTTAAACCCACTAAAATTAAATTATACCTATGTTCTGCCATTCTTACAAACTTGTCCTAGCTGAGAGTAGCTGAAATCTTTGGAAATGATTCCATTTACAACTGGATTTAAATTTCCAGATAAAACTTAAGGCAGAAATTGAAGAAAATTTGAACAAACCTACTCTTCCCTCCTTTCTCTGCCCCTCATAACTCTCCAACATTGACATGCTTGCTACTTATTTGTAGCATTTTCATTATCATGAAAAGCTGTAAGAGTAATAAAACTGTCTGTGTTGCCCCAGGAAACTGTATATAAATTAACACTGCCAACATGAGAAATCCATCAGGAAAATAATGCTAAAGTTGTGATTATTAACAAAAGGAAGAAGAAAAAAGCAGAAGATGAAGATGTTCTGCTTGAGTTATGCTTACTGTGAGCAATAGTGCCTGTATCAGATGGGAAATGCAATAGAGGAATCATCATAGCTCTGCAACACTTGAGGGAATGGCTTTGCCAATAACTTTCTGGTCTTGTTACCCACAGAAGTGTAGACAAACCCAAATCTGTTTCCACATATACAAACTGCAACAATAAAAGAGCTGGACAACACTTTCAGGGGTGGGAAGTTCCTTTGTCTTGCTGTTCAGAAGCAGGAAAACTGAAGTATTCCATGGTTAGAGAAAATAAAATCACAAGTTCAAAGAGTTCACAGAAGAGGAGACTGAGGTCTGAAGGGACCTCTGGAGGTCATCTGGTCCAATCCCTCTGCTCAAGCAGGGCCAGTTGCCCAGGACTGTTTGTCCAGATGACTTCTGAGTATCTCCAGGGGTGGAGACTTCACAGCCTCCTGGGCCTGGGCAACTTGCACCACTGCTCAGTCACCCTCACAGTGAAAATGTGTTTCCTGATGTTCAGACAAACTCCTTGTGCCCATTGCCTCCTGTCCTGTCACCAGGCACCACTGAGAGGAGCCTGGCTCAGTCATCTTTATACTCTCCCTGCAGGTATTTACATACCTTGGTAAGATTCCCCAATTTCCTAGCTCACTGATGCACAAAACTATTCATTTGGCCAGGTTTAGAGAAAAACAACATAGTCCTAGTGGTAGGCATGGAGTCTACTAGGTGAAAGAAAACCCACAACTCAAAGTGAAGCATCATGCAAGAACTATATATTTAAGGAGGCCATCAAGAGAAAACCCTTGGGCTGAGGAACTATATCTGCTCATGGGAAAATATCTCCTATCAGTAAAAACATTGAATTATCTGCACTGGTGAAGAAAATCTGAGCCAGAAAGCCACTTGGTGTCTGTTCTCCCACACTGTGCTAGGATCAAGAACTCCAAATCAAACACATCCAACCTAAATTTTGTCATCTACCAAGACAACATTAACTCCCTTTATGCTCTGGCTTGTAAAGCAACAAGAGCAATTCTTTATTGTTATATCAAGGTACTGGCAGAAGATGAAGCTCATTTGGGGATACCCCATCCCTGGGAGTCTTCAAGGCCAGGTTGGATGGGGCCTTGAACAACTTGGTCTAGTGGAAGGTGTTCCTGCCCATGGCAAGGGGGTTGGAACTAGATGATTTTAAGGTCCCTTCCAACCCAAACCACTCCATGGTTCTCTACTATATATGTTAAGTCAAGCTTCTGCAAATAAAAAGCAACCAAATCATCCTGCAATCTCTGGGTCATTTCACACACTCCTTCCTTACACTGTGTTCCAACATGCCAACCTATTCATGGAGAGTTTCATCTCCAGGATTTCTTTTCAGAAGAATTAATCTGGTGAATAATTCCAGGATTATATTTCAAAGGCCAATTAAGAGTTCTGCAAATGGCTGGCAGCTCCTCAAATGGAGGGAAAATTAACACTTGAGTCATTCATTTTTTGTGATAAGCAGGGCAAATATGTATGGAAAAAATGCTTGCTTGTTCTTTTGCCTCAGGCTTCCTTAGTGCATCACTTAAGTCTCATTTAGCACATGGGAAGGTTCTTGTGAGAGGGGAAGATATGAAAGGAAAAGCAGAACCCTCAAGATCTTGTGCATGTACATTAATGGATGCAAACAAACTGACTGCAAAGCACTGAAGTTGTGTTGCTGCAGCTCTGGATGTCCTTTTGTTGTATGACCTTGTGCCTATAAACATTTGGGTAGGTTAAAGAGTTTCAGAAGAGTGGGAGAAGAGTCAGAGCAAAAAAGGGAAGAGATGGCTAGGAAATGACAAAGCACAAAAATCAATGTTTTTCATCATTTAGGAAATGAGCTAGAACTTGAGATAGCTACCATTTTAATTAACATGGAAGGTCAAAGACAAACATCTTTATATGTGATTTTTCTTCTAAATTTCAATCAGCATGCAAATTACCATAGGTTTTAAAAAAATAGTAAAATTAACTTGTTTAATGCAAAAAAGATTCACTATCCTATCAACCCCCAAAATGGGAAGCATTAGTACATGTATTTCAAGTTCAGATCTTTGATCAAAGTTTGGATTTTTTCAAGACTATAGCATTTTAGATCTTACAGAAAACTAACATGCTCATGATACTACAGAACAGAGACTTTGTTGTGGTAAATGATGAATTAAAAGCAACTTTTTGTTAATATTTAGCATAAAACATTCCCTAATGTTCTTGGAAATGATCAGAGGGTAGACTGGTATAGGAGCTGAGAACATACAAAACTGTAGGGGCCCACCTTAAAAGATACTTTTACTTTGGATTAGATCATGCCTTTATTTTATTTCCCAACCTTTCTTTCAAAATATGCACTTTTAAACAAAACTATGAAATATTTATGAGACCTGCCAAATCATTTGCACATTAAGTCCATCAGCTTCAGATCTTTTACTCTTGTCAATAAAATTCCTTGACTTCTGCATCCAGTTTGATATTACCTCTGGATTTTCCTTTTCTACATAACTGGCCAATCTCCCTTGGAATTTTAAAGAGTAGTAAATCACCAGCTAAAGAGGTTTTAGTCCCATATTTACAGTTTATATGTGGAATAAAGGATGGAAGCACATAACAGATCTTTTTTTCAGCTAACACTTAGTCTCCTTTCAGTTTTCTTCACTGTAGAAGAATGAACTCCCACATACTCTCAAAAGACTTAAGTACATTTCTAACAAGTCATGCTGAGTCCCAAAGTGAAGCCAAACAGATCATGGAAGAAGAACACCCTCCACACTCCCAAAACTCTTACACCACTAACTTAAGAATAGTTCTTTTCATTGTTTGCTTTTTCCATCACCAACAGGACTAACACAGTGACCAGAGGAATAGAAAATGACATTCTAAAGGCTATAGGATCTCCCCTGCAAACAGGCTGCAGTGTCCTGGGCAGTCATCTATGGGACTGTGGGTAGGTAAAATATCAAAATCATTAAGCAAACCTTTAAAGAAATGACCATTTTCTAGATTATTCTGAAAGTATCTTAGATTTTAGTTCCTCCAGAATCTGGCTTGCATCATTTTCTTTTCTTTCCCTCCAACAAACCAAATGTTTCTTTATTATTGTTATAACTAATTTTTTTCCCCTGTTTTACTTTAAGTAAAAACTCAATGCAGCACACCTGAGTAAAATATAAACCAAAGGAACCTACTCCACACTTGAAGAATGGTAAGATTTGTAATAAAGACACTTCATTCATCTGCTAAATTCAGTAACTATTCCTTATGCCAGCTTTGCAGCACGTTACATCTCTCTCCTGTTCAGCAAAGCACAGTTCAATAAAGGTGAAAGTTAAATAAACAGTTTTCTGTTCCCCATTTACACTCTTAAAGATGAAATTTGATTCCTTGTACAGATCAAATTTTTATTTAAAAGAAAAAAAAAAAACCAACAACTTCAACTTTACCTTTTCAAGTGCTGCTGAGCTGATGTTAAATCCTTTATGAGTGTTACCACAGATTACTTGGGGAGCAATCACAAATGCTATCATAATTAGGATCAAAGAGATGGAGCAGATGGGATGCATGAGACAAACATTTCAATGCAAATCTCTTTGTTAACAGGAAACTTGTGAAGATGAGCTATCAAAGCACATGGAAGAGAAGTGTTCATCTCTAAGTCAGATCCATTTGAAAGTTTCTCCCAGCAGGAAAGTCAGCTAAAGTCTGCAAGCAATGCAGTAATAAGTCTGCACATCACAAAAAAAAAAAAAGAGCAGCAAAGACTCTTCCCAGTTGCCTTTTCAGAAGTCAATAGGAAACAGTTGGCAAAGGTCCATGTGAATCCTGCTTCCTCCTCCTGAATGCTGTCACTATTTGTTGCTCACATTGAGCAGAAAACACTGAATGCTCTAATGCAACAATGTTGCTCTCCCCTCAAAGCTACTGTTTCTGATTTAGTCACAGGAAAATGACAAGCCTCACTAACCCCGAGCTGCAATTTCCACTTGCTTGCTTGGAACCCATCAGCTGACACTGGGAAGGGATCTGCTCAAATCCCTGGCTTAACAAAGAGACCTGCTCACCAAAATACACATTTGCCATGATGGAAAATACTCCTGTTGCTCCATTATCTTAAAAAGGTTGAAACTGCAAAATATTAGTACCTCTAAACCAGACTCTACTCTACTTGAAGCTCTGGAAGCAAGGAGCTAGAGGTACTGCTTGATACACTTCACTAAGCATCTGATAATTAAAATTTGATCAAAGTACAACTTAAATACACAGATATTACCCTCAAGGAAGCATGCCTGTCTCTCTCCAAGCACTGCTGCTATCTCCCACATCTGGGGTTTGCACCTGTAGTGGTCCAGCTACACTGGACCAAGGAGAAAGAGAAGCTGAAGCACTACACACTTTTGAGTTACATATGGCTTCAAGAGTGACCACAGCTATGGCCTCCAGTCCACTCCCAGAACCTGCTTGCTGATGCATGTGACCAAGCAGGTGGGGTCATCACCCAAGATCTCAAATCTGTATGAAACTTGGAGCAAAAGGAACCTGTCACAGTGAAGTGGGGAAGGAATATGGAGAGGGTAGTAGGTTTTAGGAGGTGGGAAGGACAGGTTAGCAAAGGGAAGGAGACCTGGGCTGGTGAGAGGTGATCTTGACCTAAAGAGATGATGCTGAACACTTGGCCACACCACAGTTTCCCAACATGCAGATCTGAAAGTTTTGGACATCCCAGGTACAGACTTTCAACTGCTGCCACACTCTAAATATATATGTATATCTAAATATATATGTATATAATATAAATAATCTTTCCACCAAGCAACTTCCTGGAAACTAAATAAACTCAGTTCTCCCCAAGACAGACAAGGACAGGCCTATCTGCCTTCAGGGTTTTGCATTCCAGCTCATTACTCACCTTAACACCTTCACAGCACACATCCATGCAATCACTTCTCCTCTTCAGACTGCACAGCTAGTTCTGGTTTTGCATTGCACACATGGAAACTAATAAATACATAAACAAGCTACAAAAGCAAGAGCTGAAGTAGGCCAATTACAGTCACTGAAAACTAAAAAGTGACAAAACAAGCAAGAAAAAAAAAAAATCTAAACTAACCCAAATTGTTGTGGTGTTAACTTCCTTGACTGAGGAAAGAAATGTTTAAAATGGGGCTGAGGAGAATGTTTACCATTTCTGGGTACAATTGCCAGGTACTAGGATGTCTGTGTTGGCTGGGTTAAATAGCTATCATCAATTGCACCTTTGCCACACACAGTCACTTTCTGCCCATCCTCACAAGAGGTGAAAAGTCTTTCAGATCAATTGAAGAGATCTTCAGCCACTCTTCAGTCCCACCAAGAGGCACCTCCTAAACCCACTGCTCCATTCTCTGGTCTTTGTCAGTATCTGCTTTTGGAATGGACAACAACTGGAGGGCAAATGCTCACTGCAGACATAATTCCATCTGCCCACCAACAATTTATACTGCAACTGTATTTACATCCCTTCATGGTTGGAAAGCTGTGACATCCCCAAGATCTTTTGAGTTACTGCTCCTCAAACAGCACTCCCACAGATATATTTTAGACATAAATGGCTGATTGAACACAGACACTAAACCAAGCAATACTCTGAATAAAACACTACCTTCAAAACCAAACAATAGAAAACCCCATCAAATAAAATCTACTTATGCTACCACCTTTAAACCTCATTCATCCCATGACCCTGCTCTGCTGACAATCTCCTATCAACTGCCTCCTCAAGAAGATTGTTCTAAATGGCCCCAAAAGTTTTGCCTCATTTCTAGTCTTGAAAATAATCTGAGCTCAAACAATCTCCACAATCACATCAACAAGCTCACAATTGATTTAAAAATGAAAAGCACAGAAATTTGGAATAATCAATAGTTGTTTTTGTAAAAGATTAAGCTCATCTTAAAAAGATCAGTACCAATAGCTTGGAAAAATCTCCACTCAAGACTTTGACTCAAAGGCTGCTGCATGCAAATGATTCTGTCCTACAAATCTAACAGATATTTCAGCAGTTTCTTTCTGACATCCCAATTACCAGTGGGAGAAGAAAGCATGTTCATTTCCAGATGAGCTTTGGCTTTCCTGACTCCATCCTTACATCATCAGGCATTGTTTCCATATCCTTCTAAGCAGCCTGTCCCTGCTTCTGCAGCTGTACACTCTCTTTCTGGACTCAGGCTCAGTCAGGATCACCACATTCACCTACAACAGCTTTCTGTCATGCCTGCTCAACTCTCTGCACAAGGCAACAGTCCATCCCTGGGCTCCAAGAGGCTGTCCATGATCAACCAGCTCTCCTGGTCCTCTTTGACCTTCAGGGCACCTCTCAATGGGATCCTGCCAAGCAAAGCCCCAAACAGGGCAAAATCTGCTCTTCAGAAGTCCAAGGCTGTAATTCTGCTGTCTGTCTTGGTGACTCCTTTCAGGCTCTTAAGTCTCATGATCCTTTCAGTCAAGGTTGCCCTCAACACTACTCCCAACAGCTCTTCCTTGTTTGTGAAGGTAGCACCTGCCAGAGTCTTGGATTGTGAGGCTTTCACCCAATGCCTAAAGAGGATTTCATGCACCTCCTGCTCTTGACAGGCTGTAGCAGGCACTGCAATGCCACCCTGGCTGATTTATCCTCTGATCCTTACCCATAAGCTATCTACTGCTTTGCTTCTTTCACCCTCCTTAATTAAAACCTTTATATAATTCTCCATGAATATTACATGAATAGAATTTCCTATAAATTATACATGTAAATTAAATTGTGTATATTATGACTAATGTGAATTTTATACAGACCTAAGTAATGGTAATTTTAAGGAAGGTTTTTTCTTCCTTTTCATACTAAATCAACTGATCAGATTGCAACCAAAAAAAATTATTCTAGAGGAAATCATTTGATTTTTTTTAGTTTAAAATGTCCCTTGCACACTTTTGCCCACAGTTGCTTTAAGCTATGGTACACTGACCTTTTTATTGAGTAGGCTGCATTTGCTTGATGCAGCAGTTCTCTTTGTGCAGTCCCTAGCTCCTAGGTAGCCATCACTTTTTAATTGGTGATAACCTTATCTGCCTTATTCACTTAATGAAGTCCAGCAGACAGTATTTTGCAGCAATGTGCTATCAATACACTCCAAAGGCCTGGACTATATACCTGACTGAAGAAGCTCTGAAGAAGCTACTGAAATGGTTCTCCACATTTGGAGAGGGCACTTACACACCAATGCATATATCAATTGTTAGACTCACAAGTGGAATGGATTCATCTCTTAGCTTCACACAAGATCCAGTACAAGGGCACTGGCAGGACCATGGAATGAAAAGCTTGGGGGTGGAAATTAAGATTATCATGAAACTTAGAACACAAGGTGCTGTTTACAGCTTACAGGTAGCACAACCTAACAACTCCCTTGCCTGCATCTCCTCTCATCTTTAGAATCATAGAAAGGTTACAGTTGGAAAGGACCTTTAGAGGTCATCTAATCCAACCCCCCTGCTGCAAGCAGGGACACCTTATAACTAGATCAGGTTGCCTCTCCTCCTTCCAGCTCCTTCATTCCCTTGTGCAGCTGACTCTGGTGCTTGTCAGACCTTTCCAGGAGTCAACTTAAGTCATTAAGCCAGTTGAATCCAGTAGAACAACAACAACATTTTCTCTGGGATAATGAGTTATATCAGCTCTCAGTAAGCTCTGATGAGTAAAGCTAGCTAGGGAAGCTAGCTGAAGCATGAAGGCAGAGGAGTAAAAAGGAGGAGAATAATCCCTTTACTCAACATTAAGGTATTAGGCTGGCTCAGTGTGACCTGTGAAGCTACAGCCTAATTGGAAGCTTACACTGGCTTAATACCTACCTGTGACTGCAGTCTAATTAGAAAGCAGAGCTGTTACTGCCAGTCAAGAGGAAAATGATAAGAGCCCACCTACAAAAGCTGGAGCTAAAGCAACCTGCTCCCAAGTCACTGTAACCCCAGGCACAAAGAGCAGGAGAAGCCATCTCTACTGCCTGAGCCAGGGACACTCAGATGTCACTTAGCTCATGTTTTCTTTATGTCTTTTAAGAAAGTCCAAGAGTTTTGGAGATCTCAAAGCCATCCATAAGCTTGGCACAAACACACCCAGAGTGGGAGAAGCTAAAGGAAGGTAAAACCTTGGTGAAAAGATGTCAGCTATACCAAAGAGGGGAAATGAATGCCAAGTTTCTTCTGTTGGAATGCCACATGCTTGCTGGTCCCTTATTCATATGGGAATTAGTTAAGAGAAGCCAAAGGCACAAGAGAAATGCTCAGCTCATGCTGTTTGTTGACTCTCTCTGAAATTGTACAGTATGTCTGATTCTTGTCTATGCATGCTTGGTTTTCTTCCTCAAGGGAGTTAAAAATGGTTTGATCCAAAATAGAGTAAATAGTTGTTATATCCTAACAGCTGCTCTTTAGTAAAACAAAAGAAGGGGAGGAAGTTTTTA